>CM026302.1:4458560-4511128 GCA_014851415.1 Cnaphalocrocis medinalis
CTGGCCCTGGCACCCGGCTGCCGTCTGCAGCTGCGTCGCTCCCGGCTGGCTCTGGTGCCCGGCTGCCGGCTGCGGCTGCGTCCTTCGCGGCTGGTCCTTGCACCTAACCGCCCACTGCGGCTGCGACGGTCGTGGCTCGTCCTTCCTTCCGATGATCTGCGGTGCCTGCTCCTAGCCCGACGTTCCCGTTCTCTTGCGAGCTCATCCTCCAATTCCCGGAGTCGGTCCCGCTCACGCTTCAGTGCTTGTTTTCGCTCTTGTATGCGCCGGCTATGGCTACGACTGCGACTTCTCTGCCGTACGCTCACCTCGCTTCGCCTGGAGCGTGAGCGGTCCCGTGGAGAGTCTCCAGACTCCGACGGGCTTCGCTTTCCATATTCATCTTCGGCAACTCCCCATGAAAGAAATAAAGTCATATTAGGCCCGAATTATATCATTTACTCACTATCAAACGGTATATCCAATTGAGGAAGAATAATCATAAGATTATAAAAACTTAATATCTCGGAAAACTACGCATTTTAGAGCAAAATAACAAAAGTTTTACTCCCCTTAAGAACCCCAGTCTGCGGTGAGGAGGGTCGTATTCCATCAGAATTATTGACCTTGAGCCTATTTGGCGAAATCCCCCCAATTTTTTGAAAAACAAACTACGTACTGGTAAAACGCATATAGTTAATACTATTGTGACCCGTCCTAATCACTGACCTTGGAGTCCCTTCGAGGTGAAGGCCCCAATTATTTTTTATGGTGATATTAGGTATTATCATCGCATGCATTTTTTGTCTCTATGTATACCCTTCCCTTTTTAGGTTACGGTATAGATGCACCAAATTTATTATAAATTGCAACAATTTTGTTAACTTTAACAAAAAAAAAAAAAAAAGCAACGAAACAATCAGGATTGTACCAAATAAACTCAGAAAAGAATTGTAGGCGTGTACTTACATATTATTTTTGGTGTATCCCACTTTCTGAGATATAAGATATCTCAGAAATGATCAACACAGGAGAACTTGCCAATAAAACGTTTATTACAACAATAGAATAATTACAACACTATATCTAAAGCTAACTGCCCTACACTTCGCTAACCAATCTCACAACCGCTCGTTGCCGCTGCTCGATCAAGAATGCCCGCTCGGACCGCGCGCAAAGCTAATTTCTTTCCCCGCACTTTCCGGTTTGGCGCCCAAATTATATGAAAGTAAATAAATAGAGATATTGTCTTAATTAATTTTTAAAAATCTTAAATCATTTTAAATACGCTTAAAATTATAAGAAATCAATTTTTAAATTACTTTGTAGAATAAAGGAAATCATTTTTAAATTACTTTGTAACATTTAGAAATTGCTCCCAAGTTTGCTTTTTAAATGTAATATACAATTTTTCAGTCACTTTAATATTTTATATCCAATTAATTTTAAATAATGTTTTAATTTGATAAACCTTACACTATGTGAATATTTAGTATTTATAAAAATACAAATAGTTTCGTTGCATTTTTAATTTTCATTTTAACAATTTTTCATTCTGAAATCCATCCAATCATTTCAAATATATACCTGCTTACCGAGTTCTGCCCCTGTAGAACGACTATTTTCATTGGTGGAATGATTATGAGGCCCCATAGGCGAAACATGAAAGATTGAACTCTTTGAACAATACTAGTTTTAAAATCAGTTCAATAATAAAAGGTTATTCTTAACAATATATTTTATTTTCAAAACCTATTTAAAAATACGTATTTGCATTTTGTATTTAAATACTTTTATTCAAACTATTTTGTATTTCTATTTGAAATAGTGCTAGCAACTATGCATTTGCATTTTGTATTTAAATACTTTTACTAAATTATTTTTCACATCTCTGGCTACGACAGTGGTTGTGGGCATCTAAGGATTTTGCGACTTGGGACATCGTCGAAGGGCGGTCATAGCGGCTCGTGCCCCCTAGCTACGCCCATAGTTGTGGGTACCTACAGCCTCCCCCGCCAATCCCCCTCCCCTTAGACTGAAAACTGCTGATCCTAAGATGATAGAATAAAGTATGACGTCTCAAGTAATTTTAAGGTTGTGGCAGGCCTGTCCCACTCCGCATGTAGGTATCGAACTTGCAAGTACAAGCGGCGTCCACCCCCGGAGGGGCAAATTAGTAGAAAATCACGAACGAGCGGCGACGCACGCGCGACAGTTGCTTGCGATAGAAAGAGAACGCACTTCTAGGTATTAATAATGGTAGGCATTGAACGCTGGGCGGTCGGAATTTCAACGTTATGTTATGGTAGCCTGAGTCTTCATTTCCATAAACGGTTTTTAGGAGTGGGCTTTCTGTACATGTACTATTAAGTATTCTGTGGTTGTGGGCATGTGCCACAACGGTGGATCCGCCCTTGGTTGGAATGCAGATGTGGACGCCTGGAAGCTTTTGCCCTGCATCGGCACAGCACAGGCTGGTAATAACGAGCGCTCTCCTTCCCCCAGGGTCTGGTGAACCACCTATTCTTCACGATAAAGGACGTGGAGCAGGTGGCCCCGGTGGAGCGGCGCGTGTCGCTGCCCGTGCAACCCGGGGACACAATCATCTTAAACGCGATGACAGTACACGGCTCTTGGCCCAATCACTCGCAGGTTAGATTTTTTTTTATGTACCTATGTAGGTACTACTAACGCCCCGTTGGTCTAGTGGTTTAAGTACCGGGCCGTGATCTCGGGGTCCCGGGTTCGAATTCCCGGGTCGAGCAAAAGTATGTTTCGAATTTCAAACATAGCTTGGGTTTGTGATCACCAATCCGCATTAGGCAAGCGTGGTGATTAAGCCTAATCCCATCATAGTAGCGATAACTTGATTTCTATGATGGAGGCCTTTGCCCTGCAGTGGGACAGTATATAGGCTGATACTTATGTAGGTACTTATCACATAAAGGTAGCAGACGAGCACACAGCCGACAGACGAGCAGTACACCTGATGGTAAGTGATTATGCCGCCCATGGACACCTGCCTTATTTTTCCCATCTTTTTTTTATTGTCACCTTTTTAGGGTTTCGTAGGAAATATATTACTATAATTCTGCAAAAATTTACTGTACCTATATCTCCAAGTAAGTACTTTCAACAAAACTATGGCGGACAAAAGCGGTGAGATCCATGTTTTGCCAAGTCGGTTTCATTTATTGACTTGGCAATCACATTAAACAACCGAATCAATTAATGCATTACTTTTTTTTTTATATTATAGGAAGGCAAACGATTACTTGTGAATATATTGTGTTTTTAATGTGATTGACTCAATAAATGAGTAACTAAATGTGGAGAGCCACTTTCGGCATGATGGGCCGGCTCGACCGAGTGATACCACTGCCTTCACAGAACCCGGCGTGAGCAGCCCCTTCGCTATGTTTCGCCGAGTTAGTGAGGGTACCGAGGCCCACCCGGGGGAAGGGGATAAAAGGTTGGCAGCGCACTTGCGCACTCTACTGGTGTTGCGGTGTCCATGAGCGGCGGCATTGCTTACCATCAGGTGATCCGCCTGCTCGTCTGCTACCTATCACACAAAAAAAATTAATAACCGACTTGGCAAAACATGGATCTCACCACTTTTTACGGTAGTTGCGAGACTTGTTTTTTTTGACAAGTATTGTTTTTGATGGGATTATATTCTTAGATATTTAAACTTATCTTCTAAATATTCTTGTATGATTCCAGAATAGTTAATTGTTTTCTTTGTCCCCAGAGATACCGAAAAGCCATCACTTGCATTTACGGTGACACCAGCAGCAAGTTTTTCGAAGTAGATGGTACGGTACAGGAGCCCTTCAAAGCCGGGATAGAGGAGGTTCTTCGAGAAATGAAGTTAACGTCAATTTGGGCCAGCTATGAGGTGAATCCTTTACTCTTTTTACCGTGGGAGAGCCACGCTTCGCCATTTGACGACCCGTTTGGTTCAGTGGTAGTGAATGCTGCGTCTGGACCAAGGGTTGCGGGTTCGATCCCCGCACAGTACAAACATTTGTGTGCATGAACATGTTTGTTTGTATTGGTCTGGGTGTTTTCTATGTATTATAAGTATGTATTTTAAAAAGAAAAGTATTATACGTATATATTTGTAATTCTACTGTTGGTTCTGATATCTGTAACACAGGTGCTTGAGCTACCTATCTTAGAGTCAGACCAATGTATGTGATGTAGTAGTGAAATATTGTAGTACTGAAATATTCAAACCTTCAAGAAAAGGGCATATCTCGCTCTAAAAGGCTGGCAGCGCACCTGTGAATCCCCTGGTGTTGCAGGTGTTCATGGGCGATGGTAATCACTTAACGTCAGGTGATCCGTCTGCTCGTCTGCCCCCTGTCATACAAAAAAAATGGGCCGGGTCGCCCGAAGCGATACCACAGCCTCAGAGAAGACCGGCGTGAAGCTACGCTTGCGCAGTGTTTCTCCGAGTGACTGAGTGAGCGAACCACGCTTCGCCATGAATGGGCCGGGTCACCCGGAGTGATACCAGGGCCTCAGAGACGACCGGCGTGAAGCTACGCTTGCGCAGTGTTTCTCCGAGTGACTGAGTGAGTGAGCCACGCTTCGGCATTAATGGGCCGGGTCACCCGAAGTGATACCACGGCCTCACAGGAGACCGGAGAAAAAGGTAAACAGCACACTTGTGACACCACTGGTGTTGCAGGTGTCCATGGGCGGCGGTAATCGCTTACCATAAGGTGATCTGTCGCCTCGTCTGCCACCTATATCATAAAAAAGAAAAAAACAACATCGGGGCGTTCTTAAATTATTTGGACCAAAAATACACAACAAGTCACTTGTAACTAATCATCATCATTCATCATTAGCAACCCACGCTCGTCCACAGCTGGACATAGGTCTCCCCCAATGCACGCCACCGCTCCCGACTTTCGGCCACTCTCATCCAGCTCACTCCAGCCAGCCTTCGAATGTCGTCATCCCATCTTGTAGCAGGGCGTCCAACACTACGCTTACCGAGTCGCTGATTCCACTCAAGGACTTTACGGCTCCAACAGCTGTGAGTTCTGCGGCTAATGTGACCAGCCCACTGCCACTTCAGTTTGCTAATTCGGTGGGCTATGTCGGTGACCGAATTGTAACTGATCGTTTATATGATATTATTCATTTCTTTTATTTCAGAAATTTTGGGAATCCAGAAGGAAGATTTTGACACCTATAAACTTGTAACGAAGATTAAGAAAAATGGTTATATTTTGGTTCCAGATAGACAAGGCATGTCGAGACTAAAATCTGTACCGAATTGTAATTTAAATCATGTTTCTGCAAATAAATATATTTATCTTTCAACTAGTGGCCCGCCCTCACTTTGTACCAATAGATGGCGCTAGGCGTCAAATGCATTGCGTTTGTATTTCGTTTTTCGATTAGTACATAAGATTTTTCGATATCTTTGGAACTTCATCTCTATTAAAAAACAAGTTAAAACTTAACACCAATAAAATTTTAATTCATTATAACAGAGTAAGTACCTATGTATTAAATATCACAATATGTTTTTTATAAAGTATTTTATATGCGTCTTTAGTATTACACCATTCCCAGGTAATATAAAATATAATTTTATTTATTTACACCTAAAAAGCTAAATACAGGCTGTATCTGTGAACATTTACATCCCTTAACCACATGTTTTACCAACCATTCTGGACAACATTTGTTCTATGACTTTTACAAATTCGCATAAAAAATCACAACTTTTCATAACATAGTTGGTCACGTGATTTGTTCATTTTATATGGGCGGTCGAAAAAATTTACGACGAATTTCCAAAAGTCGTAGAACAAATGTTGTTCGGAATGATTGGTAGAAGACGTGGTCAAAGGGATGTGTTCACAAATACACCCCGTATATCGGCCAAACCATCATTGCCAAGAAGCAAGTTGTTGGGAATCTTCTATAAATGTGATCTGACTCCTTTTACTAGTTTACTTCTCACTTCCCAGATTTTCTGAAACAAAAATAAATACAACGTGTATACATGGGTAGATAGGGCATACTTCCTCCGTCTATAGGATCCAAGGGCGAAACCAAAGAAGTGGAGGGTTCCGTAAAGGTCATGTCCCTTGATGAATTTCGTAAAGTCGTTGAACAAATATTATTTATTTATTTATACCGGAAACAAAACGGATAACAATCAGTAACTTATTGATACACATAATCAGTTGAGTCTAGAGCTAGATTGCTATCCTACTATTGTTAACACATCATTATATTAGGTATTATACAGAATAGTTGGTAGAACACGTGGTTATAGGGATGCAAATGTTCACAGATACACCCTGTATAGATATCTGTCCCTTACGGTGATACGCAAAGTCAAAGTGAAGTAAAAACTCAAAGTCAATGACTGATATAATGAAAGACCAAAAAAAATACGACAATGTTGCTACTGCAATTAAATTATTTATCGTACCATAATATTATTTTTAAAAACCATTGCTGATGTAATTTATTTATTGGTAATTTTGATTCTATAATAAAAAAAATATATATACTTTTTTTCACATAAATACAAGACGCTTAAATAAAAACTTAACCATCCGTAATTTTCGTTTTCAAAGATGGTATTGCATTGCGCTTGTAACACTTCAGGTGTTAATAACATTTGGTATCTACCCAAAAAAAAAATAACAATGTATGGAAACTTGACAGTTTAGTCTGCATAATAAGAAAAAGAATGCCAAAAAGGAACGTTACTTGAAAATGACATAAGTGACTTTAACAGATTTGACAGTGACATATCTGTCGTAGATTTTTTGGTCTTGAATTCCATTTTAGAGTATAGTTAACAAAAGAGCGACTCCATAGTTATCATTTATTTAAGTGTGCTTAAGCACAACTTTCAAAATCCGTTCACAAGGCGCAGATGCGAAGTCCATTGTAGGTGGAATGTCATTGAGTATAGGGATGGACGTATATAAGGGGGAGGTCCAGGGGTCCGGACCCCCCCTATTGAGGCCTGGTTTGACATAAGGTTGAATCGGCTATAGCCAAGGACGACTTAATTAAGGGGTCGGCAAGGTTGGTGGGGTAGCAAATTGTAGATAGCCCTGGGACGGCAAATCAACAAATCAACCTGACGTTCTTCAAGAATGCGTACGTGTAATAACGCACGCTGGGTCCAGCCGGAAATCCGAGCACGGGGGGGGGGTGATTCGTAATTCTTTTGCGATGTGGGACACCCCCCTTGTCAAAGCTATATATACAGGGTGTATCTTTGAACATTTACATCCCTTTAACCACGTGTTCTACCAACCATTCTGAACAACATTTGTTCCATGACTTTTGAAAATTCACATAAAAAAAAAACATCTTTCCATACAAAGTCGGTCACGTGACTTGGTCATTTTGTATGGGGAGTCGAAAAATTTTTTGAAGAATTTGGAAAAGTTGTTGAACAAATGTTGTTCAAAATGGTTGATAGAACCCGTGGTTAAAGGGATGCAAATGTCCACAGATACACCCTGTACGTCCGTGAGTATAGGTAATGATGAATGATGCTACCTGTATAGTAAACCCCTCCATTCCCCTGCGAGCGCTCTCCGCAACAATCTCGTGGGCGATGGCTTCCTGAGGAGTCCCCGTCACGTCCACGTAGTGGCAGGAGGCGGCCGCGAAGTGCCCCGATATCGCTTTGCGGTAGTTCTAAATATAAAATAAAAAAAAAAAATTGAGACAACATCACATACATTGTCCTGGCCCCAAACTAAGGTTTTCCCTTGTGCTATGGAAACCAGAAACAACGAAGGAAAAACTAGTATAAATATAAATATAAATTGAGACAACATCACATACATTGTCCTGGCCCCAAACTAAGGCTTTCCCTTGTGCTATGGAAACCAGAAACAACGAAGGAACAACAAGTATAAATATAAATATAATTGAGACAACATCACATACATTGTTCTGGCCCCAAACTAAGGTTTTCCCTTGTGCTATGAGTAGGGTATTATTGGGCATTCTACTTCACTTTTTGGTTTCAAAATCGCTCACTCCGTTCGCTAAACCAAAAGCGAAGTAGAATTCCCAATACATTTTTGAAAAACCAAATGTGAAGTAGCATTGCGTCAATTGGTTTCTCAATTCTCATCACTATCTGTCTATTCGTTAATTTCAGTGCCACTTAGGCACGTAATTAGCCCAAAACGGATAGATAAGTGTTGATTTAAAAATATGGTTACGTTGGAACTTACCGTCATTCTATTGTGACTAATACACCGCTGCAGACACGTTATATACAAAATAATGAAGTTCGTCAAACAAAAAGAATCGCTTAAATTAGAATGCATCTGTCCTGCATCATCTGATGAGCCAAAACGACACGGAAATTTGTTACCTAATACAATACGTTGTATAGTTTGTGGTCCGTCTAATAGTGGAAAAACCAATTTAGTGATAAGTTTATTATTACATAAAAATGGTCCAAGATTTTGTAACCTTTATGTGTATTCAAAATCTTTGTATCAACCTAAATATTTATATCTTGAAAAAGTTTTGGACATGGTTCCTGGAACATCATTTAACAAATACAATCACAATGGCGAAATTTTGAGTCCACATGATGCTTTACCCGATTCGATCATAATTTTTGACGACGTTGCTTGTGAGAATCAAAACAACATTAGAGATTATTTCGCCATGGGACGCCATAAAAATATTGATTGTTTCTATATCAATCAAACTTACACAAGAGTTCCAAAACAACTTGTAAGAGACAATTCAAATCTTGTTATTCTATTTAAGCAAGATGATGTTAACTTGAAGCATGTATATGAGGAACATGTTGGGGCTGATATGTCATGGACCCAATTTCGTAAGATGTGCTCTACTGTTTGGAATAAACCATTTAGCTATCTTGTTATTAATAAGGATTGTGATAAAAATAACGGATGTTACCGATCGACGTTCGATACATTCATAGTGATAGACGAACATACATAAAGACGGTTGTGTTATTTATCAGCCACTCCTATTCATGATTTGAACCTGAGCGGAATACTTTGAAATGGAGAAAAATCTTAAAGAACAAATTGTAAAATCAGCAGCAGCTGTTAAAAAAAAAGTTGCGATGATAAAAGATGTTGAAAATACAAATAATAAAACATTAGAAACAATCTTCAAACCTATTGTTGATCCACTTACATTATTGACCAATAAAAAACAAGACGCACGACGAGATAAGGAAGATGAGTACTTTGAGCCAGTGATGAAAAAGTTTAAGAATGACAATAATCAGTCAATCGAAGATGAGAACCAATCATTATTTGCCTCTGATGAAGATTACAATGAATCTATTAGTGAAGAAGATGAAGACGATGTACAAGAACAATACAACGATTACAATAAAACCCTTGTTGTATCACCGTCTGAAGACCACAATGTAAGCGAGGGATCATTTAAATCTCTACAGTCATCGCCAAGTCTTAAAAATCAATCACTTTCATGGTCAACATCGTCTGAAGTAATGACAGATGTTCCGTTTGGAATCAGAAATGAACGAGGTAAACTATTACTAGGCAAAACACGTGTTCATGACGACGGCAGCATTCTTAAAATAGGAACACTAACTGTTAAAAAAACTGTTGGCTTAAAAGAACTTTTATTCAAAAAGAAACCAAATTTAGATGTAGTATCATATGATGATTTACAAAATTACAAGTTACTTCTTATAGAAACCAATGCTCATCGACGTAATTATGAATCATCCAAACCAATTAACAGCAGCAAAGGATTTAAATATATGAATGTAATTAAGCCTTTGTTCAAATTCTCTCGAAATCTAACTACAAGTGTAGAAAGTATTCCTCAAGGTAAAGGTATTTCACTTTTAAAGACAGTAAAATCAAACACTGATTTAGTTTACTGGAATGATCCAAACGAGTTAGTCGAACGATTGAAGTTACTATTTGCATCATGGGAAGCAGGAAACACTGGTGTAAATAATGAAATAATTGCGATCATTTCGGAACTGCATGAAGCTGGTATCATAAATGTAGAACATATAAAGAAGAAACCAGGAAAATTGGGCAGTATTCTTTCCGTAGTCATCCCATCAAGACAGCAATGAATATAGACAAGTTTGGTCACCATGTCCATAAACGTTTACGATTGACAGAATATAATATTGGAAACTTCAATGAAGCATTGGTAAAATCAGATACCGGTCACTACGATTTAAAATCTTCTAAATTAAAAGGGTTATCATATCCAATCGAAGACGACGAAGCAGTAAATAAAGCTTATTTAGACAAAACCATTCAAGAATTAAGAAATGAAATTGAAAAAGTGAAGCTCGAAGTTAAATTTCATTTGAAGAACTTGGAAACCTTTACAACAGAACATTTGAATAAATCATTTTACTCAAGGTCGGAAATAGACAATTTGATTCATGTAAAAATAAACAAAAATGAGCAAAAAGGACATAATTGATGAACTTCACAAAGCAGCCAGAAGAAATTTTCCGCGTAGATGCACAGTTATAAAAGGAATTGATGATCTATGGCAAGCTGACCTCATAGATTTACAAAAATATTCCCATTTTAATAAAGGACACAAGTATATATTAGTAGTGATAGACACTTTGTCAAAGTTTGTATGGGCAAGTCCTTTAAAATCTAAAGAAAAGAAATGTGTTTTTCGCGCAATGCAACAGATTTTTAAAAATTCATCTAGAAAACCTAAACATTTGCAAACAGATTTAGGCAAAGAGTTTTATAATGATATTTTCGGTCAACTGTTAACAAAATATAATGTAAACCATTATTCTACTTACTCCGTTAAAAAAGCTTCTATAGTAGAGCGAGTCATACGCACGTTAAAATCACACATCTTTAAACTTTTCAGTTTATATGGTTGCTATCGATGGCTGGGTCAATTACTAAATACTGTGATAGATAACTATAACAGCACTACTCATCGCATAACTAAATTTAAACCTATTGATGTTAATAAGACAAATGAAATAGTTGTATTGCGTAATATTAGCAAAGCGTACAGAAATCAAAAACACTTAAAACCTAAGTTTCAAGTAGGTAATCATGTACGTATTAGTAAATTTAAAGGAGACTTTTACAAAGGTTATACTCCGAACTGGTCCACAGAAATATTTGTAGTAACAAAAGTGAATAATACGAATCCACCAACTTATAATTTGGAAGATAAGCATAAACAGGTTATATTGGGGACTTTTTATGAGTATGAATTACAAAAAACTAAATATCCAGATATTTACCTCATCGAAAAGATTATTAGAAGAAAAGGAGATAAATATTTTGTGAAATGGTTAGGTCTCAGCAATGAAGAGAACAGTTGGATAAACAAAAATGAGATAGTTTTGTAATATAAATGTACTTTTAAACCAAATCTATTCATTCTAAACATATCAATGAAGGAGGGAAGTGGTATTATAGACATCTTAATAAACCATTTACCATTCGAGCTTCATTTACCTGGTTATCAATATTGTGGTCCCGGAACAAACCTACAAAAACGTTTGAAAAGAGGTGATAGAGGTATAAATAAGTTGGATAAAGCTTGTATGTTCCACGACATCGCTTACAACGATAACGATTTAAACGTTCGACGTGAGGCTGATATGATACTTTTGAATATGGCTAAGAAACGATTAAACGCTAAAGATGCTAAGAAGGGTGAAAAAGTAGCATCATGGATAGTAAAGAATGCTATGAAAGCAAAACTAAAGGCTGGTGCCGGTACCCGTTCATTCATGTCAGCTGTGAAAAAAATTAAATCTCAACTTAAAAAGTTAAAATCCACATGCAGTTATACAGCTATTAAAAGTGCATACGCCGCAGCCAAAAGAATATTTAAGAATAAAAATGACACTCGCTTACCGCGCTGTATTCCTCTACCAAAATGCGGTGGACTGCTACCTTTAATCCCGATCTTTGCGGGGTTATCGGCTTTGGGTTCCTTGGCAGGTGGAGCAGCTGGCATAGCAAAAGCAGTGAACGACTCTAAAGCAGCTCAGAAAAGTCTTCAAGAGTCTGAACGTCATAACAGGATGATGGAAGCGGTGGCGGTTGGCAAAGGATTGTACATCAAACCTTATAAAAAGGGCGCAGGGTTATATTTGAATCCTTCAAAAAACTAGTTAAAAGGCTGCCTAGGCGTGCACTAACAGATTTCGATATATTAGAGCATGCTACTGATATTCCATATTTCCGCGGAGTATTTATGAGAAATACACTTCCATTGAAACCTAGAAGAATGGAATGTGCAGTACTAAACTTGGATACCTCTCATAATCCGGGAACGCACTGGGTAGCCTACGTCAAACAAAATGATTATTGCGAATACTTTGATAGCTTTGGCGACTTAAAGCCTCCATTAGAATTAAGAAATTATTTAAAAAACATGACAATTAATTATAATATTGAACGATATCAAAAGTTTGATAGTACAAATTGTGGTCATCTCTGTTTAAATTTTTTAAAAAAATATTGGAAAAATCATTTAAATAATGAATAAAGTACATAATCTATATCAGTATAATCATGTCTTTCACTGTGTCTATAACGGGCAAAAACGCTTCTTCAATAACAAATTACTCTCCTACATTAGAATTAAGTGGAGAGTATGAGTGCGGTCTTTTGTATTTTTCTACATTCAACTCTATTCCTAATATAGATGAAAGAAATAATAAATTTTATTACGGAAATGGTGGAGTGATAAAAATACCGGAAGGTTCGTATGAATTACAAGATATTTGCGATTATCTTCAGTGCAACATTAAAAATGCTACATTGAAATTAACTGCCAATAACAATACTTTAAAAACATGTATTTTCTGTTCGGAAGATGTTTACTTTGATAAAACAGATTCGATTGGCAAGATCTTGGGTTTTGGCTTTGAAACGGTAAAAGCGAATATAAAAACCGAGTCTCGGTATCCTGTCAACATTTTACCGACGACAATAGTACGCATCGAATGTGATGTTGTAAGCGGATCATTTGTGAATGGAAAAGCGAGTCATATTATTTACGAATTTGTGCCAAATGTACCACCTGGTTATCGAATTATAGAAATACCTAAGAACTTAATATATTTTCCTGTCAATCAAAGTTCAATAACCGCAATCAATATTAGATTGTTAGACGGAGAAAATAAGCAAATTAACCTACGCGGTGAAGAGGTACAGCTGTATTTACACTTCAGGAAAAATGTTAAATTTCAATAAAAACCCTACTACCTCTCGAAATCAAATCAGTTCCAAGAAGACATTGCATAAAACAGCACCACTTTATACGAAAAAGCAGCTAACCAAACAAAATAAGACCTTTTTGAAAATACTTGGATTGTTAAAATGAACATTTTAAATATTGCTCAATCTCCGTCTCATGACAACAGCATTGAAAGTTTTGAATTTCATTCATACAAGCCATATGTAACAAGTTTCAACAAGAATGATGAAATACGAATACCCATTAATCAACAAGATTTGTACGTGTTACCTGCGCTCAGCAGTTTGTATATAGAGGGCAGAGCCGATGTGTATAAACACAACGGTACTACAAAAGAAAAGGAAAGAGTATCAAATGTGCATTTTGTTAACAATTTCGCTTCATTTTTATTTCAAGACATTCGTTATGAAATAAACGGTATCGAAATAGACAGAGTCAAAAACGCAGGCATTACAACCACAATAAAATCTTATCTATCGTTAAATGATAGTGAGTCTAAATGTGCAAATGTTTGGGGTTGGTCCCCTCATGGTATATCCAATACTAATAATGGGGTATTTTCTACCTCTATTCCACTTAATAAGGTATTAGGTTTCGCAGAGGATTATGACAAAATAATTATGAATTGTAAACATGAATTAGTTCTTTTAAGAAGTAACACAAATCTCAATGCTTTGAAATTAAATGCGGGCGAAGCTGTGCAAGACATAATAATCGACAAAATAGTATGGCGAGTCCCACATATTAAAGTATCAGACCGCGAAAGAATTAATTTGTTAAAACAATTAGAAAGAGACCGAGCGATAACAGTTGCGTTTCGCAATTGGGATTTGTACGAATATCCATTAATGCCTAAAACCCGAAAACATACTTGGTCTATTAAAACTTCATCACAAATTGAAAAACCTCGAATGGTTGCGATTGCTTTACAAACGAATCGTAAACATAATGCCACCATGTCAATGGCAGAATTCGATCATTGTCATATACGTGATGTAAGAATTTTCCTGAATTCGACCTACTATCCATACGAGAGCCTAAATATTAGTTTTTCTGAAAACAAATATTCGTTAATATATGAACAATATGCAAGATTTCAACAGTCTTATTACGGACGCCGAGCTGAGCCGTTGTTGGGCTTAAGAGAGTTCAAAGAGACCGCGCCGATTTTCTTAATAGACTGCAGCCGTCAGAACGATTCTCTAAAATCTTCAACGGTTGATGTTCGGCTTGAACTAGAATCCGACGCAGAGATACCCGACCAGACTTCTGCATATTGTTTGATATTGAACGATTGCATATTTGAATATAAGCCTTTAAGTAATATTGTGAAGAAGTTATCATGAATAGCAATACGATTATTGTAGATTTGCAAGGCTTTAAAAATGAAAAAAATGATTTCATATTAAAAGAAATGGCAATAGGCACAAAAGAATATACTCAAACCTTTTTAGTAAAGCCTCCCTGTTCATTCTCTGCTCTCACTGTCGAGGAAAAGAAACGCGTACGGTGGATAGAAAAAAACAGGGGCCTCCGATGGAGCGAGGGTTATATTGACTTAAGGGAATTTAAGAGGCTTATAAAACCCTATTTAAATAAGTATAAAATCATAGTAAAGGGAGAAGAAAAAGTTAAATGGGTGCGAGAAATATGTAACCATGAAAATGTGATAGATATAAGCTCTAGGGATATACCTAATTTAGACACTTTAAGTAAAATATATTGTAAAGACATTCTAGTATATAATTGTTTTCACCATAGCAACTATTGTGCGTTAAGAAATGTAATTTGTGTTAGAAAATGGATTGTAGAAAATAATGTATCAAATTCTGATTTATAATAAAAATGTATTTTGAAAAGAACAGTGTATTTCTTATTAAAAATCCTTTATATTCCCTACATTTATACGTAATTGTAAATAAAACCCAAAATAACATCAAGGTTGTTTATTAAATTTCAAATAAATAGATAGTACGTACAGTTCATTACAATTAATTTTAATTTAAATGTCTCTCTGTAGGCGTATGCGTGACAAGATATCCCACGCAATAAGCCCACCTGAGAAGTTTAATTTAAAGAAACGTGTAGATTATAAGCTTTTTAAAAATTATAGCTATAACCGCTCAGTTTCTTTGATATGGCGTTGATGAGCCCTTCTGTTTGATCCAATATTGGATCAATAGGATCCGTCACCACGTACTGTGTGGAGAGGACGTCCTCCGATCCCTCCTCGGTATGCTTCTCCAAATCAATAACTTCAATTTTAATTATACGTCTGCTTCGACAGCTCGACGTATTTTTTATAATGAATGATGTTCTTGGATCTTGGTGGTGACGATGTTGGAGATAGGATGTCCGCTGTTTGTTACGCTTTTGTTGGCGAGCCCGAGGCTTTTTAATTTTTCGTTGAAAAGGCGCCTCTTCTATCTCTTCAGCCCAAGGCGGGAACGTCGGGAATATCTGTGACCATCCTTCTAACGGATCCTGTGCATCTTGCAGTGGAGAGGGCGGGTTCTGTTCTTCTCCATCTCGTGAGGTGGCAGATACATTTGCGGTGTTCTGAAAAAAGAAAACGATAAGTTACCTCGTAATGGACTACACTCTCCAGAAAAATAATGTATTTGTATTAAAATAACTTACTTACCATGTTTTAAAAAATGTTGTGTACAACGAAACGACTTTTTTTAGCGTGTTATCAAAGCAAGTGTCATTTTCATGCGCTTTAAGTAAATATATATATCACTTTAGTGTGTAAGTGTGAGTTTGTAAGCGAACGAAATTAAAAGCTGACACAGTGCGTTTTTCCTTCGTGCGTGGTCTACTTAGTTTGTGAAATCAGCAACACGTGTCTAATAATGTGATATGCAAATAAAGAAATATGAAATAAAATAAACAAGTTCAGACATGATTTTGTGTTAAAGGTATAATAATGTAAAATATGATCTACTTAAATTTTGATGAACCAGGTAAAATTATGACATATTAGAATGAAACAACGTCAATTTACTGCAATAGGTATATTTATTTTAAATAATAATAAGAAATTTTGTTAATAACAAAAATAAATATGAAACAGTGTAATTAGGTTTTTTTTTCTGAAATATTATATTTCTTTACGTAGGCAAATACAGAGTTATGTTACTAACATGGTTAGGTACTACTCAAATTTTCAGTATTACATCAGAGTATGCTCCTAGTATATAGAAATTCGTATAACTATAATATATTTTTAAATATACCGATCATACCTACATATTATTACGCTATTATAATAGAAAACACAGTGAAAACATACCATAATTTCAATAACTCAATAAAACTCTTAAAATATGCTATTCCAATGACCCCATGATAAGGTTGAAATTTTATATTTTAATATAACGCGTTTGTCGTCATTACCTGACAAGGCTACTTTATCCTGTTCTTGGGTAAATATTTCATGTTTAAGAGATTTAAATATAATATTTTTTTCCGTAAAAAAATATTCTCATTTAATACCCTATAGTAATCTTTAAAATGAACATTGTTCAAGACCTGTTTTTGCACACCTTTTGCTTTTTTATATTCCTGTTTTTCTGTTTTAATGCAATATAACTTTGACCTTAGACCTACAAACTCAGATATCAGATTTCCACCTAGTTCGTCTTTAAAAAGGCCTGGCACTTTTTTGTTTAAACCTGGAATGTCATAACTGTTATTTAAAGGATAATTGCTGGTATCGAAATAAGGTAGGAAATGTATCTTTAAATCATTATAAAAATCTTTACTTTCGATTGAATATAGAAAACTGTCAGTATCCGTATAGCAAAGTTTCAACTTTTTATTATAAAAAAGTTTCATAATGGAGTAATGAAAATCAAACATATGACTTTTAGATATTTCCAAAACAGAAAAACCAATATAAATAGGCTTATCCAAAGTAATTGTTTCAGGATTCATTTGAACAGCCACAAAGTTTTCTGTAAAAATAGTGTTTAAGCTTACCCTTAACAGTTCTATAAATAGAACAAGATGTATTCGCCTTAAGCGTCGACGTACAATGTAACAGACTTTAATGTAAACATCGCCGTAAGTTGAAACCTTGCACTATGATAAGGCAGTTCTATCAAA
The DNA here is from genome assembly GCA_014851415.1 of Cnaphalocrocis medinalis. Taxonomy (NCBI): domain Eukaryota; kingdom Metazoa; phylum Arthropoda; class Insecta; order Lepidoptera; family Crambidae; genus Cnaphalocrocis; species Cnaphalocrocis medinalis. The sequence continues at coordinate 4,475,910 of CM026302.1, forward strand.
GTACTTACGTAATACTTTGTTGCACAGTTAGAGTTCAAGCAAATTGGAATTGTATAATCTATCACACAGATGCGAGTATCGCCAACCGTGTCTACCGGTCTATAAATAGACGCATTCTGATCGCTCAGTCGCGCCTAAGAGCGCATGGCGAATGCTCCCCGTGCACGAACGGAAATACTTAATTTACAAATCCTCGATGACAATTAGATTACATGCATGTCAGAATTTGAATTTTAATAGTAATAATAATTAAACTCTATTAATATTTTCGCTTAAAGTCCGTGATTGTCCCCTTGAAAAGTGCAGCAGCACATTATTTTAGCATGGGTATTGAACCTTTAATAGATATGATGCGTAATTTGAAGTTTGAAAAATATGCTTGTTGTTACGGAAACAATATACCCATTTAAGTGCAATATTGATCCCTTTCCACCATTTTGTTATGATGTCTGAAAATCAGTAGGTACCTAGTATACTTGTGTTTGTTTTCAGGAACCTTGATTTCTTTTTTCATAATAATACTATTCGTATGAGCCTCGAACATACATACAATCTAGCATTAATGACGAACACAGCGTTTGATTGTTTTAATACCTAAAATAAACAATTATATTCGGTCGGTTGCTTTAGTTCATTTAAGTCTAGTATTAGTATTTCCAAAACCAGGTTTTGGCTTATCAATGATTAAAGAAAGTCGTTTTCTGAACTCATCCTGAATATATTTTTTGCGCTCTTCAACCTGTGTTTTGATCTCTTTCGTTATACGCCAAAATTTAGTTTCTAATTTGTATGAAAGGTGAAGTAAACACTCAAAAAGTCTTATCCATGCATGTAAAACATAACGCCTACTCAAAAAAAATAGCAACTTTTACGGTTATCTCGCAAACCAGCAACGCGCTTTTACTTTTGACTTCAGTATTTGATTCCTGACGGGTTTATACTATAGCAAACATTACTCACATTCAAAAGCAAGTTGCTGGTTTTTTAAAAAATGATTTTTATAAATTTGCCGTACATATGGATTTATATCTATATAAAAACAATGCAACAATACGTTCGGTAAATATTTCCTTTTAAATGTAATCTACATACCTTGATCTTGAACAGACATAACGAAATTCACTTGTTTTAATAGTAATTTTATAAAAATAAAGTCTCAACACGCAATGATTACTATTACAGTTATTCGTGATTCAGAAAATCAGGTAACTTTGAAGCGTAACTCTGATCGTGAATACAATCAAAGGAGGTAGGATTTTTTCTGATGTGGTAGTTTAAAGTGTGGGCAACAATTAATGTATTGCTGGAACATGATTTCACAAATCATATTCATATTAAGTTAAAAAGTAAATAAATAAATTAGGTATGTATGTTATTATTCTCTAACGCTGAAAGGCTTACATACCTACATGCACCATAATTCATGATGATTCGGAGGTTCCAAGTTCAAACCCTCCCTCAAGTATTTTTTTTTTTATTTCTTTTTTTACTTATGATTGGGTGTTGTTACATTATTCTACTTTTTAAATTGTTTTTCTATTAGATATAACCGAATTAAGAAAACAAAAAAAGTTTAATTTAAATTTCAACAAAACATTATTTAGGTAAACGATATAGAGGTATCCAGCGTTGTTTACACATACGTTTCGTATTGACATACGACGCCGCGCGTCTAATGTCCAGTTATGCGAGACACCGAGCGCCCGTGTTATGCTTACGGCGCTAATGTCTAGATAAATTGGCTAGATACGTTAACATGAAATTAGATGACATAATCAAACCTGCATCGCGATGGCAAAGTTTTAGTTTGGAGTTTGTATATATACAAAATTGAAACATGGATTTAGTGGATGTCACCTAAGACCGAAAAACCTTAGTAGGAGCATAGGGGCCCACTCTGAAACGGTGTAAGGTCTAAGGTGTCTATCTGAGATGTCTGTGATGATTGATTATTTACCCGGAGTGATCAACTGGGTTTATAACTTTCAGAGCAAGATTCCTCTCACCAAGTTTGGCAAGAAACGCTAAACGAGGTAAAGCACAAAGAAAGACGAAAAATGAACAATGAACAATGAAACACGAACCAAAATCTGGTAGTCTCCGGACTGTAAAGTTGAAATCGAATTGAGAACGAAGTCACAACAGTCCGGGGACGTAAATCCATTATGCTCCAGCTTTTGTTGAATTGGAATTGTCGTTTCTAAGTGCCATCAACAACTGACCGAACATTGCATTCGGTCGACGAATGATACTTTTCTCAACTTAGACACTTAAATTAACGGGTGGACAGACAGTGAAGAGAATTGAGAAAACTAATCGACGCAAACGCATTTCTATTGGAATTGTCGTTTCAAAGTGCCATCAACCACTGACCGAACATTGCATTCGGTCGACGATTGCTACTTTCCTAGGCACTTAAATTAACGGGTGGACAGACAGTGATGAGAATTGAGAAACCAATCAACGCAAACGCATAGGAAATTCTACTTCACATTTGGTTTTTCAAAAATGTATTGGGAATTCTACTTCGCTTTTGGTTTAGCGAACGGAGTGAGCGATTTTGAAACCAAAGTGAAGTAGAATGCCCAATAATACCCTACTGCTATGGAAACCAGAAACAACGAAGAAACAACAAGTATAAATATAAATATAAATTGAGACAATATCACATACATTGTCCTGTAGGCCTAACATTATTAACTATGGGAGAGCCACGCTTCGGCATGAATGGGCCGGCTCGACCGGAAGGATACCACTGCCTCACAGAAAACCGGCGTGAAGCAGCCCCTGTGCTGTGTTTCGCGAAGTGAGTTAGGGTACCGGAGGCCCACCCGGGGGAAGGGGATAAAAGGTTGGCAGCGCACTTGTGGCTCCACTGGTGTTGCAAGTGTCCATGGGCGGCGGCAATTGCTTACCATCAGGTGATCCGCCTGCTCGCCTGCTACCTATCACATAAAAAAAAATACATGCGCACCGCGACAAAATTTGTCGACTCTCGTTCGCGAGAGCGCATCCTTCTATCCCGCTCATCACTCAGTCAGGTGAGCGAGACGCAACTTGCGCCGACACAATACGAGTGTCGACAAATTATCTCGTGGCGCGCATGTTAGCCCTGCTGGTCCCAAATTAAGGTTTTCCCTTGTACTATGGAAACCAGAAACAACGAAGGAACCACAAACACCCAGACCCAACACAAATATCTGTTTCATCAACAAACATTTGTGTTGGTGCGGGAATCGAACCCGCGACCCTTGCGTCTCAACCGGCGCTCAAACCATTGCGCCAAACGGGTCCGTCAAAGGAACACATTTATTTACCACTACATATTGTTAATCTGATTCATAATCATGTAAAGTAAACTGACAGATGTCAATGTGTCATCCCCATACATTATCACTCAATTTGACAGATGCAAAATGTCAAAATGCATAGAAACTTGTCATTTTCATCTGTCAGTTCACTTTACATGATTATGAATCAGAGTTTAGATATATCCTTGTACTACTTGATAAGCAATAAATAAATTTGAATTTGAATTTATTTGCACATAGACAGAAAAGATAGATACTCTTTATTGCACAAAAGATTGCTATGGTCATTTACATGGGCATACCCAGGTTCTGGGCCAGAGGGCGCAAATCAGATTTTTTACAAGCTAGGTTCTTATAAGAAATAAAAAAACTTAAATTAAAAAAAAAGTAATTTTATATTTTTTACCAAAAGGTAAAATTACGGTCCTTCGAGCCGGATAGATAGATAGTAGGTGTAAAGATGACTAGCTTTTGCCCGCGGCTTCGCTCGCGTTAAATGCGGGGTATCACGGAGGCGCAAAAAGCCTATGATACTCTCCATCTCAACTATCTCCACTTGAAAAATCACGTCAATTCGTCGCTCCGTTTTGCCGTGAAAGAAAGACAAACATACAGACAGACACACTTTCCCATCTTTACTATTTATAAAGAGATAACTTCTATAGACAACGACAAGGCTTATAGGTAAACCGAAAACACGAAACGCTTGCGCGATGTAATTGGACACAGCGCCATCTATTGGTTCATTTCTGAATTACGGTCCCGAAGCGAAGTGAGGGCGGGCCACTGGTTTATAATATTTTATCCATACTAATATTATAAATGCGAAAGTAACTCTGTCGTCTGCTCTGTCGTCTGTTACTCTTCACGCCAAAACTACTCAACGGATTTAAATGAAATTTGTATACAGATAAGTCTAGACCCTGAGAAGGAACATAGGCTACTTTTTATTGCGAAAAAGGGGTTGTAAGGGGTTAAAAGTGGGGTAAAAAGTTACTTTTCCACGCGGACGAAGTCGCGGGCGGCCGCTAGTTTATAATATTAGTAAAGTCTAAATTCGCCATACCTTAGTGGAATTATTCCTAGACCCATGCAGTAACAGTGGGTGGAAGAAGGCGGTGTCTCCCGGACTCATCTCTAAGTCTACACGGGCGCTCTCCGGAGCCGCGGCCTCCTCGTCCAGAATGCCGTGGTACATCTTCAATATACTCTGAAGTAAAAATATGCCAATATAATAAATAAATGAATAAATGCGCCAGACCAGAATTTAAACTGTGGGAGAGCCACGCTTCGGCATGAATGGACCGGCTCGACCGGAGTGATACCACTGCCTCACAGAAAACCGGCGTGAAGCAGCCCCTGTGCTGTGTTTCGCCGAGTGAGTGAGGGTACCGACGGCCCACCCGGGGGGAAGGGGATAAAAGGTTGGCAGCGCCCTTGTAACTCCACTGGTGTTGCAAGTGTCCATAAGCGGCGGTAATTGCTTAACATCAGGTGATCCGCCTGCTCGTCTGCTACCTATCACATAAAAAAAAAAGAGAGATAATCACACTTATCAACCTATTATTATTATAGACGGGAACTATACCCAAAACCGGAATTCAGTCACGCAGTCACACGTTGTCAAAGTGGTAGGTATATGAACGTGTGACTACGCCTTTCCAAACATTAAAAGTTTTTTGTCGTAGTTGGGTTTTAGTTTTTTTTACTTTTTTTTTATTTGTAGGTACTATTTCGGTGTCCAAGTGCTAGTAATATATATGTTACGGTAAATGTAAGCAATCGGTAATTATCTATAATCACCGGTAATTATAGATAATCACCAATGCACATGGTAAATGTAGTGAATTATCCATATTTACCGGTAATTATATAAAACTTCCGCGTGACCATGGTAAATATTGACATAAGCTCCCAGATATCAATTTAAACTTGAATCTGCTGAATCTAAGTGCCCTAAAAGTCTTTCTTGCATAAATAAATAATATTTTAGGTTTAAATCCTTAAATTGGTTCAGTGAATGCCAAAAAACATGTTAGGGTAGGGTTAGGTATTTAGGGCAGAGGTTAGGTTAGGGTTATTTTTTTTTATGACCACCAAAAAATACTTAAATTTTATTCCGGTTGGTCATAAAAAAAAAGAACCTTAACCTAACTTTTTTTGTACCACGAAAGCCTTTCATATATGTATACGTTTGCAAGTACCTACAAGTAACCTTGTTTGTGTGTTCTCTAATTAATATAATTGTTTATTATTATAAATAAATACCTGCTGGTCAAGAAACATTGGATTTTTATTATTATTTTTGTGAAATTATTAACCAAATTTTATTATATTCAAGACTAGAATTGTTTTTATTTCAATAAACATTTGATCCTAATGTTTGATTTACTACATTTACTAAAGGGGTATGGTAATTTTATATAATTGCCGGTAAATGTGATTAATTCGAAAGTTTTTACAACCTTTACCATTAGCACTGGTTATTATGCATAGTTCCCGGTAATTATACATAATAACCGCACTATCCACATTTACCGTAACATATACATATTCAAAATGTACAAGTCAAGCGCTTTCAAATGATACCAAACACGGCATATTTATCATAACTTTATTTTTTACTCTGTATGTTTTGTCCGCTAGAGGGCGCCACATTAGAGTTTGTGAAACCTCATATAGCCTATAACCAGCGAACAATTAAGACGCTTATAATGATATGTCATTTGTCGAATACTGATAAGTAGTTTAGAAGTAACGTGGGAACAGATGAACATACATACATACATAGCCTGTCAAAATCATAAACCTTTTGCTTTGCTGTAGTCGGGTAAAAAAAAATATTTTTGTCTTTCGTTTCGTACAGTGACAGGTTTATGAGCAGGACATTGTATATTTTGACCTTACTTGTCGAAATGTAAATCGCTCTTTAAGCCCTTATTTGGTTGTGCCTTACCCTTCACCTTAATGGTGTGACAAAGATGCTGCTTAGTGAAACTTAAACTGTGGGAGAGCCATGCTTCGGCATGAATGGGCCGGCTCGACCGGAGTGATACCACTGCCTCACAGAAAACCGGCGTGAAGCAGCTCCTGTGCTGTTTTTCGCCGAGTGAGTGAGGGTACCGGAGGCCCATCGGGGGGAAGGGGATAAAAGGTTAGGAACGCACTTGTGACTCCACTGGTGTTGCATGTGTCCATGGGCGGCGGCAATTGCTTACCATCAGGTGATCTGTCTGCTCGTCTGCTACCTATCACATAAAAAAAACTGTGATATTGAACTAACGTCAGTATATCCGTGCTCGTAGATGCGGCCGACCTTGTGGCTCCCGGGCAGCACGAAGAGGCAGCCGTTGTCCACGGTGACGTCGTCCACGGCCGTCCACGTTGCTATGATCTTGTCCGCTGGCCGGAACGGGAAGTAGTACATGTCCTAAAATGAATAAATGAATAAAATAAAAAAAACTTTATTGTAAAAACATTGGAGCTACAAGATCCGACAGAGAACCAGAGTCACCGACATAGCCCACCGAATTAGCAAACTGAAGTGGCAGTGGGCTGTCACATTAGCCGCAGAACTGACAACCGTTGGAGAGCTATAAAGTCCTTGAGTGGAGCCGCGACTCGGTAAAGTAGTGTTGGCGAGTTGCGACAAGATGGATGACGACATTCGCAAGCTGGCTGGAGTGAGCTGGAGTGAGTGGCCGAAAATCGGAGCGGTGGCGTGCATTGGGGGAGACCTATGTCCAGCAGTGGACGAGCGTGGGTTGCTGCTGATGGAGCTACAAAAGACGTAAAGTAATCTATTTAAAACTAATGGAATCAATTTTGAAGATACGTCTGATTGACATAACACCGCGACGATACTAGATGGCGTTGTCCTACTACTATAGTTTCAAGTTTTTTTGTCAAAATATATTAAGGCGACACCGCGACTATACTACGCCGTCAATTCATTTATATTAATTGTGAGGATTATGAGATATATATAAAAAAAAACCAGCTATGAAAACATAAAGGAAAGTATGAAACAATTTTTGGGGCACACTTCTTCCTACAAAATATGACAATAATTTTCATTCATTATTAAAAGTGGCCACTTTTCGCAATTATGAAAATTATTGTTACTTGGCGCGTGTAAAAAAATTGTTACGCATCTTAAAAAATTGTTAATGCATTCCTTTATGTTTTCATAGCTGGATTTTTTAAAATATATCTCACTATCCTCACAATTAATATAAATCACATCAAAACATATATGTGAAGTGCCAAGGTAATACGAATGTTCTTTATCGAGTCCAGCGTCAAAAGAAATGATATCTAAATAGGTGCCAAGGTCAATGGTGAGACCTACTCGGCTAATTTTCATTTACGAAATATTTATAAATCTGTCGCCTTAAGAATTTTGATGATGCTGCTGATTTCGTGACACGCATATCTACGAGCCTAAGCTAATAAAAAAAATACTTAGCAACACAGAAAAATATAATATAGCAATACAGATGATTACATAATTGAAACTCAAAGATATAACTAACAACAGGATGGTAACAAGTTGAACTGACTAAACTTATTAGCGTAAACTAAGTGAAGGTCCTATCAGGCGCCTTCATATTATAGTGCTAATATAACGAGTTTCAGCCATTTTTCTAGCGGGGCAGTCAAGGTCACCAGTTTTGTGATTTCATGCAAAACTGTCAAATTTCTTCAATCGACTCTCATCTTACTGTCATACAATTTAGGTTGAATATCAATTGAGGAAATTTGACAGGTTATGGTAACCTGATGTGTGGCTGACTGTACCTACCTGGTGCGTGGCTGCTTGTCAAAGTTCGAACCGAAGATCATAGAGAGAGTAATTAAAATTTGTTGTAGATAACCAGATAGTTGCAATAGGGTATTTTACTACATTTTTTATGTGTTTTATCAAAAGAGAAACATTGTTAAAAAAATTACTTGATTCTGATTTGAATCACTTAAGATATCACAACTTTATGAGCAGATCTTGGGCAAGCCCATAAATGCTCTATACAAATGGCTACTGTAGGGTGACGTCAAACGAGTAGTATCTTTATATGCGCGTCTAGTAAGATTTTGTTTGGTAGCTAGTGCCAGACGCCTGAATGCGCCAGACGCCAGACAGACAATCACACCAATCAACCTGGTCTCAAACTATGGCAAACCCCTGTACTATGAACCCAGATGACGATAATCTGGGGGCGTCAAGCCCAGAAACACCCAGACCCCAAGACAACTTAGAAAATGTGGTTTTCCTAAATTGACTTGACCGGGAATCGACCCGGACCTTTCGCGCTTCGGGCGAACACCTTAGCCACTGCGCCATCGAGGCCGTATATCAAATGTTTCGTTTAAGTAAATGGTTTTATTATAAAAGTTGGTGTAAAATGTACGGGTAGTTCAATGATATATTACATTTTTTTAATTTTATACTTTATAAAATATGGACTTGCCAATTAAACTTTGAATGCTCACAAACCAGCTAGACGTTATATTTTTAACTGGAAAACTTTGACAATAGGGTAGAAAAACTGACTAATATCGATGTAGTAAAAATATTGATACTTACCAAAATATTGGTAAATAAGAACCAATAGCCTAAAATTTTCAGTTAAAAATATAACATCTAGCTGGTTTTGTGAGCATTTAAAAGTTTCATGGGCAAGTCCATTTTTAAAAGTTTATAATATTATAAAATAATTATATCTTGAACTACCCACACATTAAACACAAACTTTTATTATAAAACTATGTTCATAAACGAAACATTTGATATAGCTACCAAACAAAAATTTGCTAGACGCGCATACAAGATACCCGGGGTGAGCGTCACATGTTGGTAGCCATTTTGTATAGGAGCGTTTTTGGGCCCGCGTAAATATGTGCTCGTAAAGTTGTGATATCTCAGGTAATTCAAATCAGAATCAAATTAATTCTTTCAACAATGTTTCTTTAATAGAGGGGGTCTTTTGATTAAACACATAAAAAAAAATTGTCAAGTACCCTATTGGGTTCTTATTTACCAATATTTTGATAGAGTACTTATTCATATTTTTTACTTTAACGAGATTAGTCAAATACCCAATTGTACTACACCTATGATGAGCGAGATAGCACTACTCACTAGATTTTTTTGAATTGTCATCTTAATTTAACGCAATAAAGTCTGTATTTCAACAGCGTTCGAAATCCTAATCAATCGGCTATAACTTGCACTTTTCTGCGTAATTGAACTTTGCCGATGCGGCTTATAAACGTGGTACACCAGTACCACATAATATAAAGGACACAGAAAGGAGACTCAGCCTTAATTTTGAATTTAGAAGAGTTCGTTGACATGCTAGGGTTGTAGCCCAGCATGAGTACATAAGCGCGCGGCCTCTACCACAGACCTCGACAGTTCGACAATCTTATTTCATAAGTTAGGATTAATGTGGTCGAAAAGGCGTATTTGCCCGTTAGTGCGCATGCGTGAGTACATGACATGTTTTTAGCTCTTAGTGCGGTCTACTTTCTGTGTCCTTTATATTGTATTTGCCCGTTAGTGCGCATGCGTGAGTACATGACAATGTTATTTTAGCTCTTAGTGGGCGGTCTACTTTGTGTCCTTTATATTTTGTGCCAGTACCAACCTGGTGCGTGGGATGCCGCCCCGTGCCCGGGGGCTTGTTGATCAGCATGCTGTTGACCCCCACGATGTCCGTCCCCGAGGAACTGGTAGACCACGTCCAGTAGTACTGGGCTCTCGAAGTACCCGCTGAACACTTCGGTCCGTAGAACAGGTCTTGAATCTGAGAGGAAGCATCCATATGATCGAGTTTGACGTGGTTTGAGCGCCGGTTAAGACTAAAGTGTTTCCAGAAAGAGGCAGCTGAGCGGCTACGGGAGGAAGACCCTCTCGCTAACGCTCAGAGAAGGGCAAGGAGGGGGAAAGAAGACGCCGAACAGATGCGCGTCTCCCTCCTCTCCGAGGAAGAGGCCAGCCGACGCGAGGTACGTGGGGTACCAGCGCCGGCATTGCACAGGCCTCTGCCTCTGTCTACTAAGGACGGCTCGGCGCTCCCGGCTGTCCCCTATGATCTCCTCCCAGTCTGACTGGGGGAAGCCAGTTTTGGGCCCGTAGATAGTAAACGGGCCTTTCGCCTGGGGAGGGACGTGAAGTAAGTGTTCTTGATGACAGTACTCATTTCCCCTCTCCACTCTGGCGACGAGGGAGCGCCGCTGGGGTTTAGGTCGGTAGGCCTCCGGCCGCTGCACGGAGGAGAGCCCGACATAACCCGCCTGCCCCCCGGCAGGAAGGTATGCATAGGACGCATGCCCCAGCGACAAAAAAAAAGACTAAGGTGTTTCCTCCAGCCACTTTTTTATGTATTTGATAGGTGGCAGACGAGCAAACGGATCATCTGATGGTAAGCGATTGCCGCCGCCCATAGACTCCAGTAACATCAGTAGTCACAAATGCGCAGCCAACCTTTAACCCCTGTTCCCCTCAATTGGGCGTCCGGTACCCTCACTTATTCGACGAAACAGGACGCAGGGGGCTGCTACACAACGCCGTCTTCTGTGAGGCAGTGGTAGTAACTCCGGTCGAGCCGGCCCTTCATGCCGAAACGTGGCTCTCCCAAAGACACTTTATAGTCCGCGGCATCTAACCAATAGCGTCACCGTTAGTTCGCGCACTTGTAAAAAAGAAAACTTTCTACTAAAATTGGTTGGTGCGCACACAAAGTCATCGCTGTTGTTTCATGCCGCAGACTATACTTACTTTGACAACGGGTATATTCCATTTTTTTCCCCTTTTCCATGAGTAGTTTATCTTTTGTACAGTCATGTGTGTACTGCTTGGAACAAGTCCGTTGCATATTTGCTGGAATCTCCTCCTGAAAAACCGAGACTATTTAAAAACTTGTTCTTTTTTCATGTGATAAGTGGCAGACGAGCAGACGGATCACTTGATGGAAGCGATTACAGTAATAGTATTCTTTGATTTTTATTAATGGGGATTGGGTGAACTTGTTGTAAAATTTTGTCCACAATTCCCCATTATCACTCGATTGGCATTCAATGGGGATTTGTGGACAAAATTTACAACGAGAGTTCCAAATCCCCATTAATGGGGATTATCAATAGGGATTAGTGGAATAACCCCGATTGCCGCTATCCAGTCACCTGCAACACCAGTAGTCACACGTGCGCTGACAATCTTTAAACGCCCCTCCCCCCATTGGGCATTCGGTAACAATAAAGTTAAGGACAAGTTGACTCAGACACGTCATTTAACCTTAATGCTCATATTATCTTAATTGTGCTGTAGTCGTAGTAGTGTCTATATTTTTTTCTCGAGTGAATGAACGACTCAGAGTGCGGTAGGTGTATAATAAAAATACATACTTTATTTAACTGTGGCAGAGCCACGCTTCAGCATGAATGGGCCGGCTCGACCGGAGTGATACCACTGCCTCACAGAAAACTGGCGTAAAGCAGCCCACCCGGGGGGAAGGGGATAAAAGATTGGCAGCGCACTTGTAACTTGTCCTTTGCCCTTTCTGCTTGACCCAAAGGTTTGACTGGTAGATGAACTTTGCCGATGCGGCTTATAAACGTGGTACACCAGTACCACATAATATAAAGGACACAGAAAAGAGACTCAGCCTTAATTTTGAATTTAGAAGAGTTCGTTGACATATGCTAGGGTTGTTGCCCGGCATGAGTACATAAGCGCGCGGCCTCTACCACAGACCTCGACAGTTTGACAATCTTATGTCATAAGTTAGGATTAATGTGGTCGAAAAGGCGTATTTGCCCGTTAGTGCGCATGCGTGAGTACATGACATGTTTTTAGCTCTTAGTGCGGTCTACTTTCTGTGTCCTTTATATTGTATTTGCCCGTTAGTGCGCATGCGTGAGTACATGACATGTTTTTAGCTCTTAGTGCGGTCTACTTTCTGTGTCCTTTATATTGTGTTTGCCCGTTAGTGCGCATGCGTGAGTACATGACATGTTAGCTCTTAGTGGGCGGTCTACTTTGTGTCCTTTATATTTTGTGTCAGTACCTACCTGGTGCGTGGGATGCCGCCCCGTGCCGGGAGGTTTGTTGACCAGCATGCTGTTGACCCCCACGATGTCGTCCCCGAGGAACTGCGAGACCACGTCCAGCAGCACGGGGCTCTCGAAGTACCCGCTGAACACTTCGTCGTAGAACAGGTCTTGAATCTGAGAGGAAGCATCCATATGATCAGAATCAGAATCAGAATAGTTTATTTCTTTAAAACATGGTAAATATAGAAATGGTGTTAGGGTAAAATACAATGGTCAGCATATTTTGCCATATTAGGCGTAGAAATGTCAGAAGTTAGTTTTATAATTATTAGCCGATACAATATTTTCAAAGTACAAAATAGCTTACATTTTATTAAACAATATTACATCTTATATCAATTAATTCAAGTAGGTAAATGTCAAAATTGCAATTTCAGAGTAAAAATTCATATAATTATTAGTCAGCCAAATTGTCATTCATAAATTGTGTAATTGAATAATAATAACATTTGTCAACAAGTAATCGAGTTTGGCGTAGTGGTTTGAGCGCCGGTTAAGACTAATGTGTTTTCAGTCACTTTTTTATATATTTGATAGGTGGCAGACGAGCAAACGGATCATCTGATGGTAAGCGATTGCCGCCGCCCATAGACTCCAGTAACATCAGTAGTCACAAATGCGCAGCCAACCTTTAACCCCTGTTCCCCTCAATTGGGCGTCCGGTACCCTCACTTATTCGACGAAACTCAGCGCAGGGGCTGCTTCACGCCGGTCTTCTGTGAGGCCGTGGTATTACTCCGGTCGAGCCGGCCCATTCATGCCGAAACGTGGCTCTCCCACGCTAAGACACTTTATAGTCCGCGGCATCTAACAATAGCGATGACCGTTAGTTTGCGCACTTGTAAAAAAGGAAACTTTCTACTAAAATTGGTTTCTGCGCACACAAGGTCATCGCTATTGTTTTATGCCGCAGACTATACTTACTTTGACAACGTATTCTTCCATTTTTTTCCCCTTTTCCATAAGTAGTTTATCTTTTTGTACAGTCATGTGTGTACTGCTTGGAACAAGTCCGTTGCATATTTGCTGGAATCTCCTCCTGAAAAACCAAGACTATTGAAAAACTTGTTCTTTTTTCAGTTTAAGTGGCAGACGAGCAGACGGATCACTTGATGGGAAGCGATTGCCGCTGTCCAGTCACCTGCAACACCAGTAGTCACACGTGCGCTGTCAACCTTTAACCCCCCTCCCCCCATTGGGCATTCGGTTATAATAAGTGTCAATATTTTTTTCTCAGTGACAATTAAGTTAAGGACAAGTTTGACTCAGACACGTCATTTAACCTTAATGCTCATATCTTAATTGTGTTGTAGTCGTTGTAGTGTCTATATTTTTTTCTCAAGTTAATGAACGACTCAGAGTGCGGTAGATGTATAAATTAAAATACATACTTTATTTAAATGTGGGAGAGCCACGCTTCAGCATGAATGGGCCAGCTCGACCGGAGTGATACCACTGCCTCACAGAAAACCGGCGTAAAGCAGCCCACCCGGGGGGGAAGGGGATAAAAGGTTGGCAGCGCACTTGTAACTTGTCCTTTGCCCTTTCTGCTTGACCCAAAGGTTGACTGGTAGAGAATGCCTCTTGGCATTAAGTTCGCCCATTGTACGAAGCTTTGTGCAATAAAGTTTTTAAATAAAATAAATAAACTCCACTGGTGTTGCAAGTGTCCATGAGCGGCGGCAATTACTTACCATCAGGTGATCCGCCTGCTCGTCTGCTACCTATCACATAAAAAAACATACCTGTAGCTGTATAATGAAGCGAAATCTATCAACTTTTTAACAACCAGGAATCCATTGTCTTCGTAGAATTGTTTCTGCTCCTTTGACAGTTCATACTTCTGCGGCAGTTCAGCAAAGACACTAAAAAAATGTCGACATACAGATAGAGGTAACGAGTTCATACCTTTTCTATGAATTATTATTATTATTATTTATTAATACACTAGCAGCAAAAATGCTGATGCGTGTATATCACTGCACTTGTGTAGTCTGTTTGTAATTTAAACTGTCCAGTCTATTTTTAAAAGAGTTCACTGTTTCAACTAACAAACACAAATTATTTGTTCTGCTTGACATTTGAACATCTTAAACAGTGACCCCACACTAGTCTTTTAAGCGTCGGCATCTTGCCGGCTACCTCCCCACACTAGCGTCCTTAGATCGTCGGCATTCGAACGTCAGCATCTTGCCGGCTACCTCGCCACACTACGCTCTGATTCATAATCATGTAAAGTAAACTGACAGATGTCAATGTGTCATCCCCATACATTAACACTCAATTTGACACATGCAAAATGTCAAAATGCATAGAAACTTGTCATTTTCATCTGTCAGTTTACTTTACATGATTATGAATCAGAGTATAGCGTCTTTTGAGCGTCGGCGTCTTGCCGGCGATCTCCCCACACTAGCGTCCTTCGAGCGTCGGCATTCGAGCGTCGGCATCTTGCCGGCTACCTCCCCACACTAGCGTCCTTCAAGCGTCGGCATCTTGCCGGCTACCTCCCCACACTAGCGTCTTTCGAGCGTCGGCATCTTGCCGGCTACCTCCCCACACTAGCGTCTTTCGAGCGTCGGCATCTTGCCGGCTACCTCCCCACACTAGCGTCTTTCGAGCGTCGGCATCTTGCCGGCTACCTCCCCACACTAGCGTCTTATGAGCGTCGGCGTCTTGCCGACGACCTCCCCACACTAACGTCTTTTGGGCATTGCGTCTACGCTCAAAAGACGCTTGTGTGGGGTCACTCTAATGCAGTTTGTATTGGAAAACTTTTATTTTTATATACTCCGCCCTATCTTAGAAAAAATTGTTCAAAAAGTATAATTAGGTCTGTAAAATTTGTCCATCAAGGAACAAACTCATTGTGTAGCTTAACTTTTTTTTGTTTATTGGCCTGTATTGTGTTCAGGACACAGTTAATTTTGCTAATATCAAGTGATTAAAAAGACACGTTTTTTTGGAAATTGGTCGGTGACTGAGCTTATTCTCTTTAATTAATTGAGTTTTTGATCACCTAAAACAAACGAAATATCTTAACTTTACCTTTTGGGTATAACTCTGAAATTGTCAATACTTCTATAAAACATGTTGAAGTGGTCTGAGGCACTTGGTTTGTTATCTTCACATACACCTGTAAAAAATAAAACTTATTTTAAAATTCACACCAATTTTAAAACGGTACAAAATCATATTGATCCTTAACAGCCAGAAAGGGATAGATAGACATACTTTATTTCATAAAAAAACATTATAGGATAAGGATTTTTTTTCACAAATTCGAATAATTTACGCCACATCTGGTTCTTAAAAGACGTAAATCTCAAATAATACTCAAGGCATTGTTGACTTTAATAGATGAGATAATAATGCCACAAATTTTTAAATACTTAATTGACATTTATGTCTTTTCAGAACTAGATGTAGGTACATTGTTGGAATCACTTTTTATTTCTGCCACTTTCTTTCTTTTTTCTCCTGAAAAGTTTGTAAAGTCAAGATTATTATCCCTTTTTTACTGTTAGATATAGTCCGAGGCAAGAAAGTGTGTAGTTATGACCTTGAGTGCGCAGAAACCAATTTTGATAGAAAGTCTTCTTTTTTACAAGTGCGCAAAATAACGGTCATCGCTATACTTTCGTGCCTCCAGCTATATCATAGAATTTTTTAGATAACACCTGAGAAAGTCCGTCTTATTGTACAGTCAGCCACACATCAGATTACCATAATCTGACAAATTTCCTCAATTGATATACAACCGAATGCGTATCACATTAAGATGAGAGTAGATCAAAGAAATTTTACAGTTTTTTATACTTTTATGTGTAGCTGTACATACTGAAACATCTATTATTGTTGTTATGCCATACCTGTAGATTGAATCTGTGCAATAAATAATATCTATCTCTCTACAATTCTAGAGAACACCACAAGCTGACTAAAATAGTTTTCAAATGGTTCACAAAGAAATTTAATGTTAATTAATTTCTAATAATAAGTTATTGTGAAAAACTGTCCGAACACTTTGGTTGTCAAAATATGTCTCCAGTTAAATAAATATTAATACTTGTCACCTGTCTATACAACAGACAGCTATCTATCAAGGATTACAATACATTATTGATTTATACACAAAACTGACGGGGTATCATAAGTTTGACAAGTCTGTCTGTGGCATCATAGCTCCCAAAGTTATAATAGTCAGGAGGGTTCTTAGATAGATTAAATGGCCGTCAACTTATGGTTGCCGCCACCACAAAATGATGAATTTCATACTTGCATTCCTGTAATGCAGGCTTCAAATGAAAGAGCTCTGTTAAACCTGTGCATGGAAATGCTGATGTCAAAGCTAACAAGGCATTCGATATTTAAGTAAACAGAGTGACGCTCACACACATTGTGTGTGTCAAGTGTACAATAACAAGCAAGTTATAACTAAACTAATTATGTTTTAATTCCTACCTATGGGTAAGGAAGCAGGAATTAAAACCTTCTATTTTAATAGAAGGCCTCCAGCCTGCTCGAGTAGAATGCATACATTATACATACTTGTGGGGGGGTTGTGTACCTATATGGTGATTACAAGTATTACCTGATTAATTAATAACTACCTTTAAAGAATAAGTAATTCACAAAAAATTCAGTGTAAGTGCATAGGTTTATCTTTTTCCAATGGATTTTCACCTTAATTTCAAATACTTTGGTTTCTATATCAAAACAAACACTAAATTTGAAAACAATTTTTTCACTCACCCAAATGACCGCTAATGCTGTTATTATCGAGACAATCCTTATAAAGCTTAAGGTTAGCAGTATAATTATAAAGGCATATAAAACTTGTTATTGTTGTAAATAAGATAATAATGATAAAAGGATAATAATTGCTCTTTATCACTTGGATAATACTGTCATAACTTTCTGTTTCCTTCCAAATGCACTAATTCCGTACACACTTAGTTAATTAAATTTACTTTGAAAAGGAATAAAGTTTAAACTACTTAAATAAAAACAAATGCGAACTACAAAATAATAAATTACTATTCTCGTGAGCACCAAATAATAATTTTGTTTGTTCGAACTTCGAATATCTATCTGTCAAAACTCAAAATGACATTGGACTGGAGTTGAATCAATGAGTTATAAATATAGAGCAGAAATACCTACAAAAGAAACGTGCCGGTTTAGAACATAAAATGGCGGACTGACAGCTATTTTAGTGCTGCTCTGTTGATAATGCTTTATCGATATCATAATTTGTCAAGTCGATACAGAAACAGAAACAGAAACATAGATACTGACTGGGGGTCTAATTTGAAGTGAAACGCAAATAAAGCATTGAGTATTGAAGTAATTTTGAGACTCAACCAAACGATTGAGAACGTCATTTCGTAATTTGAAGTGACCATTCTTTCGTTTGAGACCGATGGAAGTTGTTTTGACAGAACTCGTCTCAAATCCTAATTTGAAAGCCTAAAATGACATTCGTAAAATTGATTGATTAGAAGCTTAAGTTACTGGTTAAATGAAAATCAAAGTATAAATAGATAGGTACTCTTTATTGCACAAAGTTTACAAGTCTTCTTGAAGTAGGTAATAATTATGCTCTTAATATGTAATAGATAATATAGATCTTTTTATTGCAAAATTAAACTTAACTAGTGTTGCGGCAACACCAGGATCATAGAACCAATCATTCCAATCAACGAATTTTATCGCGTGATATGCGTCCGCTCTCATTGGTGCTTCATAACGTGATATCGCACAAGCGGACCAATGGGAGGCGCCGATGACGTCGCGGAAATCGACTCAACGGACATCCGGATCGCCACTGCATACAAGGAACACCTAACGCGCACATCTAATTCGTAATTTTAATTATTTTAATAGTTTGGTCTGTGACCGCTAAATAAGTATTTCTTTACTCTCTAATACCGAGTTTTCTTTCCTCCACCTCGTCCACTACAACTAGGTATACAGATATGTATTCAATTTACAATTTAGGTGGTAGTAGGTAGTAGAGCTTGTAGTGATATTATCTTCCTGAGTTCAGTTCGTCGCAGTTTGTAGAAAGAGATCTGTAAGTAAGAAAATTATGGTATTATTGATAAGATTATAATGATATTATCTACTCTTAATAATAGAGGTAGGGCAAATGGTAGCTCAGTGAATAAAAACGGGAGGTCGTAGCAGTAGGTATGTAATACCGGTATCATTAATAATAATCTCAAATTGACGAGTTTACGATATGTGATCAAAATCAAATTATTACAATACTCCCCAAAGTGAAATTCATCGCTTAGCATAAAAGGTTTATCTTCATCGTAAAATATTTTCGATGTTTTTACTACAACCCTAGTATAAAACTCACGAATTTTTATAACATAAAAATATTCAAAATGAAGCATAATTATGGACTGAAAACACACGGATAGAATCA
Organism: Cnaphalocrocis medinalis; assembly: GCA_014851415.1. NCBI lineage: Eukaryota > Metazoa > Arthropoda > Insecta > Lepidoptera > Crambidae > Cnaphalocrocis > Cnaphalocrocis medinalis. Next base: position 4,494,774 of record CM026302.1, read on the forward strand.
CACGGGGAAACAAAAGTGTAAAACATTCAAAGTTTCTATAAATATAATGAACATTTTATAATAATTAGAAAAAAATATGACATACCGGTGCAATGTTAATCTTTGCTGATTTCGCTTTTCCTTGAGCCACATCCTATAACACTACACTTGGGCATAATGATTAAATGTTTCTTCAATATCCTGTGTAATGTGGACAACGAGTTCTCAAAAGAAAAGAAATTATTAGTTATTTTTGTCGGAAGAAACGGTGAGTTGACACTTCATGTACTTCAGAAAACTGTAACTAAACATGGCTTTTTGGCCGCATTAGGCATTAACGTGGTTGTCAAATGACAATTTTTTCCGATTATAGAGCTGAATGAAATAGTGTCATCTCTTTCCACTTATGAAATCAAGGCTGAGTTAGATAGAGAGAACAATAGTTTTGAGAACTCCACGTCGACATGCATGGTATTTGTATAACTGATTTCTGTATAGGACAATAGGCCCGGTCCATATATTTAAGTCAATGAGTTGAATGAAGCTTATAGAGACGTTCCCACTCTTACAAACCAATTGATAAGTCGTATCCGTTATAACGGATGTATTATTATAACGGATACGATATCGGATACACTGCATCAAGAAAGTCAAGAAGTGAATGAAATTAATGGCGCCATCACTGCCATTTACATCATAGAGTATGGTAGGTACGTACCTATTAGTTATAATATAATTAGTGGTGGTCTTTATTACAACAGCTGATAATTTAAGGGTGGTCGTTATATACTAATATTATTTTTGATTAATATTACATATCATTTGGCCCTAATAGGATTCACGTATGCAATTTATCAATTACGTTACGTGCGTGCTGTACTTATAATAATTTTGCGTGAATAACAGGATAACAATTAACAAAAACAACTATTTGATAATAATACAACAGTGTTGTTCATTAATACAAAACAGCCGATATTGCCGTGACTATATAGTTTATAATAAAACTCCGTAATTTTAGTTTCTCAAGAATACATTTCACGACATTATTGACAGATTATACTATCGGATTTATCATTCACTTTTGCAAATATGTACCTACATTTTGGTATGTGTACGTACTACAGCCACACATCAAAGTTAACAAAACTGTCAAATTGCTTCAATATACTCTCATCTTATTAACATACACATTAATAATTCGTAAATGAAAATAAGCCGAGTAGGTCTCACCATTGACCTTGGCACCTTTAAATATCATTTCTTTTGACGGTGAACTCGATAAACATCACTTTTTTCTTGGCTACCACATTTCACATTTATGTTTTTGATGGGAGCTTATTAACATACACATTAGGTTGAATAACAATTGAGGAAATTTGACAAGTTGTGGTAACCTGATATTGTGTGGCTGACTGCACTTGTACATGTGAAGGTCTCTATATTTCGCAACAGTATGTAATGCGAATAATATTTTTTTAGTGTCTAAAAACTGATTATTGAGGAACGGACGGAGTTCCCATGTTTATAACCAATAGGGCTACCAGGCTTTCAGACGTAAGCGATAGTGGCGCCATCAAATAATTTCATGAGTTTATTGGCCCGTTACAAAAGTTAAGCGTAGCCAGGTTTTAGTTTCAGGTGGAGGGGAAGAGAAAATAAAAAGAACAAAGCTGCATAACCCTTTATTCATCAGAAAAGAGCAAATGTAATAAGTTCTAATCATATATTAATTGTCACTTTGTTCAAGCAGGGGATAATATCTTAGACTAAATAGAAAAATACGGCTAGTAGATAATCTAAACTTTTTAGGCGGGAAAGGGGGGGGGGGGAGGTTTGAACCCCCAAAACCCCATGCCTTAAGTTATTTGTTGACATTATCCTAGAAGTTTCTTGTTGGCATTATCTTCTTCCTGGTTTCCCAAAACATCTGGAAATAATAGTAAAAGTGGAGATTAATAATGCAATCATTCATAATAATATTTACTATAATCTCCCCTGCGTGAGTAGCGGAGGCCCAATCCAGGGAAAGGGGGGTAAAAGGTAATAGCACACTTGTGTTGCAGGTGTCCATGGGCGGCAGTAATCGCTTACCATCAGGTGATGAAACAGATATTTGTATTGGTTCTGGGTGTTTGTGGTTCCTTCGTTGTTTCAGGTTTCCATAGCACAAGGGAAAACCTTAGTTTGGGACCAGGGCAATGTATGTGATGTTGTCTCAATTTATTTATTATTTATTTTAAAAAGCTCTGATTGAGATTGCCTGCGTGGCTCTCTTGACGTTTTATTCTAAATAATTGTGGGAGAGCCATGGTTCGGCATGAATGGGCCGGCTCGACCGGAGTGATACCACTGCCTCACAGAAAACCGACGCGAAGCAGCTCCTGTGTTTCGCCGAGTGAGTGAGGGTACCGGAGGCCCATCGGTGGGGAAGGGGATAAAAGGTTAACAGCGCACTTGTTGCATGTGTTCATGGGCGGCGGCAATTGCTTACCATCAGGTGATCCGCCTGCTCGTCTGCTACCTATCACATAATTAAAAATTCTAAATAATTATAATGATTTTTATTTACCTTATAGTTGACATTCTTAATGTTTCTTTTCTCGGCCTCCTTCATAAATGCGATCCTTAAAGGGCTCCTGCACGGTGCCGTCCACCTCTATGAAGTCGCTGTGTCTATTGCCGTACACGCAAGTGATTGCTTTGCGGTACTTCTGCAAAACAAGTCAGAATCAGGTTGGCAGCGCACTTTTTTTAATTTTTTTAAATATGGTCTACCCTCCTTTATAAGGATTCGATAAATTTAATTTTGATCTACTTAAACTACGCGATAAATAACTTTCACAACGCGTTAAGATCATTGCCTGTTGCTGAAAACAACGCGCACGTTGATCTTTACCAAAAAAAAAAACACGCAAAAAAAAGATAATTTACAGTAAAAAAACTTATCATCAAGTCTTAAATAATGCATCGAGAAAGTCAAGAAATGAATTGATGGCGCCACTATCGCTTATGTCATAGAGTATGGTAGCCCCATTGTTTATAAGGTTCCGTAATTGTTCCTCAAAATAACTTGTACTTTACTTTATTGACAGATTATACTATAGAGAAAGAACCTGCGACTGCCTCGCTGGTACAGAAGGTAGTGGGTCGCACTATAAAACGACGACTGCGTTTGGGGTCCTGGGTTCGATCCCCAGGTCGGGCCAAAAATTCGAACCTGAATTTTTCTGTTCTGAAGTCTGAAAGTTGGCGGTCTTGTACCCCCGTGCCTTGGAAAGCACGTTAAGCCCTTGGTCCTGCGCCCAATCTCTTTGGCGAGCTATTTGGCCACGAGCCGTGCACTGTCATGGCGTGGAGGATGACCGTGTCCCCTGGCTGCACGGGCAGGGAGACGCGATCTCCACTGGGGCGACCTGGTCGACGTCCTTAATTGTGAAGAATAAGTGGTTCACGAAATCCTGGAATAAAGGAACAAAGACTAATAAAATTCTATGATTGAGAAAAGAAAAATAATGGCGAGAGTAAGCAAATAAAAAAAAAACTTTTTTTTATGTAATACTAGCTATTACCCGCGGCTTCATCCACGTGGAATAGTATATTTGGGTAGTAGGTATTTTTAATTATTTAATACTTTTCAACCTCCCCCCTATTAGACCCCTTACAACCCCCTTTCTTAGGGTCTAGACCATATCAGTATACTAAATTTTATTTAAATCCGTTCAGTAGTTTTGGCGTGATAGAGTAAAACAGACAGTTATTTTCGTAATTTTAATATTAGTTAAGAATTTAGGATAATAGTTAGTTATTTCAATTACTTAATTGAATTAAATTGATTGGCACAGCACTAATAATTAATGTCACTTTGGTTATTTTCGCGCGGAATTTTGTGACAATCGGATTTGTTTTTCTTGGTCTGTGATCGGAATGTCCCGATTTAAAAAACTAGGTAGGCCTAGGTATGTTGTACAGTCAGCCACACACCAAGTTACCATAACCTGTCAAATTTCAATGATATTCAACTTAATCTGTATTATTACAGTAAGATGAGAGTTCTTTGAAGAAAATTGACAGTTTTGTATACTTTGATGTGTGGCTGTACGAACGTAACGTATATCCTGAATATTAGTCTGTGCCCATACTCACCGGCAACACTTCTTCTTCATGTATTTTGTTGGGCTTGTGGCTGCCTGGTACCACGAAGAGGCAGCCGTTGTCCACGTCTGCCGGGTCTATGGCCGTCCACGAAGTCAGGAAGTTGTGGTACGGCTGGTACGGGATGTGGAACACGTCCTGATTAATATAAGGAAATCATCATCAATCATCATCATCATCATCATCATCATCAACCATCATCATCAATCGTCATCATCATCAATCGTCATCATCATCAATAATCATCATCATCATATCAGCCCATGTCCATCCACTGCTGAGCATACAGGGTGTATCTGTGAACATTTTCATCCCCATCAACCATTCTGAATACCTACTTAACATTTCTTCTATGACTTTTGGAAATTCGCATAAAAAATGTCAACTTTTCATACAAAGCCGGTCACGTGACTTGGTCACTTTTTATGGTGGAAAGTCGAAATTTTTTTCGATGAATTCCGAAAAGTGGTTGAACAAAATTGTTGTTCAGAATGGTTAATAGAGCCCGTGGTTAAAGGGATGTAAATGTTCACAGATACACCCTTTATCGGGCCGGAGAGATTTGGAAAGCGAAGCAAATAATTCTCCTGCAAGCTAGGAGTGATCGAGTGAATTTATCTGCGAAGTAAGTATTTCGGAAGTTTTTATTGCGATTAAGTGTTCTAATTATGTTTTTAATAATAATAATAATAAAAATGTTTATTAGGCACCTTAATTGTATACACAGCAGTTTACAATATTATATAACAAGATGTTCATAAAAATTATAAACAGAAAACAGTAGGCACCTAATAGGTCTCCGCTCAGCATATGTCGGGGATGCGCTATGCGCACCACGACGCTGGTCTTCCGCGGATGCCTTATGACAGTGGTATTTAAACAAATAAAAACGTAGCTTACAATACTAAATTAAAAAATCAGAAAACAACTTAACAACTTATGTAGAAAGGTACAATTGGCATTATGGTTACAGTAGGTATATTTATATTTTGGTAATTAAGTACATACTAAGGTTATATTATAATATGTAAATGTAAATTTACAATCTTATAATATTAATATAAGTTTTCAATATTCAATACAAATTATTATCCTTAAATAGAGGTATATATCTATATATGGCAGTTTTTTAGAATCAAAGTTTATTTTTCTTCCTTAAATATCTGTTTGATAGGATAAAAGCTGGCTTTTATATTTTAACTTAAATAACTTAACATTACTTAAGTTCCTTAGTGGTGGAGGGATATTATTCCAACACTTAGTAGCAAGGTATGCGGAAACTACCCCGGAATGAAGCTGGAGTTGTAAGTGGACAAATGAGACGATCGTTGAAGCGAGATATAGCGGTCTGGTGAATTTAAGTTTAGAATAAAGATATATGAAGGATCTGATTTTTTTATAACGCCGAAGAGGAACCCTGCAATGTGCAATGTGCGACGCGAGTCCATGTTCATGAGGTTTACTGTTATTGAGGAAAGGTTGTGACATGAGCTCTACGCGGTATGAAGAAGCAGAATCGAGCGCAATGAGTTTTGCACTCTTTGTATAAGTTTTTTTGGTTCTGGCTAGCAAGCACCCCCAATTACAGTATCCGCATAATTTAATTTAGATAATACCAATGATTCGCAGAGATAAATTCGTAAATCTTCACTTAAATACTGTCGCATTCCGTACAAAACTTTCAATCTGTAATGACATTGGCGCACAACATCACTGACATATTTTTCAAAATGTAAATTAGAATCAAATAGAACACCTAAGTTCCGAACTTCAGTGACTTGTTCAATTTTATCCTGTTCTATTTTGATTGATGGCAGTAAACAATTAATCCGATGTATTGTCGTATAAATTAATTGTCTTTTTGTGACTTTGGCGTTTTATTGAATTTTACGTAGGTACCCGCAACAATATCACGTTGACCTTCATTTTATTCTTATTCGTACAAGTTACATTAGGGGGCAGCCAAATGTCGTTGACACAATGGGGGCTATCGTGCGTGAAAAACTTCTAGGTCATTGGTTGTTTATTTATTTCGATCAAGATGAACTCACTTCGCCCGATGGTAAGCGGCCGTGAGATCCAAATGTGAGGCTGACAGGCACAAAAGAACAAACAAAATGTCTGTCATCCTCACCTGAAGGCCTGCTGAGATGCCGTTTCACGCCCCGCCAAAAAACCCAGGATTGTTACGAGGAAACACATGAGCTGGAAGGGCATAACGTGACTTGATGGTTCAGGGCAGGAACAAGGAACAGGCTCCCAAGAATGGGAGAGCCATTCGGCATGAATGGGCCGTCTCGACCGGAGTAATACTACCTCCTCACAGAAAACCGGCGTGAAGCAGTGCATGCGCTTTGTTTCGTTACGTGAATGAGGGCACCTATGGCCCAACCTAGGAAGGGGGTCAAAAGGTAAGCAGCACACTTGTGACACCACTAGTGTTTCAGGTGACCATGGGCGGCGGTAATCGCTTACCATCAGGTGATCCGTCGGCTCGTCTGCCAACTATATCATAAAAAAGAGGATAAGTTCCTCTTTTTTGTTTTAAATAAACCCGCCGCTGGGGGGCGGACAGTTTATGCGGGGCTCTCCTCTAGCCGTGGTCTGAGGCATACCCACCAAAACACCAGGGGTGCTCCCTTCTACGTCAGGAGACCACTAGAGCGAACCCTCGCGCAAGGCAGTTTATCCGATCTAATTTCTTCAGTTCAGTTAGGGGACCCAACTACCTGGTGCGGCGGGTGCCACGGCGACCCCGGGGGCTTGTTGATGAGCATGCTGTTCATGGAGACCAGCTCGGGCCCCACCAGCTGAGCAAACACGTAGCAGTGTGCTCAGTGAGCACTTAAGTAGCGCTAAATTTCGCGCAAGGCAGTTTATCGGATCTGAGTTCTTCAGGCCAGTTAAGGCTCCCAACCAGGCCATCCACTAGCTGTTTCGGCGCCCGCGTGCAATACGGGTTATGCCGCCCTAGTCTCCTTACTAACTAGCTACGCTGCTGCTGAGAAGTCGCCCCATTTGCCGCCCCCCTGTGTGCCACCCGCGTGCGAAGCAAATGTGTTGCACGCTCGCTTGCGGCGGCCCTGGTCCCAACTACCTGGTGCGGCGGGTGCCACGGCGAGCCAGGGGGCTTGTTGATAAGCATGCTGTTCATGGAGACCAGCTCGGGCCCCACCAGCTGCGCCAGCACGTGCAGCAGGCGCGGGTGCTCCGTGTACTGCGCGAACACTTCGTCGAAGTTCAACTGGTTGATCTGGAAAGAATAACTGTCCCTAGTAAAGTCATCATCATCCATACTTCGTCCACTGCTGGACATAGGTCTCCCCTAATGCACTCCATTGCACCCGATTTTCGGCTACTCTCATCCAGCCCACACCAGCCAGCCTTCGACCAGAGTCGCCGACATAGCCCACCGAATTAGCAAACTGAAGTAGCAGTGGGCATGGTCTCATTATCCACAGAACTGACAACCGTTGGAGCCGTAAAGTCCTTGAGTGGAGACCGCGATTCGGTAAGCGTAGTGTTGGACGAGTTGCGACAAGATGGGGTGATGACAGTAAAGTAATATCAGCCTATATAATACTGTCCCAATGCAGGGTTAAGGCCTCCATCATAGAAATCAAGTCATCGCTTCTAAGTAGGTACGAGTATAATAGGATTAGGCTTAATCACCACGCTTGCCTAATAACAAGATGTTGTTTCATAGATGGTTTCGTTAGCAGCTGCGCTGCACCATTTATGTACTTATGTTCAAAGATGATTATGTTATAATTGCATGATTAGTTTTATTAAGTTCTTATGAGAATAAAATTCTTTAAACCTAATGAGGATTGGTGATCACAAACCCGAGCTATGTTCGAAAAACTCGACGAGACATACTTTTTGCTCGACCCAGGAATCGAATCCGGGGTCCGAGACCTCGGCAGGGGCGTCTTTCCCTTAGGTGCAGGGTGTGCGTTGCACACGGGCGCCGCGGTCCTAGGGGCGCCGGGCGCCCCGGTCCTAGGGGCCGAGCGCCCCGGTCCTAGGGGAGCAGCGCGCCCCGGTCCTAGGGGCGCCGGGCGCCGCTCGCAACGGAGCCCCACTAGGCGCGCGCCCGCGCTGGTCGGCCGCCGCGCTTTGATAACCAACGTAAAAAGAACTCCAGTTTGCATATATTTTTTGTAGCACCTGGAGCTCTTCTTATATTTGTCGTATTACAGCAAAGCAAGGCGCGCCACGTGTAAATCCGGGGGATCACCACGACATCGCCGGTCGGGGTCAGTCCCCACTTTACCGCAAGACCACGGGACTTCCCACGAAAGTGGGTCGCTCCCTGTTTGCTTAGGGTCCTTAACGGAGACTTTTTTCTCCCCCCTTTACTTGGGGCGCGTCTGGGCGCTGCCCCCACATTACATGTGGGGGACTTTTGCGCAGATCGCGCCAAGTCCCGCAATCCAGCGGTAAGCGGCAGCTTCCTGCCTCCCTGTCTTCCCCCTGCCTCCGCATCCAGCGGAGGTGCTCGTGTGGCTGGGATTTCAGGGCCTTACTGGTAAGCCTGCGGGCTCTCTTTCCCTTCCCTGTCCTGCAAACAGCAGGGTACGGGTCTGCGAGGGAGCCCTGCAGGGATCTGCTGGTAGCGCTGCGTCGCAACCCAGCGGCGTGGGCGTCCATCCGGGGGATTTTCGGTAGGCCGTGGGAGCGGCCCTGGGGGCGTATACGCCCCGTAGTTGGGGAGGTGGTTCGCCCTTTCACGTATTCTGCCACCGTGCCTGGATCTGCCGGGAAAAGTCGGAGAGGTTTTAGTGGGTATGCCTCTGGACGGTCTCTGATTAGCAGAGACCCAACCCAAAGGAGAGCCCCACACTACTCGTCGGTCTCCCAACCGACGGGTGTGCATAAGGCGGCGCCGACAACCGGCGCCGACGCCTGCCCATTGCACATCGGGCAGGCGGCATTTCCTCTTCGTGACCAAAAAAAAAGAGCACTTCAAGTCAAGAGAACAATCAAGAGCAGGGCAGGTATTCAAAACCGAACTAAACTTCAAATTTAAACTACAAACAATAGAAAAATTTGACAGTACTTTTATGGTAAGTTGATGTGCTGTTAGAGCTGCAGCATCGAAAGTCGCTTAACACGTTAGTACTTACTATGTCAAAGTAATATTGTGTCCGTATCCCTTGGTAAAACTAGGCTTTAGCCAGTTACTTTGACATAGTACTAAAGTGTTAAGCGACTTTCGAAGCTGACTGACTTCTTCTGCTTCTTCAGCAGCATGTATTTGCCCACTGCAGAGCATATGCCTCTCCAATTTCCCTCCACTTCCTTCTGTTGTGGGTCTTCCTGGACCACGCTGCCCCAGCTTGAGCCTTGATGTCGTCGGACCATCTTGCAGTTTGTCCGCCAACACTCCTCTTTCCGTCTCTTGGTCTTCATTCAAGAACATCCTTGCTCCACCTCCAACTCCCCTTCTGCATACATGGCCTGCCCATGCCCACTTTAGTTTAGCGGCTCGGTACCCTACATCTACCACTTTTGTGCGTTCCCGGATGATGGTGTTGCGCACTTTGTCCCGTAAGGATATACCGAGCATGATACGTTCCATGGCTCTCTGTGCTACTTTGAGTCTACGTATCAGCGTAGCGGTGAGCGGCCAGGTTTCGCAAGCATATGTCATTGTCGGCAGCACACATTGGTTTTGTGGTAGTGTCTTTGATTTGAATACACTGTCCAGAAAGCCGCCCATGGGTTCTTTCCCAGCGTTATCCGTTGTCCCAGGTACACATATTCATTCACTATCTCAAGTTCGTGGCCTTCTAATGCTATGGAAGTTGATATAATTTAACCTTGGTCTTGTCCATATTCATTTTTAGGCCTACTTTGAGAGACGCGTGATACAGCTGCTCCATCATTGTCTGCAGTTCTGACGGCGATTCGGACAGAATCACTATAAGTATTGTCCGCGTATCGGAGGTGATTAAGGTACATGCCGTTGATGTTGATTCCCGTCCCAGTCCGGTGTCTTAAAGACATCTTCCAGCGCACTGTTAAAGAGTTTAGGCGAAATGACATCCCCTTGTCGGACACCTTTCTGGATCGGGATTGGATTCGTGTTTTCCCTCAGCTGGATGGTCATCGTGGGTGACTTATAACCTCATTGGACTACAGTCTCAGTTCTTTAATGACCACCGAGCCACCGGCCTTCAGCAACTCTACTGCTATACCATCTTCTCCTGGGGCTTTGTTCTTTTTTAGCCTTTTCAGAGCCTGACGTATCTCATAACTGCCGAATTCCGGTATGTTCGTAGTGGGGCCCATTCGTCGCAGTCGTAGAACAAAGACGGATCTGCAAATTAGCAATTTTACAGGAGAGCGTTTTAAAGATTTTGTATGGTATATTACTCCATATTTTTTAAACCAGTAATTCAATTAACATGAAATTTGGAGAAGTTGTTTTGTATGAGGTCTTTTATAATGTGATTAACAAAACGAATTCCTAATATGTATAGTTTTTGTAAAAAGTCACATCAGTCGTTGTTCGTTGGAGTTCATTGTGACGCATGTGATTAACCGACGTTATTCTATGGAGTCAGATTTTTTGGTTCATGACGGATAATACTTCCCGCCTATGTTTTAGGGATAGTTACAAAAAATGTATGGACGTATGTAGATCTAGGAAAGGAAATCAAGTAACCAACAACTTATAATTTCACAATTTTTTTTATTGTATGATAGGTAGCAGACAAGCAGGCGGATCACCTGATGGTAAGCAATTGCCGCCGCTCATGGACACCTGCAACACCAGTGGAGTCACAAGTGCGCTGCTAAACTTTTATCCCCTTATCCCCGGTGGGCCTCACTTACTCGGCGAAACACAGCACAGGAGCTGCTTCACGCCGGTTTTCTGTGAGGCAGTGGTATCACTCCGATCGAGCCAGCTCATTCATGCCGAAGCATGGCTCTCCCACAGTTAAATCATTTTATTATCACATAAAGCACGAGAGATTAATCTTATATATAGAACTCAAGAACCTCGGATTGAATACCCGCATATAAAAGTAATAATAATATCGTACTTTATGCGATGCTATTATTATACAAGGTGTTTTTTTATATTGAGGACAATCAAGATGACCTCACTCCGCTTGTTGGTAAGCGGCCGAGAGATCCAAATATGAGGTTGACAGGCACAAAAGAACAAACTAAGTACCGATTGAGTCTGTCATCCTCATCCTGAAGGCCTGCTGAGATTCTGTTTCACGCCCAGCCTAAACCCAGGGTTGTAAAAAGGAGGAAACACATGAACTGGTAGGACGTTCCATAACTTGATGGCTTGGGGCAGGAACGAGGAGCTAAATCTCTTGGTGCGTGCCGGCATTGCCTAGATGGCAACGCTGTCCAGCACGTGTTGTTTGGGAATGGAAAGGAGAGGATGGGATTAGTTGGAATAACTCATCAGAGCATTCTGTATTGTAGAGGCGGTAGAGAACACTAATACTCACAAGGTCTCTATGTAGCTGAGGAGGTTCTAAGGACTTAATCACCTCATGATCTCCAATAATACGGATAGCACGTCGCTGCAACCTTTCGAGAGCCTCCAGCGAGTATTTCTCCGCGTAATACTTGCTAGAGGTTTACCATCTCAGAGATAAAAGCAATATTCCATACACGGGCGAACATGTGCCGTGTACAGGAGACAAAGCTCACTCTATTCACTCTATTCAGAATCCCGAGTTTATGGGAAGCTGTTCTTATGACGCTCTCGATTTAGTCTCGTTGCTGATTCAAGACTATCCTGTATTGATAAAGGGGTGCTCTGAAGAGTGGGATGGGATAGGAAAGATGATACCTTAGCAGAAAATACACACACCTGTGTTTTCTTGGCATTGAACTCGACAAGATTGCTGGGATTGAGTTATTGATTTAATAATTTATGGGTATGAATGGGTGGAGGAACAGAAGAGGGCAAAAAAGAGATGAAAGCATTGTGTGAAAAATTACATGATCGAAAAAGGGGTGGCTGATTCGACGATGAATGTCAGATACGTATACATAACCAGGGAACATGGTAGAAAGATGATGATAATCTTATGTGCACCCTTCGACTATCAAAAGGTTTTATCGTGCCCATATGGGAAGTGAGTGTGTATTACCAACGCAAGCTGTTTTGCTACAATCTTTCATGTTTCTACAAAAAAGGGATATTATTAAATGTGGGTCGAAAGTGTACACGTCAACAGATGCATTAGCAGATGGATCATCAAGAGTCGTCCACATGTCTGTATGTCCATTAGTCAATGTCCATTTTCAGTTTAACACGAGATAGCGATCGAGGGTAATCGCATGATTCTGTTTCATTACCTACTTTGCTTTTACTTACAATGAGCAGCAAGAATCACGCGTGCATTCTCGATCGCTACATAGGTCAAACTGATGCGTCGTCAGACGTGTGGACGGACGACAGATGTTCGCCCCGAAACCTTTTGAGCTTTTACAAAAATCCGGCAATAATCACATTCGAGACGAATGCTCTGCAGGCGTATAAATACCTACAACAGACGCACAAATAACACCCTCTACACGTCGGTAGGGGCATCGGTGGATGATATCTGCTGACGCATCTGTCTACGTGTGGGCCAGGCTTAGTAAATAAAAATAAATTATAAGGAAAAATATCAAAATAAGTAAATTAAGAAATGAACAATGACGTATTTAAAAAATGCTCCCACGAATAACGTCGGATGTGCATATTCGACTTGCAGCTATCCGTAGAAAAATGACGGATCGTACAATACGCCCTTAGAAGGTCCATAGGACAATGACGGTAATTAAATTCCGTCTAGAAAATTATACTCGTCCAACAAGTTTCTATTGTGACATATTTAAATATTATTAATTATATTTACACTGTGATAACAAAAAAATCAAAAAACAAAAAAATATTATTTTGATTCCTAGGACAAGGACGAATTTGACAAACCGTCGTCGTTCGCTGGATAAGTAAATTAAACCTTAAGTTATAACCTAAGAACATACGAAATCTTAGTAAAGCCAGTAAATCAACAAAATATTATAATAATTATTTACCCGTGACGTTCCATAAAACAAAGACGATACTAGTGATCCGCCGCAGTGAGCGGGGTGCGGGGGGGGAGCACTCTCCGCCGGACATGGACGGATTCTTTAATCGGGCGTAGTACTACGCTCACAGAATCAAATCCGTCGTTATTCTAGACAATATCTCAGGCATTGAGTAACTTTTTATAAAAAAGGTAACATCAACCGATAAAACACTCGATTACATGCCGATTTATGAAATAAAAAAAAAATTGAAAAAAGTCAGAACCGTCTTTGTTCTACGACGGCGACGCATTGCTCTCGAGGATCACCAGTCAATGGCTTGGGGAGTTAAGATCGGTATAGATTACCATAATATTCTGCCGTTATCTCTCTCATATCATTGATATTCGAGGTTGCAGGTTGTTGAGTGGTGAGGCTTATTAGGAAGGTTAGTCGCGGATGTTCTTTGAAAAACCTTAAATCCTTTGTTGTTTTCTATAATATTTTGGATTTCCTTTAATGTCTTCTTGCGCTGGTTCCCGCTTTAGCTCTTTACCAATCTTTTTGTTGAGTTCGCGGTGTTTTGTAGTATGAAACTCCTCGTCCTTGATATTTCGGCGCTGGACCATTAAAGATTTTATATGATCTGGTAGATCAGACTATAGTTTTGGGACTTTTGAGAATCCTTTGGCTGCGGTTTCAGTGATGATGTTAACGAACTGGGTGTACTTCGTCTGGACATCGTTTTCGAAGTTTTCACCGCGCGCTTGCTAGGGGGCGCTAGGGCAATGTTTGCACACGGGCGCCACATGAGCTAGAGACGGCCCTGGACCTCGGCCCGGTACTTAAACCATTAGACCAACGGAGCGTTGCGCGACCTAGGTACTACTGAACTGGCATAACACTCGTCCGTATTAGGTATAATAAACAACATAAGTATTCATTAAATATTTAAATGTTAATTAAACATACTTACCTACTACAATAATTAAAAATTCATCTTTACTTACAATGTTATCAGCAAGGCCTATCTATGGCCAGCCTAATTTTTTCGATAATAACTAACTTGTTTACCAAGATCTTAAATACCATCATTTTGGCCAGTTTTTGTTCATAACTAAATCAGATTTTGATTTAAGGAAACATAATGTTATAATTTTTTAGATTGTGGGTAACACGGACCCGGTATCGCGTGTGAAAATCAGCTAAATGGCGTAGAACTGAGGCGCTACACTGTGTTTGCACAAAATAATTACACGCAGAAAGTAGGCTGCCCACTAAGAGCTAAAAACGTGTCATGTACTCACGCATGCGCACTAACGGGGAAACACGCCTTTTCGACCACATTAATGCCTATGACATAAGATTGTCGAACTGTCGAGGTCTGTGGTAGAGGCCAGGTACATGTACTCATGCCGGTCAACCCTAGCATTATGTCAACGAACTCTTCTAAACTCAAAATCAAGGGTAAGTCAGATTTCTGTGTCAGTCTTTATTTTGTGCCTACACGGTGTTTGGTTGGCAAAGCAAAAGGGTTATGATTTTGACAGGCTATGTATGTATGTTTGTTCATCTGTTTCCACGTAACTTCTAAACTACTTACCAGAATTCGACAAATGAGATATCATTATAAGCGTCTTAATTGTCCGCTGGTTATAGGCTATAATGAAGTTTCACAAAATCTAATGCGGCGCCCTCTAGCGGACAAAACATACAGAGTAAAAAGATAAAGTTATGATAAATATGCCGTGTTTGGTATCATTTGAAAGCGCTTAACTTGTACATTTTGAATATATACAAAATGTACAAGTAAGTGAACACAGCCGCCCATGGACATCAGCTACACCAGAAGGAGTGCGGATGCGTTGCCGGCCCTTTAGGAAGGTATAGGCTCGTTTCTTGAAGATTCGGATGTCGTACCGGTTTGTGGAAGGTAGTGGGTTCGAGTCCCATCTGAACACGACGATAATTTTTAAGTCCATTATTTTATGCCTTGGGTGAGTGATCACCAATCCGCGTTAGGCAAGCGTTTTGATTAAGCCCAATCCCATCATAGTAGCGATGACTCGATTTCTATGATGGAGCCATTTGCCCTGCAAGGGGCAGTGGTACTTATTTTCTCTGTCTAACGAAGTGGTTTTTAACCGATGGTCCGCGGACCACTGGTGGTCCCTGGAGGCATTCCAAGTGGTCCGCGAAGACATCGTAATAAACAAGTGACGTGACGTGATGAGTCGAGTCAACACAACGCAATCGGCGCCGCGACGCGCTTGTCCGAAGTGTGTCGCAGAATTTTGGTAAAATGGTCCCTCATGGCTTAAAGGTTAAGAACCACTGGTCTAACAGTATGCCATCTAGCGGATTATTTCGCGATAGCCGTATCTCTCCCTCGGTAGAACTGTCTCACCTTATTAACATATGCTTCTGGGTTGTCCGTCTTCTTCATTAGTTCCAGATCTTCAATTGTAGCAACTCTTCCTCGAGGAATTTTCTTATTTACTATTTGCAGGAATCGATTTCTGTTAGGAAAATATAGTTTTTAATCATATGGGTTAAAATCATTAACTTTACAAATTATTATTATTATTAAAAGCCCGTCGTGTCCCACTGCTGGGCAAAGGCCTCCCTACCCCTCCTCCACATCTCACGATCCTGGGCGACTACGGTCCAGTTGGCGCAATAGGTGTCGAGCTCATCCCGCCATCGCCTCCTCGGTCTACCTCGTGGCCGCCGTCGATTTTTGGGTACCCACTCTGTGGCTGTTCTGGCCCAAAAAGTGTCCGACATGCTTAACTAACATAACTTTATGTAGAAATCAATAAATGTTAAAGTCTATAATAATCGTAAAAACTGTACAATGATTGGATGGTTCGACACACCTTAACGATGTATGTACTATGTAGTATATTTTTCAAGAGTAAGCTTGGGTGTGGGTATATTTGCCTATCTGGGTATTATGTTTTACTTATTCTCAACATGAAGGAAGACACTAGGATTAACCTTTCAGTAATTAGGTAAACAGCAACAAACTTCGCTCGTAGTAAAACACCTCATACCTGAACTACAACATCTGATCAAAACAAAACATTTACTATAAAAATATTCTTACTCTGTTTTCACGTTAATCCGTTGTTATTTTCAGTAAACCTCGGTTTGCGCTCATTCGACAATGTTGACACATA
>CM026302.1:4511228-4576901 GCA_014851415.1 Cnaphalocrocis medinalis
AGTTATGCTGTATAGCGGCTGTATAGTGGCTGCATAGCGGCTGTATAGTGACTATAGAGCAGCTGTAGAGCTACTAAGTGACTTTTTATGTGTTAAGATTGCAGACGAGCAGACGGATCTCCTTATGGTTAGCAAAAAAATTAAACATTACAGACATAGATCCAAGTAAGTAAATCGAATTTTTTTGAGATGCAAAAACAATTTTTTTTACACGCGACAAGTAACAATAAAAGATCATTATTGCTAAAAACGGCCACTTTTAGCAATAATTAACTTATTGTTACTTGTCGCGTGTTTTATATATTGTATTGCATCTTGAAAATTCAAATTTACTTTTATCTTAACTCTGTAATGGTTTTGCTTGCCTTAAAAAATATCGTATTTTCGCCTGTATAGCGGCTGTATAGTGGCTGTATAGTGGTTGCATAGCGGCTGTATAGTGACTATAGAGCAGCTGTAGAGCGGCTGCTAAGTGACTCTTTTGTGTTTAGATTTGCAGACGAGCAGACGGATTCCTTATGGTTAGCAATTCCCGCCGCCCATAGCACAAAATACATATTGAAATATGTCATGTACTCACGCATGCGCACTAACGGACAAAAACGCCTTTTCGACCACATTAATCCTAACTTATGTCATAAGATTGTCAAACTGTCGAGGTCTATGGTAGAGGCCGCGCGCTTATGTACTCATGCCGGGCAACAACCCTAGCATATATAGCGCCTTCCAGGCGCATATTATTATGTTCTCTAGGCTATCTTATGTTACCTGTAGTCATATGTATTGCAAATAAATAAATAATAATGAATAAATAAATAAATAAATATGTCAACGAACTCTTCTAAATTCAAAATCAGGTCAAAGTCTAACTTCTGTGTGTAATTATTTTGTATTTATTATTAACACAAAATAAAGACTTTGTCACAGAAGGCTGACTCAGCCTTGATTTTGAATTTAGAAGAGTTCGTTGACATATGCTCGGGTTGTTGCCCGGCATGAGTACATAAGCGCGCGGCCTCTACCACAGACCTCGACAGTTCGACAATCTAATGTCATAGGCTAGGATTAATGTGGTCGAAAAGGCGTATTTCCCCGGAAGTGGGCATGCGTGAGTACATGACACGTTTTTAGCTCTTAGTGGGCAATCTACTTTCTGTGTCCTCCATATTTTGTGCTTTAACCTCCCTTTAGCTCCTTGCGTGATCGTGTCAGAAATTATGAGATCCGCAGAAGATCTAATCTCACAGACATAGCCCAAAGAATTGCGAGGCTGAAGTGGCAATGGGCAGGGCACATTGCGAGGAGAACAGACGGCCGTTGGGGTGGAAAGGTCCTTGAGTGGAGGCCGCGTGCGTGGCAGGCCTCCCACCAGGTGGACAGACGATCATCTAGTGAAGGTCGCGGGAGTCCCTTGGATGCGGGTGGCACAGGACCGATCTGTGTGGAGAACTTTGGGGGAGGCCTATATCTTTTTTTTTATGAGATAGGGGGCAGACGAACAGACGGATCACCTTGGACACCCGCAACACCAGAGGAGTCGCAAATGCGCTACCAACCTTTTAAGAAGGAATACGCTCGCTTTTTGAAGGTTTGTAGGTCGTATCGGTTCGGAAATACCGCTGGTGACAGTTCATTCAATATGTCCAGCAGTGGACGTCTATTTAACTGAAATGATGACTATCAGTAGTCGATAGTATCGATACTATTGCCTTCGCCAATACTCTCGATATTACTATCGACAGTTCAGCATCACTACTACCTAGTTTTTGCTGAACACATCTCAACAAGTTGGGTTAAAGGTCTCTAAATGAGGTAGATATTTTTGTAAAGCATTTAAAGGGACAAGTGGGTTAGGGATTTCTAATTTGCCCTTTTAATAAGGGTCGTAGCTTACTATTGTAGTAAGTAGCACGAGTGGTTTTAACCGAAGGAGAGACACGCTTCGGCATGAATGGGCTGGCTTGACCGGAGTGATACCACGATCTCACAGAACACCGGCGTGGAACAGCGTACGCGCTGCGTTTCGTTAAATGAGTTATGGTACCGCGGAGGTCTAATTGGTGGAAGGGGCGTTAAAGGTTGGCAGCGCACTTGTGACTCTACTGGTGTTTTAGGTGCCTATTGACGGCGGTAATCGCTTACCATCAGGTTACCCGTCTGCTCGTCTGCCACCTATCACTTAAAAAAGTTAAAATATATGTTAACCTTAAATCGGGCAATCACTGTACCCTGGGCAATCACTGTACTCTGGGCAATCACTGTGTTCTCTGGGCAATTACTGTACCCTGAGCAATCACTGTACCCTGGCCAATCACTGTACCCTGGGCAATCACTGTACCCTGGGCAATTACTGTACCCTGGGCAATCACTGTACCCTGGGCAATCACTGTCTCTGCTACCCTACCAATATGCATACGCAAATTATTTAACAAATTTCACGTCTTTTATATTTTTCAATCGATCTCCCTTATCGTTTCGCTTCAATAATTAATTTCTTTAAGGTTAACAAACTTCAGTTGGCTCGTCCATCAACGTCTGGTTATCTTCAGCTGAAATCTCCTGAACGAATCCCCTTTATTCCCATGTGTTAGAGCTCAGTTTTGCTAGTTAGCCATAGTTTTTTATGGCTAGACTGAGTTCGCCTAATTGCCTAAGGAACTGTATACGGGGTGTTGCGTTTAGTTTAATTATTTTGGGACGTCTGAGCGCTAGTTGCTTAATGCATGCAACTTCCATACGAGAGGTCGCTTTATTATTACATTGATATTACATTATGGCTAGCCGTATTGAATGACTTATGGCGCCGAATACATTCCAGCCGTTTTGTATTCAGCCGCATTTCAAAACGGCCCCGTTTTTTTAACAGCTAGCCGTAATGTGGCGGCATGTCCTACGGCGGATTTGGCGATCCGTCTCGACCATTGGTTCTAACCAATTTAGGCTATCGCGTATTTAGATGGCGTACCTACATGTATTTTTTTTTTTTATATATGGCCTGTATTCCGACACCATAAGATGCGACATAGAAGCTTACAACGAAGGTCTACTCCCTACGGACCGGCGCCCCACGGCCTGCGTTGCGTGAGGTCGTAGGTTCCGGTCCCGGGGGAGGTATCTAATGGCAGAATTGATTATCAGTTTGTTTGTCTGGTCACGCTATTTTCGTTTGGTTAGTTGATGTTGAAATAAATTAAAAGTAAAAAGGACGGGGATATTTTTAATTCTGTAAGTAAAACTGTTTCTATAGTAGGTATTCGAGAGTTTTTGGAGCGAAAATTGTTAAAATCCCATCAAAAACAATACTTGTCAAAAAAAAAACAAGTCTCGCAACTACCGTAAAAAGTGGTGAGATCCATGTTTTGCCAAGTCGGTTATTCATTTATCGACTTGGCAATCACACAATATATATTATAAGTAATGCATTAAATTGATTCGGATGTGATTGCCAAGTCAATAATTGGGTATTTGACAATTTTTTTTTATGTGTTTAATCAAAAGACGCCTCAATTTAAGAAACATCGTTGAAAGAATCACTTGATTCTCATTTGAATTACCTGAGATATCACAACTTTAAGAGCACGTATTTTGGGCAAACCCAAAAACGC
The DNA here is from genome assembly GCA_014851415.1 of Cnaphalocrocis medinalis. Taxonomy (NCBI): domain Eukaryota; kingdom Metazoa; phylum Arthropoda; class Insecta; order Lepidoptera; family Crambidae; genus Cnaphalocrocis; species Cnaphalocrocis medinalis. Next base: position 4,514,834 of record CM026302.1, read on the forward strand.
TCTATACAAATGGCTATTGAATCGTGACGTCACGATTCAACCTTCTGTATGCGCGTCTAGTAAATTTTATATGGTAGCTATATCAAATGTTTCGTTTAAGTATATGGTTTATAATAAAAGTTGATGAAAAATGTACGGGTAGTTCAATGATATAATTATTTTTTTTAAATTTTATACTTTAAAAATGGACTTGCCCATGAAACTTTCAATGCTCACAAAACCAGCTAGATGTTATATTTTTAACTGAAAATGTTGGCCATTGGTTCTTATTTACCAATATTTTGATAGAGTATCAATATTTTTTACTAAATCGAGATTAGTCAAATACCCAATTGTATAACCAACTTCGCAAAACATGGATCTCACAACTTTTTACGATAGTTGCTTGACTAGACTTGGTTTTGGACTTGGCTAGACTTGGTTTTTTTGACAAGTATTGTTTTGATGGATCTCATTCCTTTTTAGTAGAAAATTCTTAAAATCTATTGAACTGCAAATATAACGTGGTAATCCTATATCGGTATGATATTAATATTTTTGTGATGATAATACTGACTAAGTTCTACTTAACGAAAACATATTGGTTTGATTAGGTTAAAACAGTAACCAGAAAAAAAATCTTGAAATTTTTGGATGAGTTTGTTTTGGGTGAGTTGCCACCTAAGCTAAAATTTAAATATAATATAAAACTCCATTTATTGCTCAAAATACACTAAGTTTACAATAAATAGGTACAAATCAACAAATGGTTAATGTTGTAGATTTAAAAATCCAGTGTCACATACTCGCATTTAATTCGATGAAAAAGACACTATGAAAACCCCATTAAACTCTACCCATCCGTGAATATAAGGGCCCTTACCCTTAAGGTCAACTGGGGCACAAAATAATTACACACAGAAGGTAGACTCAGCCGGATTTTGAATTTAGAAGAGTTCGTTGACATATGCTAGGGTTGTTGCCCGGCATGAGTACAAGCGCGCGGCCTCTACCACAGACCTCGACAGTTCGACAATCTTGTCATAGGCTAGGATTAATGTGGTCGAAAAGGCGTATTTCCCCGTTAGTGCGCATGCGTGAGTACATGACACGTTTTAGCTCTTATTGGGCAGCCTACTTTCTGTGTGTATTTATTTTGTGACTGGGGTATCAATCCGTGGGAACCAGCCAGCTTATGTCAAACTATTGTTAACTAATTCTATGCCAAAAGTTATCTCTCTAACACGTGCCGACTGCGAGGGAGCAGCGGCTGTCGCTATAGGGGTTCGATTCCCGGTCGAAGCATATATTTAAGTAAATAAGTAACTATCCGTCGCACTCAAAGTCGTTGATTAACTAAGTTGGTTACTTAAGAAAATATATTGACACTTATTTCAATACGCAACACTTCCGATACTTAAGTAGGTAATTGAACATTAGCTTAAATGACGTCTCTGACAGCGTCGTCGTTGCAGGAGTCTATGAGCGGCGGCAATCGCTTACCATCAGGTCATCCGTGTGCTCGTCTACCACCTAAATCATTAAAAAAGATCCTAACTCCGTACTGAGTAGCTTAAGCACTTTTATTACAGATATCAGACAACAGAGGAAACACAAATATACTTAACTAGTGGCCCGCCCTCACTTCGCTTCGGGATCGTAATTCAGAAATGAACCAATAGATGGCGCTGTGCTTAATTATATCGCGCAAGCGTTTCGTGTTTTCGGTTTACCTATAAGCCTTGTCGTTGTCTATAGAAGTTATCTCTTTATAAATAGTATAGATATAGAAGATATGTACCTACTTAAATACATAAATTGAGACATCACATAGGTACATGCACATAACCACCATTGCCAACATGCTGTTTTCTCTCCTCTACCTAAAGGTTGTCTGGAAGAAATCGCTACAAGCGATAAGACCGCCTTATTGTACTGTCTATAGCTGTTGTTTCACTCATGTATTCTATTTCTGTGCAATAAAGAATATCTATCTATAACACCCAGACACTGAACAAACACAAGTGTTCACACGAATGTTAATAGAGAGCGATCCCGGGGATCGAATCCACGGCCCTTGTCATATGTTACAAGTTCACTACCAAATGCGCCATCAAAATAAACCAACTAAAATAGATAAGTGAAAGGAAATTAAAACTACTAAAGAAGAATTGTCAAAAAGTTCACATGCTACCCTCAACAAATGCTATCAGAGATGCGCACGCGCCGGCCACGCGCGCCGCATCTGCCACGCCAGTTGCGCAGGAGTGGAGAGAATTAACTAGCTGTATTGGGGCTCACAGACTGTGCACTAAAGAGAATCCATACTAATATTATAATTGGGAAAGTGTCGACGAATTGACGTGATTTTTTTAAGCGGAGATAGTTGAAGAGATGGAGACTTTGCCCCTTTCTAACCCCCCCATTTAGCGAAGCCGCGGGCAAAAGCTAGGATTAATAATGGTTGTTTATTGCTGAAAAATTAAATGAATTAATGAATGAATGAATATGCTTTTATTGCACACAAAACAGAGGTATAAAACTTAAAACTAGATTTTTTTTATGTACTTAATAGGTAGCAGGCGAGCAGGCGGATCACCTGATGGTAAGCAATTGCCGCCGCCCATGGACACTTGCAACACCAGTGGAGTTACAAGTGCGCTGCCAGCCTTTTCAATCTTATTTGTGGTCTAAATCGTCACGCCATCTTTTTCCAGGTCTGCCTCTCAGCCGTTTTTTACCAATACAGGGTGTATCTGTGAACATTTACATCCCTTTAACCACGTGTTCAATCACCCATTCTGAACAACATTTGTTCAACAACTTTTCCAAATTCTTCGAAAAATTTTTCGACTCCCCATACAAATTGAATCTATTTAAGTTGTATCCGTGGTAGAGCCACGCTTCGGCATGAATGAGCCGGCTCGACCGGAGTGATACCACTGAAGCAGCGCCTGCGCTGTGTTTCGCGAGTGAGTGAGGGTAACGGAGGCTCAATTAGGGGGAGAGGGGGTTAAAGGCAGATGTTTATGGGCGGCGGTAATCGCTTACCATAAAGTGATCCGTTTGCTCGTCTGCCACCTATCACATTAAAAAAAAGATCTTAATTGTGGGAGAACCATGCTTCGGCATGAAATGGCCGGCTCGACCGGAGTGATACCACTGCCTCATATAACACCGGCGTGAAGCAGCTCCTGTGCTGTGTTTCGCCGATGAGTGAGGGTACCGGAGGCCCATTGGGGGGGAAGGGGATAAAAGGTTGTTGCATGTGAAGCAGCGCAATTGTTGCATGTGTTCATGGGCGGCGGCAATTGCTTACCATCAGGTGATCCGTCTGCTCATCTGCCACCTATCACATTAAAAAATATCTTACTAAAACATTTTGTTTTTTTTTCTAAATCCATGGATCAAAGAAAGGGTGCGGTGTACTAATTTGACATTTAAACCAATATGGCGTCGCCCCACGGGAGGGGGTGATAAAAATGTATGGTAGCGGAACGGAGGGGCCGATTCTGTAGATATTCGTACGACATGACATTTTAATAAGTGATGAGCTTTGCGTAAGAGCATTGGAATTATATGGAAAACTATATTAATTACTAGCTTTTGCCCGTGGCTTCGCTCGCGCTCCCCACTTCCCTAAAATAGGGGGTTAGAAAGGGGCAAAAAGTAGCCTATGTTACTCTCCATCTCTTTAAATATCTCCACTTAAAAAATCACGTCAATTCGTCGCTCCGTTTTGCCGTAAAGGAAAAACAAACATACAGACAGACACACTTTCCCATTTATAATATTAGTATGGATTGACGGTCTCGATGGCGCAGTGGCTAAGGTGTTCACCCAAAGCGAAAGGTCCCGGGTTCGATTCCCGGTCAAGTCAATTTAAAAAACTACACTTTCTAAGTTTTCTTGGCTCTGGGTGTTCTGGGTGGACGCCCCCAGTTAATTATCGTCATCTGGTACTCATTCACTCACTCCAAAGGTTGGCAGCGCTCTTGGACTCTACTGGTGTTGCAGGTGTCAATGGGCAGCTTGCCATTAGGTGATCCGTCTACTCGTCTGCCACCTGTCACATAAAATAACATAGATAATTACGTAGGTACTATTTTTTTTTTATGTGATAGGTAGCAGACGAGCAGGCGGATCACCTGATGGTAAGCAATGCCGCCGCTCATGGACACTTGCAACACCAGTAGAGTTACAAGTGCGCTGCCAACCTTTTATCCCCTTCCCCCCCGGGTGGGCCTCCGGTACCCTCACTCACTCGGCGAAACACAGCACAGGGGCTGCTTCACGCCGGTTTTCTGTGAGGCAGTGGTATCACTCCGGTCGAGCCTATAAATACTATGAATAAAAATATAATTTAGTACCTATAATAAAATCGATAGTGTCGATACTATGACACTCGGCAATATATTCGATATCTTAAATAGTTATCGATAGTTTAGCAACACTAATGAGTTTTAACGGCCACCATAATACACCCGGAAATATTCTTGAAAACTATAAAAATCCAAAAAAAAGCGCTTAAGTTATTATTTTTTTTAATTATGAATTCCTTTCTTTCTCACAAAAGCTTTCAAAAGTCCAATTAAAAAGTAGTTTAAAGACGATTAGTGAGTACCAACCTAACACAATGAATTATTAGCGTTGATTTCACAAGGGTGGTACTTCGGGATTGGTTTTGACTGCGACACCCTTAGATACACGCCCCTACCACAAAATAGGGACTGACACAGAAGGCTGACTGCCCACTAAGAGCTAAAAATATGTCATGTACTCACGCATGCGCACTAACGGGCAATAACGCCTTTTCGACCACATCAATCCTAACTTATGACAAGATTGTCAAACAGTCGAGGTCTATGGTAGAGGCCGCGCGCTTATGTACTCATGCCGGGCAACAACCCTAAGTAGTCAAGTCAACGAACTCTTCTAAATTCTAAATCAGGTCAAAGTCTAACTTCTGTGTGTAATTATTTTGTGCCCCTACGTAGAATTCTTTTCCTTTCAGTGGGGTTTGCAATAAACGATTTGCGCAAATACTTAACTATTATTTAAGATGAAACAGAATTGGATTCATGTTCAGAGCTGGCCCTCGCTACGTTTCGGGATGTTAGTTTCAATTTGAAGCAATAGATGGCGCTTCTTTCTTGGTACGCACTGCTAAGTAATGGAACAACTTGCCGGCTTCTGTATTCCCAGAGAGCTACAATTTGGGAGTCTTTAAGTCGAGAGTGAATAGGCTTCTTCTGGGAAAGCACGCTACATCTTAGACCTCATTGTCACTCTCCATCAGGTGAGATGAGGTCAAGTGCAAACCCATCTTCTATCTTCTACTATATCTTCTATTCCATACTTATAAAGAGATAACTTCTATGGACAACGACAAGGCTTTAAAGGCTTATAGGTAAACCGAAAACACGAAACGCTTGCGCGATGTAATCGGACACAGCGCCATCTATCGGTTCATTTCTGAATTACGGTCCCAAAGCAAAGTGAGGGCGGGCCACTAGTTTAATATAAAAAAATATACTTTTCAACCCTCTCTCTCTCTCTCATAAAAAAAAACTAAAAATCGCGCCGTCCCGTGTAAACCGCCCCAAGCCCTAAGGGCTGACGTCACACGTCAAGGGTAGCGCCCACTAGCGCCGCGGCCATTAGCGAGCTGTGTACGCGAAAACTATTATTAGCTCCCTGTTTTTGTCATTAAAAATGGGCTAGTTACCTTTGCTTGAGCTTTGATGGTTTGTTCTGGTTCCTGGTTAATGGGTTGCGCAGGTCAAACGCTCAGAACTATCAATGTTCTGTTTATTGGTAAAATATATTTAAAATTATACACTTTTTTGTTTTTGCCTGAGATACAGGATGTTCCTAGTTCAGGCAGCAAAGTTCAAATGACTCCGTAGTCTAAAATATCCTACTCCTATTATAAAGGCAAAAGTTTGTATGGATGTATGGATGTTGTTACTCTTTCACGTAAAACTACTGAATGGATTTGAATGAAACTTTACCACAATATAGCTTATACATCGAATAACATAGGTTACAATTTATAAAATATTTTGTGTGGATTGTCCAAAATATGACGGTAAGTGTCAATAATTAACTCCACGCGTACGAAGTCGCGGGCGGCCGCTAGTTATTATAAATGTCTTCAGTAGCTCTTCCGTTTTTGATATAAAGTTCATTTATTTAAGTAGGTATAGTGGCCCGCCTTCACTTCGTTTCGGGTCAGACTAGTTACACTGTCTACTAATAGATGACGCTGAGCGTTGATTATATCGCACTAGTGTTTACCTATAAGCTCTGTCGTGGTATATGAGATTAACCACTTTATAAATAGTATAGAAGATAGAAGATACGTACTCGGTCATGTGACACAACTTCGTATGGGGGTGAAGTTTTTTCAATGAATTTGAAAAAGTCATAGAGAAAATATTATTCAGAATGGTTGATAGAACAAATGGTTTTTTTTTTATGTGATAGGTAGCAAACGAGCAGGCGGATCACCTGATGGCAAGCAACTGCCGCCGCCCATGGACACCTGCAACACCAGTGGAGTTACAAGTGCGCCGCCAACCTTTTATCCCCTTCCCCCCCGGGTGGGCCTCCGGTACCTTCACTCACTCGACGAAACACAGCACTGGGCTGCTTCACGCCGGTTTTCTGTGAGGCAGTGGTATCACTCCGGTCGAGCCGGCCCATTCATGTAATGTCATGGCATTATAAATATTTTTTAGTTAGTCCATCGATTCAACTTGACACTCAACCCTACAATGCAGCGGTCGTTTTGAAATCACCAAAATAATTAAATGCTAAGTTTCTATCCCGGGAACGTGCAATTTACCCGTTCCCACCATTGTCCCGGGATAATCCCCTGTGGGACAGAATGACCCTGCTAATTGTGGGTTAAATGTCATTTTTAAATGCCAAAGGGTCGCATACACAATGTTTTGATTCAATTAAGATGTTTTAGTAAGAAGATTAAAAAGTGCCATGGGCCCTTTTTAGTTCAGTTAAAAATAGAAATAGAAATAAAGGTTATTTGGCACCACAAATACGAATGCAGTATGTGGTACCTACATATACAGTTCAATATTTTTTGAAAATTATACTTAACTAGCATAGCGGCCGCCCGCGAATTCGTCCGCGTGGAAAAGTAACTTTTTACCCCCCTTTTAACCCCTTACAACCCCCTCTTCGCACTAAAAAGTAGCCTATGTTCTTCTTCAGGGTCTAGATAGATCATCTGTATACCAAATTACATTTAAATCCGTTCAGTAGTTTTGGCGTGAAAGAGTAACAGACAGACAGACAGACAGACTATTATATATATTTTTTCTTCCTTCTTAAGTGATAGGTGGCAGATAAGCAGACGGATCACCTGATGGTAAGCGATTACCGCCACCTATAGTCACCTGCAACACCGGTAGTCTCGCAAGTGCGCTAAGCTTTAACCCACTCTTTTATGTGATGGGTGGCAGACGAGCAGACGGATCACCTGACGGTAAGCGATTACCGCCCCCTCTCCCCCCAATTGGGCCTCCGGTGCCCTCACTCACTCGACAAAACACAGCGCAGGCGCTGCTGTCTTCTGTGAGAACATGGTATTCCCGGAACCCGGTCGAGCCGGCCTATTCATGCCGAAGCGTGGCTCTCCCACTGTTAAAAGTAAAAAAACAGATCGGGTTTGTGATCACCGCACCGCATTAGGCAAGCGTGGTGATTAAGCCTAATCCCATCATAGTAGCGATGACTTGATTTCTATGATGGAGGCCTGCGCCCTGCAGTGGGACAGTATATAGGCTGATACTATTCTCTTTGCTTTTTTTTAACATCAATTTCTTTTCTTTTTTCAATTCTATTTTTAATTTCATTTGTGGGAGAGCCATGCTTCGGCATGAATGGGCCGGCTCGACCGGAGTGATACCACTGCCTCACAGAAAACCGGCTTGAAGCAGCTCCTGTGCTGTGTTTCGCCAAGTGAGTGAGGGTACTGGAGGCCCATCGGGGGGAAGGGGATAAAAGGTTAGAAGCGCACTTGTGACTCAACTGGTGTTGCAAGTGTCCATGGGCGGCGGCAATTGCTTACCATCAGGTGATCCGCCTGCTCGTCTGCTACCTATCAAATAAAAAAATAATAATAACAAATGAGACCACTTATTTTTCTCACCAAAAAAATCCATTCAAATCCAATCTCAACCATACAAATAAGACCATTAACAAAAAAAAACACCATTTCATACGCCATAACAAAATCCCATAGCTGCACCCATGAGTCACCTACGTTATGCATTTTGATTCTTATCCCTTTGCATCAAAGTTGATAATCGTATGCATGCGTTATGCACGGTACAGTCACTCTGATAATGCGCTTACGACCTGCTATTGTCTGCTCAGCCGACTGTACACAGGGGTCGAAATTAAGGGTTGACAAAACCGGTTGCAGGTTTTAAAAGCAAGGTTTTTTTATGTGATTGGTGGCAGACGAACAGACGGGTTACCTGATGGTAAGCGATTGCCGCATAGACACCCACAACACTTCCCCCCCCTCAAAGACAAGACGCGCAAGACGACGGTGACCAAAGACAGAAAAAACAACTGTCAATGTCAACGCTGTCAATGTGAAGTTAGACGGTTTGGTTTTTTCTTAGTCTGTGGTTTATTACGTTTGTTCCGTCAAACGTCAGACAGACAGACAAGCGTCAAACGTCATCGAATTCGTAATGTCAATCAATAGGTAACCAACATTGTCAACCACATTGTTGTGTGTTGCAATACTTAGTTCAAATAAATTGTTCCTTCCAAAAAACAACGCTACATTAGGGAAATTGGATAGTCAAAAACTATTCTTCATATTAATTCTCTATATTTTGGTATAGAGTACATACCAGTATAGCCTAGGCTCCATTCATTCTTAAGTCCATTCATTCATCTCCATTCATAAGGAGGCCCATCGGGGGGAAGGGGATAAAAGGTTAGCAGCGCACTTGTTGCATGTGTTCATGGGCGGCGGCAATTGCTTACCATCAGGTGATCCGCCTGTCAGCTCGTCTGCTACCTATCACATAAAAAAAAAACACAATTTTATCGCTTTTTTTTGCGTGATGATGATGAATGATTTGCGTCACACCCCTGCCAAAGTCAATTCCGCCAACTAGAATATAAGAGGGGTGGCGTGCTATATTGATTTCGCACTAAAACACCAAATACGGGAATTTGGCAAGCGGGGACTGCAGGGCGAAAATTATTCCATGATTTATGGCGTGATCATGATATCTTCGGAAAATGCGTGAGAAATTGCCGCACTCAGAGACGTCAATTAACTTTAACGTTCATTATCTTAATTAGGGATTAGTCTTTATGCGTATTTAAAATACATGTTATGTTTTTGACAAAGAGTCACGACTCTCCCGCCACGGTTTTCTCTGTTGTCTGATATCTGTAACACAAGTGCTTAAGGGGCTACACGAATGAAACTAGCGCCGCCAACCTATTTACACTGATTGTGGCGAAAATACGATAATTTTTAAGAAAGCAAAATATTACAGACTTAGATAAAAGTAAATTGAATTTTTCAAGATGCAATACATTAATATTAAACACGCGACAAGTAGGTAGGCAATTATTGCTAAAAGTGGCCGTTTTTGACAATAATTAACATTATTGTTACTTGTCGCGTGTTAGAAATATTGTATTGCATCTTGAAAAATCCAATTTACTTGGATCTTAAGAAGTCTGTAATGTTTTATTTTCTTCAAACATATCATATTTTCGCCACAATCAGTGTAAATAGGTTGGCGGCGCTAGTTTCATTCGTATAGCCCCTTAAGCTGACTTGACTGCCTCGGTGGCGCAGTTGGTGGCAGTCGCACTTTAAAGTGACGGCTGCTGCGCTCGGGCTCCCGGGTTCGATCCTCGAGTTTTTCTGTTCAGAAATGATCTGTGTCAGCCCGAAGTCTGGAAGTGGTCTAAAGCACGTTAAGCCGTCGGTCCTGCGTCCAATCTCTCTTCGGTCGTATCACACTGGAGTCCCAACGAATTAAGAGGGTAAGGGGATATTAAAGATTGCACCTGTGTTTTCGCACACACTTGAGCACTAAGTATAATAAATCCTGCGAACGTAGCCGAATATCGGTTGGAGGATATAGGTAGTTAGTTTAGCTTAAACTACATAGTAGGTACGGAGATAGGGCAATGTATGTAGTTGTGAGAATTTATTTATTTTATATAGGTTATATAAAAAAACAAAGTACTTACAGACAGTACTTCTGCCCGACCCAGGAATCGAAGTCGCTATAAAAAGCTATACATCAGCCAACTACTTTCCACACCCTACAGGCGTGTAATGTGGGGAATAAATAAATAATCACCGCCACCCTTACAACTTATTACGAATGATTGATCCTCTACAATACAATACGATAGAATACCCCTATTTGTAGGGGGGAAATAACATTGGCTTTTAATACATCGGTTTTGGGGCACTATTGACGGAATACAAAAAACTTGGCGTTCATATATTTGTTATATAGCAATTTGTTTGTCCTACTATTATTGCACCTATTTGTTTGTACAGATACTTTGTACGGTACTCAAACCACTAGACCAACGGGGTGTCTGACACAGAATAGTTTTAATTTGCCGTGGTTGCAGAACTGATGGCAGGCATTGAGGAGAGATGAGATGAGAAGAGCCATGCTTCGGCATGAATGGGCCGGCTCCGGAGTGATACCACTGCCTCACAGAAAACCAGCGTGAAGCAGCTCCTGTGCTGTGTTTCGTCGAGTGAGTGAGGGTACCGGTGGCATCGGGGGGAAGGGGATAAAAGGTTAGCAGCGCACTTGTGACTCCACTGGTGTTGCATGTGTCCATGGGCGGCGGCAATTACTTACCATCAGGTGATCCGCCTGCTCGTCTGCTACCTATAATTATTTTTTTTTAATTATGGCCTGTATTGTGTTCATGACACATTTAATTTTGTCAATGTCAAGTGTAGTTTGATAAAGTGTAGTCAACAGTCGAAGTCAGTCGAAGTCACAGTCACTCAATAAAACGCCGGTGTTTAGCGTTTTAATGTCCTAAGGATTCTGTGGAGACTATTTTTAACAAAGCCGTAGTTTTTAAAGACTCTATTAGGTCAAAGCAAATTGTTCACCAGTGACAACTCACTCGAACACCAATTAGCAGTGTTAAAAACGACACAATTCAATGATTCTTATATTAATATCACCCCTGCGGCACTTCACTGCACAAAGTAACAACCAAATTTGTACACTAAAAAACCACTAGATACTAATAAAAACCTTTGGATTGCATCAGCCAATGCGGCTTGTTTCACAGTTACCCACAGAATCCGCTACCTATCACATAAAAAGAAGAAATTTGACAGTTTTGTATAGGTACTTTAATGTGTGGCTTTACGTACTTACTGCTTGACGTTTCGGCAGTACAGCAGCCGTGGTCACAAGCGGACTGGCGGCGCACGGCGAAGTCTACTAGGGCCCGCTACATACATTTACACATAGGTACATAAATTTGGTCGCGTATTTAAATATTTAAATGTACAAACTCCCCGCCTCGATAACTGGATTGGGAATCAAACAAACTATTTCACGGCGACTGCGCCGCAAAGTGACCCGTAATTTTGTTATCGGAGAGCGTCCATCTGTCTGTTTGTGACACAGTCGAGGTGTTAACAAGTGAGACTCTGCTTTGGCAATTTAAGGGACTGTTCAATTATTACGTAAGCATCGATGGGGGGGGGGGAGTCTTGGCGCTACTTAAAGTATCAGCCTATATACTCCATCCATCTTGTGTTATACCTAATTTGTCACAATTATTCATCTATTTTTTTATGAGCTGGCAAGATGGCGCATTTGGTAGTGACCCTGCCAAATACACCAAAGATCGTGGGTCCAATCCCCGCCCTGGGCAAACATTCGTGTGATGAACACTTGTATTTAATTTTGTTGAAATATGGGTGTAATATATGTAATATATGTATTATATTTTTGTGTTTCCTCTATTGACTGATGATATCCGTAACACAAGTGCATGAGTTACTTACTACGGGGTTAGGTCAATACAGAGTTTAACTGTTAACATTTACATCCCTTTAACCACGTCTTCTACCAATCATTCTGAACGTTCAAAGATACCTACTTATTACGAGATATTTAGCCGTATTTACAAGGCAATACACCATGGGTTTCACTTAAAAACATAACATGAGATTTCGACTACTCCCTTAACAACATTAATTTGAGCATTCCAAGGAGTTGATCCACTGTTAAAGCTTACTAGCTGTGGCCCCTTTATGATGTAAAATTCGCACAGATGTACAAGTTGCGTTATTGACAGCTATTAATAGAATTTCAAGTGATTTCCAAAGGGGCGTGCGTTGATTGTGGACAAGTTGTCGAGAAGGTTGAGTCTTCACCAGCCCGCATTAGGCAAGCGTGGTGAATTAGTCTAATCCCATCGCCTAATCCCATCATAGTAAATTCTCAAACCGATATTCGGGTACGGCGGCCAATATTAAAGATCAGCCACGTTCCCCTATTTATAGCGCTCAAGTGTGAGCGCACACACAGGTGCACTCTCTATTCTTTTTTCACGACAAAACAGAGAGACGAATTGCCGTGATTTTTTAACTGGAGGTAGTTGAAGAGATGGAGAGTAATATTGGCTACATTTCTAACCCCCCCTCCCCTCTTAGAGAAGAGACAGAATAGAATAGAAATAAATTTATTCAATGACACAAATATTACAATAGATAATTACATGATACAAATTGAAATACACATTAAAAAAAAAACAATAGGTAAAAATAATCAAAAGCAAAAATGTGTCACCGAAAAGGTTTGCACTCAGCATATGCCGAAGGGTCGAGGTGACGCTTCGACGCTCGGTCTTCCATGCAAGCCTCGCGTGGTGGAGATGGGGAAAAGACACTGAACAAACAATTCAATTCAATTAAATTAATTTATTGTCGGTCATATGAGGCAAGATAAAGGTTGCCTGAAAGAGATCGCTCATATTGATAAGGCCGCCTTTGTTGTTGTACATTACTCCTGTTATAACTAGTTTTAAGTTTTATACCTCTGTGTTGTCTGCAATAAAAACCATATTCATTCATTCATTCATTCAAGATGTTACAGCAACAACACATTTTATGAGGCAGTGTCGCTATCAAATACGCCATCAAAGTCACAATATAATATTGTCTAACGTGTAGTTCTCCTCTTGTCCGCAGATGGTCCTGGCGGCGCTGCGCGTGGTGGGCTGACCGCTGCCATGGGGGGGGGCTGGCTGCTGCTCGCGGCCGTCCTCGCCGCGGCGCGCGCGCAGAACAATAGGAGTGAGTGTTACTAGGGGGAGAGGAGAGGGGAGGGGGGTAAGAGGGGTAGGGTCATAAGGGGACGAGGGTAAAAGGGGAAGAGGCAAAAGGGGAAAGAAGCTAAAAACACGAAAGAGGGTAAAAGGGGTATGGGTTACAAGAGGAAGTAGCTAAAAGGGGATGGGATTAATGGACGGGGTCAAAAGGAATACGGGGTAATATGAAAAGGGGTGAAAGAGTAGAGGGTAAAAGGGGTAATGGTAAGGGAAAGAAAAGGGAGAGGAGACGGGGGAGGGGGGGGGGCTGGCTGCTGCTCGCGGCCGTCCTGGCCGCGGCGCGCGCCCAGAACAATAGGAGTGAGTGTTACTAGGAAGGGCAAGGGAGGGGTATAATGGTGTAAAAGGGGAGGGGTAAAAGGGAAGGGGGTACAAAGGGAAAGAGGGTAAAAAAACGGAGAGGGGATAAGGGGGAAGGTGTTAAAAAGAGGTGGTGACGGAGTATATAGTGAGGGGGTAAAAGGGGAAGAGGGTAAAAGAGGGAACGGGGGTAAACGGGGAGGGGTAAAAAGTGTAGGGGTAAAATAGGGAAAGGGTAAGTGGGGTGGGGCTAAAAGGGGTAGTGGGAAAAAAGAGGGAAATGGATAATGAGGAGAGGGTAAAGGAGGGCAAAGGGGAGGGGAGAAGGAGAGGGGGAGATAGAGGGTAAGGATTTTGGACGGGAGAAGGGGGTAGGACGTTTATTTATTTATTTATGCTAGTCACATGGTTATTTAGTTGGTACAAACAATTTATATCAGAGCATTGATCACGTGTCACCCTTTTCCACACGCGATAGCCCCCACTACCTACCCTGCCACATTTCAAAATTCCACCGAAACTGAAAAGCAAGATGAAACAATTAACTGCACCCAGCCGGAAGTGACGTAACGACCGGATCCGTTTCCGGCCGCCATGTTGTCGCGCCGGAAGCTGTTGATCTGTGGAATGGCGGGTTTAATTGGGAAATCTTACTTGTTTATGAAACAATGGGTTAAAGGTTAACTTTAGGGTTAGATTTTCTTAAAGAGAGCCACGCTTCGGCATGAATGGGCCGGCTCGACCGGAGTGATACCACGGCCTCACAGAAGACCGGTGTGAAGCAGCGCCTGCGCTGTGTCGTGTGTGTTCATCACACGAACACGATCACAAGTGTTGTCTGTCTGTCCGTCCGACCGTCACACCCACAAATGCTATGTGAATTTAAAATATGGTATCCCAAAAGTAAGATACCCTATTGCCTAAAATAAGAAAAAGCATTTCGCGCCAAAATTAACGGCCGGAAGACGCCATCTTGGACTTTGGGGATGCGGTAATGGCTGCAACGACTTCACTTCCGATGTTTGCACAATAAATGCATCAATACAGTCAATTTTTTTTTTGGTAGGCAGGCAGTTTAATTTAGCTTTAACTTAACTTAGTTACTGTTTTTTTCTTTTGTGCTTCCTTACTTTGTCCCATTAAATAAATAAAATACAGTCATGAAATTAATTGATGGCGCCACCACACCACTTGACTGTCGGCTTATGTCTTAGGGTATGATGGTAGCCCCACCTTCTATACTATTTATAAAGAGATAACTTCTATAGACAACGACAAGGCTTATAGGTAAACCGAAAACACGAAACGCTTGCGCGATGTAATTGGACACAGCGCCATCTATTGGTTCATTTCTGAATTACGGTCCCGAAGCGAAGTGAGGGCGGGCCACTAGTAGATAAAACCGTTTAAAATTGACTCAAGAAGTCCAACCATTTGTCACAATTCAATCCTCAACCAATTTATTTTCGCTCCAAAAATGACGTATGAATCTAAGTTTTTGCCTCGCGGGTATTCTGCTAATAATTTATTGTAAAACTTTGGAGAATAACTTGCATCTGACTGTAGAGTTGGACTAAGTTTTGTGCTGCATTATTTTGAATTGAAAACGCTTGAGGTTTTAAACAGAGGTAGGAAAAACGATGAATGCAACTCCGTTTTGTCGAACGGTTTGGCTGTAGCAGCGTTGCAGATGCGTTGCGGACTCTTAGACACAAAATAATTGTGTCTTAGAGCTTGTCCAGATGACGCGTGTAAGTCACGCGTTTTACAAATCGAATCAAAAATCTCTTATTCAATTTAAGTCCTTTACAGAACATTTATGAATGTCAAATTTTATTCTACTGCTGATTCGGAAGGTCAATTTCTACCGAGAAGAATCAGCAAGAAACTCAGTAAAACTTAATATATCAAATTTGTAATCATACAATTTTTAAAGAATTAAATAAAATTCAAATCAGAAGTCCAAACTCAAGATTTGCCAAAGAGCCATGGAGCGTAGAATCTTAGGCATCAAATTATCAGATAGAGTGCGTAATTCTGATATACGCTCCAAGACTGGAATACCTAGCAGATGTAATTCGAAAAGCTGCAAAACTGAAATGGGATTGGGCGGGTCATGTGTGCAGAATGGGCCCCGAAAGATGGACAAAAATCGTTACCCAACGGCGGCCAATCGATGGACACCGTCGACGAGGCAGGCCTAGAAAAAGATGATGTGACGGTATAAGTATGTCCAAGATTGGCAGTCAAGGGCGTTGGCAGGGATCTATGGAGGAACTTGGGGGAGGCCTTTGCTCAGCAGTGGGACTATAAGTATAGGCTAAATAAAAAAAAATAAAAAAATACATAACACAGTGTAGGTGAACAGTTTATCATTTCCACACGCGATTGTAGTTCATTGCTGTTTACGTTCTGCGTCTTGTTAACAAAGCTAGTCTATTAAAGAGCAATGAACAACCAATAGCGTGTAAAACGCGCGAGTAAAACATGTCATCTTTAAACAAGCTCTTAAGGAAGGAGTGAATGAATGCGCCGTTGGTCTAGTGGTTTAAGAACCGGTCCGTGATCTCGGGGTCCCGGGTTCAAATCCTGGGTCGAGTAAAAAGGATATATCGACTTTTTCGTACCCTTTGCCCTGCATTGGGACAGTATACAGGGTGTATCTGTGAACATTTACATTATTTTAACCACGTGTTCTACCAACCATTCTAACTTTGACAGTTAACTGTATACTTTGATGTATTATAGCTGTACGTATCCTACATAATTTGTAGAAAAGATTTTTTTAATGTGATAGGTAGCAGGCGAGCAGGCGGATCACCTGATGGTAAGCAATTGCCGCCGCCCATGGACACCTGCAACACCAGTGGAGTTACAAGTGCGCTGCTCACCTTTTATCCCCTTCCCCCCCGAGTGGGCCACCGTACCCTCACTCACTCGGCGAAACAGCACAGGGGCTGCTTCACGCCGGTTTTCTGTGAGGCAGTGGTATCACTCCGGTCGAGCCGGCCCATTCATGCCGAAGCGTGGCTCTCCCACAGTTAAACAGCACTGCCTTACCCCCATTGCCAACACGCTGTTTTCTCTCCTCTACCTAAAGGTTGTCTGGAGGAAATCGCTACAAGCGATAAGACCGCTTATTGTACTGTCTATAGCTGTTGCTTCACTCATGTATTCTATTTCTGTGCAATAAAGAATATCTATCTATCTATTTTTTTTTATTGCTTTACTTAATTTTTAATTGAGTTTATAATAGCTTGTATGTTTGTTTATCTTTACAGATGACGGCCCGCGGTTTCTCTCGCGCGGCCACTCGTTCCGCACGGTCGTGGGGGACACGCTCCTGCTCCCGTGCCAGGTTCAGAACTTGGGTAAGTCTTGCTTTATGTGATAGGTGGCAGACGAGCAGATGTATCACCTGATGGTAAGCGATTGCCGCCGCCCTCAACTCCAGTAGAGTCAAGTGCACTGACAACCTTTGATCCCCTAAATACCCGATAGGGCATCCGGTATCCTCACTCACTGGGAGGACCACGCTTCGGCATGAATGAGCCGTCTCGACCGAAGTGTTAAACATGCGCCAAAAAGTAGCGATCTAGTGTAGGTCGCGGGAGTCCCTTGAATGCGGGTGGCTCAGGACCGATCTGTGTGGAGAACATTGGGGGAGGCCTATGTCCAGCTGTGGACGTCTATTGGCTGAAATGATGATTGTCGACTACAGGCTGGCTAGAACGCCTTTTTAGAAGAATACTTTTTTATATTGTATATGTCTATCACTTTTCTTTTTTTCTTGTAAATACTTACGTCATAGCTATGGTTTGGTATTTTCTATTATACAGGGTGTATCTGTGAACATTTACATCCCTTTAACCACGTGTTCTACCAACCATTCTGAACAACATTTGTTGTATGACTTTTCAAAATTCGCATGAAAAATTTTCACCTTTCCATACAAAGTCGGTCATGTGACTTAGTCATTTTGTATGGGGAGTCGAAAATTTTTTCCAAGAATTTGGAAATAAATAAATAAATTGAGACAACATCACATACATTGTCTTGGTCCCAAACTAAGGTTTTCCCTTGTATTATGGAAACCAGAAACAACGAAGGAACCATAAACACCCAGACCCAACACAAATATCTGTTTCATCAACAAACATTTGAGTTGGTGCGAGAATCGAACCCGCGACCTTTACGTTTCAACCGGCGCTCAAACCATTGCGCTAAACGGGTCGTTAAAAAAGTAAGGGAAAAGTTGTTGAACAAATGTTGTTCAGAATGGTTGGTAGGACACGTGGTTAAAGGGATGTAAATGTTCACAGATACACCCTGTATTTCTATTAACCTATTTAAATCTATCTTTTATTCATACAGTCCATAGGGAGTCCATAGCTCACAATGATGATGATGAAGTAATCCCCCTCCCCCTCCCCCAGGGTCGCTGGTGCTGCTGTGGAGGCGCGGCCCCGCCGTGCTGACGGCCGCCAGCCTGATGGTGACGAGGGACGAGCGGTTCCGCCTGGTGGACGGGTACAACCTGCAGATCACTGACGTTGGGCCGCAGGTGGGTGTTACTCCCAGGGTTGCTGCTGTGAGGCGAGGCCTCATGGTGACGAAAGACGAGAGTCCCTGCAGTGGTTCCTTCCACAACCTGCAGATCACTGACGTTGGGCCGCAGGTGGGTGGTACTCCCAGAGTCGCTGCTGCGAGGCGAGGCCTCATGATGACGAAAGACTAGAGTCCCTGCAGTGGTTCCTTCCACAACCTGCAGATCACTGACGTTGGGCCGCAGGTGGGTGGTACTCCCAGAGTCGCTGCTGTGAGGCGAGGCCTCATGATGACGATAGACGATAGTCCCTGCAGTGGTTCCTTCCACAACCTGCAGATCACTGACGTTGGGCCGCAGGTGGGTGTTACTCCCAGGGTTGCTGCTGTGAGGCGAGGCCTCATGATGACGAAAGACGAGAGTCCCTGCAGTGGTTCCTTCCACAACCTGCAGATCACTGACGTTGGGCCGCAGGTGGGTGTTACTCCCAGGGTTGCTGCTGTGAGGCGAGGCCTCATGATGACGAAAGACGAGAGTCCCTGCAGTGGTTCCTTCCACAACCTGCAGATCACTGACGTTGGGCCGCAGGTGGGTGTTACTCCCAGGGTTGCTGCTGTGAGGCGAGGCCTCATGATGACGATAGACGATAGTCCCTGCAGTGGTTCCTTCCACAACCTGCAGATCACTGACGTTGGGCCGCAGGTGGGTGTTACTCCCAGGGTTGCTGCTGTGAGGCGAGGCCTCATGATGACGAAAGACGAGAGTCCCTGCAGTGGTTCCTTCCACAACCTGCAGATCACTGACGTTGGGCCGCAGGTGGGTGTTACTCCCAGGGTTGCTGCTGTGAGGCGAGCTTCATGATGACGATAGACGATAGTCCCTGCAGTGGTTCCTTCCACAACCTGCAGATCACTGACGTTGGGCCGCAGGTGGGTGGTACTCCCAGAGTCGCTGCTGTGAGGCGAGGCCTCATGATGACGAAAGACGAGAGTCCCTGCAGTGGTTCCTTCCACAACCTGCAGATCACTGACGTTGGGCCGCAGGTGGGTGTTACTCCCAGGGTTGCTGCTGTGAGGCGAGGCCTCATGATGACGAAAGACGAGAGTCCTTGCAGTGGTTCCTTCCACAACCTGCAGATCACTGACGTTGGGCCGCAGGTGGGTGTTACTCCCAGGGTTGCTGCTGTGAGGCGAGCTTCATGATGACGATAGACGATAGTCCCTGCAGTGGTTCCTTCCACAACCTGCAGATCACTGACGTTGGGCCGCAGGTGGGTGTTACTCCCAGGGTTGCTGCTGTGAGGCGAGGCCTCATGATGACGAGAGTCCCTGCAGTGGTTCCTTCCACAACCTGCAGATCACTGACGTTGGGCCGCAGGTGGGTGTTACTCCCAGGGTTGCTGCTGTGAGGCGAGGCCTCATGATGACGAAAGACGAGAGTCCCTGCAGTGGTTCCTTCCACAACCTGCAGATCACTGACGTTGGGCCGCAGGTGGGTGTTACTCCCAGGGTTGCTGCTGTGAGGCGAGCTTCATGATGACGATAGACGATAGTCCCTGCAGTGGTTCCTTCCACAACCTGCAGATCACTGACGTTGGGCCGCAGGTGGGTGGTACTCCCAGAGTCGCTGCTGTGAGGCGAGGCCTCATGGTGACGAGGGACGAGCGCTTCCGCCTGGTGGACGGGTACAACCTGCAGATCACTGACGTTGGGCCGCAGGTGGGTCTCCCCCTCCCCCAGGGTCGCTGGTGCTGCGAGGCGAGGCCTCATGATGACGAAAGACGAAAGCCCTTGCAGTGGTTCCTTCCACAACCTGCAGATCACTGACGTTGGGCCGCAGGTGGGTGTTACTCCCAGGGTTGCTGCTGTGAGGCGAGCTTCATGATGACGATAGACGATAGTCCCTGCAGTGGTTCCTTCCACAACCTGCAGATCACTGACGTTGGGCCGCAGGTGGGTGTTACTCCCAGGGTTGCTGCTGTGAGGCGAGCTTCATGATGACGATAGACGATAGTCCCTGCAGTGGTTCCTTCCACAACCTGCAGATCACTGACGTTGGGCCGCAGGTGGGTGGTACTCCCAGAGTCGCTGCTGTGAGGCGAGGCCTCATGATGACGAAAGACGAGAGTCCTTGCAGTGGTTCCTTCCACAACCTACAGATCACTGACGTTGGGCCGCAGGTGGGTGGTACTCCCAGAGTCGCTGCTGTGAGGCGAGGCTTCATGATGACGATAGACGATAGTCCCTGCAGTGGTTCCTTCCACAACCTGCAGATCACTGACGTTGGGCCGCAGGTGGGTGTTACTCCCAGGGTTGCTGCTGTGAGGCGAGCTTCATGATGACGATAGACGATAGTCCCTGCAGTGGTTCCTTCCACAACCTGCAGATCACTGACGTTGGGCCGCAGGTGGGTGTTACTCCCAGGGTTGCTGCTGTGAGGCGAGCTTCATGATGACGATAGACGATAGTCCCTGCAGTGGTTCCTTCCACAACCTGCAGATCACTGACGTTGGGCCGCAGGTGGGTGGTACTCCCAGAGTCGCTGCTGTGAGGCGAGCTTCATGATGACGATAGACGATAGTCCCTGCAGTGGTTCCTTCCACAACCTACAGATCACTGACGTTGGGCCGCAGGTGGGTGTTACTCCCAGGGTTGCTGCTGTGAGGCGAGGCCTCATGATGACGAAAGACGAGAGTCCTTGCAGTGGTTCCTTCCACAACCTGCAGATCACTGACGTTGGGCCGCAGGTGGGTGTTACTCCCAGGGTTGCTGCTGTGAGGCGAGCTTCATGATGACGATAGACGATAGTCCCTGCAGTGGTTCCTTCCACAACCTGCAGATCACTGACGTTGGGGCAGGTCACTCGGACCTGCACCGACAATTTGCTGAGCGGCCGCCTATTTGGCGCATAAATATCATCATTGTTCTTGTCTTTTTTTTTGTGTATTTTTTCTTTTATATTGTGTGTATTTTACTGTGTGTGTTTTGTGCCAAATAAAGTTTAAAAAAAAATGCGTGATAAACGCAATAGAATTTTAAGTCAAACATCGACGTTTTAAGTTTCTTTCTAGGTAGATATACCTAGTTAGTATTAAATATACGAAATCTAGATATGAGCCCATAATTTTCCGCTCTTGGCTTCCTACTTAGGCTAAATGGTAAATCCGCCACTGCCAATTGGTCTCAAATCAAATGAGATCCCGTCCATCCTCCAATGGACGGGTATTTTAAGTCAAAAGTCAACATAAGGATTTAAGCTAGTTTCCCAAGGCCCAATACATCTTCCAACCTTTTTATTCACTACGCCCAAGTATTGTCAACAAAACATATTTATTCATACATCCCGCTTGTCAGCACCGCAGGTAGGGTTGCCAACCGTACCTACTATAAAATAGAGTACTGTCCTCTAACTCTATAATCTATAGATAACACTAATAAAGTACGCTAAAATACTCTTTTTTACAATATGTTTACCTATTTAAACGTCTGTAATAAATGCAAAAATCCTTAATCAGAATAAAAAAGTCCATTGGTATTGGTCTTACAATTCCTTTAAAAACAATGAAAAATTGTTATGTGCCGCAAAAGTAGGTACAAAAAACAAATTACTTTTTAAAAAGTAAACGCAGTAAAGACATAAATAATACTCTTTTTTGTAAGTCCGTACTCTTTATTTGAAAAGAGTACTTTCACGGTAGGCAGCGGCATGACTGTGCCTCGGCATTGTTGTTGTCTATGAGCGGCGGTTACCATTTACCATCAGATGGGCCGCACGCTCGTCTGCTTACTTCAGCAATAAAAAAAAATTAGGTACCTCCTTTAAAATCGGATTTACTTTATTTCTGATAAAAAAGTTGGCAACCCTAACCACAGGCAAAACCGCGTTACAAACGTCACCTATAAATTAAGCCGTCATAGAAACAAAGCCAGTATTTTTTGCCGGCACCCGTCATGGTAATATATGGCGCGGAGGGCCTACCCCGTCGAAGTGACAGATATGTCAGAACGGCCATTTTGTAGCCATGAAAAGGGACGATGGAATTGATGATGAAAAATGACGTTTGGAAATAAAAAAATTAGGTCCAAAGTTTTGTCATTGTTTATTGTTAGGTTTTATTTTAATCTGCTAGCGGCCGCCAGCGACTTTGAACGGGTTATGGGACAACTCACCCGAAAATAAATAATGAATAAATGCGCCAGACAATCACACCAAGCAACCTGGTCTCAAACTAGGGCAACCCCTGTACTATGAGTACCAGATGACGATAGTAAATAATAAATAAATAAGTAAATGAATGCGCCTGACAATCACACCAATCAACCTGGTCTCAAACTAGGGCAACCCCTGTACTATGAGTACCAGATGACGATAATTAACTGGGGTGCTTGTGATATTGAAAATTGAAATATGTCGCAAAAACATAGTTTTTATGTTTAGTTTTAATGCGTTAATTTTCCCCAAATCTGAATCATGATCTAAGCGTACCCCGGGCCCCGAAGCGACAGCTTTGGTCCCAACTGGGAATTACACGCTAAAATGAGAGAGATTGTAGTAAACTGATGTGTAATTGTCTATAACATCCCTACAAAAAAGTCAACAATGCAAGATGGCGTCGAAATGGCGCGAAGCGCACTTCCACAGATAAAAAATAACGATCCCGCCAAAAAGGTTTTATGTGGTTATTATCATATTTCTTCGACCAATTACCGTTTAAGGGTGTTTTTTTCGTTATTTCGTGGGAAAGGAGAAATTGCACAATTATTTTTTTTGTAATAGGATTATGTCTATGGTTGCTTGTAGGGTTGTCAGGTTTTGAAACTGAGACGCCGGACATTTTAAGAAAAATATATCCGTCTTACCTAACTATAGTACCGTCAACATTCCTCCACAGCTGTATAAACCTAGGCCTCTTTTTACATTTGATGCTCCATTTTTTTTCGCAAAATTGACAGGGAAAAGATAAATACTCGTTTAAAATGTCTAAAAATATCCGGACAGGCCGGAATTCAATTTTAATAGGAGCAGGACACATAGGCGTAGGTAATGTTATGATATCAAAATGTTACTAAACAACCAATGACGTTGAAATTTCAATGATTGACGTAGAGTGACATGTTTAGGTACATCTCAAATCACCGTGTAGATGGACCTCAGTTCGCCATCTAGCGGGTATTTCACACGCGATGGTCCGGAGCCCCCATTCGGCCAGCGGCCCCATTTGGGTGAAGCCCCGCTTTGGCCCCCATTTGTCCGGACACGGGACCAAAAACCCTATGCCCTGCTTATATACGTGGCAGCCTTAGCGGCTCGGGGCTGAAGCCCCGATTTGGGCGAAGCCCCCATTTGGCCGGACACGGAACCAAAATGTCCTGCTTATATGCGTAGCAGGTGGCAGCCCTACCGACTCGGATGGTTGGCGGAATTGAATGGCTTGTTTATAATTTGATGGTAGTTAGCATACGCTTAGGCTTAAATTAATGGATGATCTACAGATACAAGGGTCTTTTGGCGCGTGGCGGAATTAGGGACAAGTGCTGACGTTTTATTAAATTGTAGCGCTTAGATATAATTCTTATGATAACGCTTAGGTATATACTTAAAACTGATGGACGATTCTCAAGCACTTCACATTGTAGTCGACATAAAATTATGTGACGAATGTATCTTCTAATCATTAAATTCTTTAAATTAGACTTCAATTTCGAGTGCGTGAATCGCTTCCATTCCCTGGATACTTCCACTTTGCATGTGCGATGTAAGTTAGCACAGTGACATCTGTTTCTGTCAGGCAGTTTACTGAACTATTTCAACTTAGATCTATAGATCATTGCTTTCGCTTGCAAGTGTTCTTACACCCAGACCCAATACAAATAACTCTTGTAAGCTCAGCAATGACCAAGATCCGCCCACGTTATCCGTCTTTTTAATTTAAAAACTTTACTAAGCATGTTCAATCACTTCGCTTATTAAGAAATCGGAAGATTCTTAATCTTTTAATCGAATCTTGTCTTAATGAAGCTTCGAATTCGATGACGCCTAAAGATTACAAGGTTTATAGAAAACCAATGATAAAAAACGATTTTAAGAATTCAAGCGAAAATATTCAGTTATAAGTAGACTGTGTATACTCTGATTCATAATCATGTAAAGTAAGCTGACAGATGTCAATGTGTCATCCCCATACATTATCACTCTATTTGACACATGCAAAATGTCAAAATGCATAGAAACTTGTTATTTTCATCTGTCAGTTTACTTTACATGATTATGAATCAGAGTATAAGTAATTAAAGGTTATAGGTATGTGCCTATGCACACAATGCCATATTGAAAGTGTTTGAAAAATTAGAGATCGCTACAGTGCTGTCATTAGTATAACTCTGATTTGTAATCATGTGGAGTAAACTGACAGATGCAAATGTCAAGTTTCTATACATTTTGACATTTTGTATCTGTCAAATTGAGTGATAATGTATGGGGATGACACATTGACATCTGTCAGTTTACCCCACATGACTAAGTAGTAGTATTATTGACTGGCCGGATGGTGCATTTCGTAGTGACCCTGCCTCATACGCCAAAGGCCGTGGGTTCGATCCCCACCTTGGACCAAAATTCGTGTTTTGAATACTTCTGTTTGGTTTTAATGTTATGTTCTTGTTGTCTAGCCCGTTTGTATGTTGTACTATGTGTGTCATGTGTGCGTTACCAATAGGTAACAGACACAGGTCCCTCCACCAGCCCATGGTCCTTCCTACAGTCTCGGCATACGGACCGAATCTTGGGAGACGCTCACCAGGTACTTGCTAAGGGCTCTATACCAATAGGTAAACTCTCTTTATCTTTGTCAATGTTTATGTTTTGATAACCGAGCCGAACATCATCGGGGAAATAACAGCATCCCGACTACGCTGGCTCGGACACGTGGAGAGAATGGGAGAGGATCGCGCAGCCAATAGAGCCTATCTGGGACGACCAACGGGGCGACGTCCTGTGGATCGTCCGAGATACTGGTGGAGGGACGAAGTCGCCAAGGACCTCAAAGCACTTAACGTGCACGATTGGGCGGAATTGGCACAGGACCGCAAAAAATGGCGAACTTTGACGTCGGAGGCCAAGACCCACTTTGGATCGTTGAGCCAGCGTAGTAAGTAAGTAAGTTTGTCAATGTTTATGTTCGAGTTTCCAAGTTCTTTCACTCTCCATTCCAGGACGCAGGGGACTACGTCTGCCAGATCTCGGACCGCGTGGCCCGGGACCAGGTGCACACGGTGGAGGTGCTGGTCCCGCCGTCGGTCCGCGCCGCGCCGGAGTCGCGCCACGCCGCCGCGCGCCGGGGGGGCGCTGCGGTGCTCGAGTGTCGGGCCAGTGGGAACCCTGTGCCCACCGTCACGTGGAATAAGCTGGTCAGTACCTATAATATTGGGTCCATAACTATGAAACTCGGGCTATGTCGGAACCAGAGTCACCGACATAGCCCAAGAATTAGCAAACTGAAGTGGCCAGTGGGCTGGTCACATTAGCCGCAGAATTGACAGCCGTTGGAGCTGTAAAGTCCTTGAGTGGAGACCGCGACTCGGTAAGCGTAGTGTTGGATGCCCTGCGACAAGATGATGACATTCGAAGGCAGGCTGGAGTGGGCTGGATGAGAGTGGCCGAAAATCGGGAGCAGTGGCGTGCATTAGGGGAGACCTATGTCCAGCAGTGGAGGAGTGTGGGACCGCGTAGCCCGGGACCAGGTGCACACGGTGGAGGTGCTGGTCCCGCCGTCGGTCCGCGCCGCGCCGGAGTCGCGCCACGCCGCCGCGCGCCGGGGGGGCGCTGCGGTGCTCGAGTGTCGGGCCAGTGGGAACCCTGTGCCCACCGTCACGTGGAATAAACTGGTCAGTATAGCTTAGCGTGTGATTTAGACATTTTCTTTCAACCATTCCAGTCTTTGGTAAACGTAGTGTAAGACGGCCTCAGGACAGTTGGAGATCTGCGCAAGAGCTGGCTGGAGCTGGATGCGAGTAGCCGAAGATCGATAAAAATGGCGAGCATTTGGTGAGGCCTACGTCCAGCAGTTGATTGCAACAGGCTGATGAATCATGATGATGATGATGGTCCAGTCTTTAGCCTGAAGTTCTGACTGGAAAGAAGTCGTCGATATGTTTCACGAGACGACGTGAGCTGAGTTGTTGCACGCCCCATTAGGAGAGAATTCTTGGAGAGAAGTCGCTTAAGTGACTTTGAGATGGGATATCGGCCAATTTTAACGATCAGCCACGTACACAGGATATCTTAAGTATAGTGCACAAGAATATGCGCAAACACAGTTGCTCTCTGTTCCCTACGATGAGTGCTGTCCTGAATACCGCCAACTTCGAAATTTCGGGCTGACAATTTCTAAACAGAAAAATTCATGGTACAAATTTTTGGCCCGGCACGACACGGGGATGAAACCGAAGCGCAGCCGTCGCTTAAACGTCATAAGACCCAAAAGCCTTTTAAAAAATCAAAAACAATTGAATTTGAATGAATGAATGAATGAATATGCTTTTTATTGCACACAAAACAGAGGTATAAAACTTTAAAACTAGTTATAACAGGAGTAATGTACAACAAAGGCGGCCTTATCACTATGAGCGATCTCTTCCAGGCAATCTTTCGGTAAAGGACACTTGATCAAGGTGTAAGGCGGTGCAATTTATAAATTATGTCTGCTGTCTGTCTGGGCCTTATGTCGTTAAAGTGCGAATTATGCTATTTCAGTTATTGTCTTATCATTTAACCATAATATTATTTTGTCCAATTAATTAATTCATTTCCCTTTCCAGGTGTCCTTCCAGAACGACAGCAACACCCGTCTCGGCGAAGGTCCGCAGCTGCAGCTCTCGCGCCTGGAGCGACAGCACAGCGGCCGCTACGCCTGCACAGTCGACAACGGCGTCGGGCCGCCCATCGTCACGGAGTTCCAGCTGCAAGTGCTGTGTAAGTGACGTCACATCGCACAAACACGCGGGTTCGAAGTAACTGACGTCACATCTCGCAGATACAGAGGTTCGAGATAAGTGATGTCACATCTCGCAAACACGGGGGTTCGATGTAAGTCACATCTTGCAGACACAGGGGTTGAAAAAGCGTCGGCCTCCCCATCGTCACGGAGCTCCAGCTGCAAGTGCTGTGTAAGTGACGTCACATCCGCAAACACAATGGTTCGAAGTATGTGACGTCACATCTCGCAAACACAGGGGTTCGAAGTATGTGACGTCACACCTTGCAGACAGAGGGGTTCGACAACGGCGTTAATATTATGTGCTATGGTTTCCATAGCACAAGGGATAACCTTAGTTTGGGATTAGAACAATCCACACAGGAGCTATTGAGTAAGAACGCCCAACGCCCAGTGAGGAATTTCTTCAACATCAGTGCAGTACAAAACAGTTTTAATAACATTGTACAAAACAGAACAAAACAGTTTGAAAACTGTACAAAACAGTTTGAAAACCTGCGTTACGGCCTATGGTCGTGACATAAGCTGAGTGAGGGCCATTTATGCTGGATGCCTCAACACAACACAGTATAATATAATTGCACGGCACTGCTGGACAATGGGGAGGGACAGTTTATTGTTTCTTGTTTGTTGTTAGTTATTTATATTTTATTATTTTTTGGTTAAAAATTATTTTTACTAGTGTTTTTTATTTTCTTGTGTTGTGTCTATTGTCTGTAGCATGTAATATGTGTTGTGGTGTCCAAATTAATAAATGTATTTTCTTTCTTTCCATTGTTAGTATTTTCTAATAAGATTTGTTGTATCTTCCAGATCCTCCCGAGATAACGGTGGAGCGGTCGTGGGTGCACACGGGCGAGGGGTTCCGCGCCGAGCTGCTGTGCACGGTGCTGGCCGACCCCCCCGCGGAGGTAACACAGCTTTAACAGTATTAGCGTTTTTTTTTTTATTTAAATGGCCTGTATTGTGTTCCATGACACATTTAATTTTGCCAATGTCAAGTGTAGTTTGATAAAGTGTAGTCAACAGTCGAAGTCAGTCGAAGTCACAGTCACTCAATAACACGCCGGTGTTTTAGCGTTTTAATGTCTTATGGATTCTGTGGAGACTATTTTTAACAAAGCCGTAGGTTTTAAGACTCTATTAGGTCAAAGCAAATTGTTCACGTGACAACTCACTCGACACACAATAGCAGTGTTAAAAACGACACAATTCAATGATTCATATATTAATGGGTGAATTTCAACAAACTCCATTTTTGCCTAATTACGGTGGCGAATTTTTAAACCCACTTTACATACATTTTATGGGAGGCACATAATAGAATAAACATTGTAGTATTCAAATATATAGTAGGCATAAAAAAATTATAATTATTTTTAGAGATATTTCAATCTGAAATTCTTACAAGCCACCGTAATTGTATTTGAGCCACCGTAATTTAATCCCTACCACCGCGATTATTCTAATGCCAGCGAAATTATAATAAATAAACAATTTTATTGTTTATTGTCATTTATTGAATTAAATTATTAAAAACCTGAGTTTAATTAGATATAATATTATATGACATGTAGTTATTGCAATCACGTTAATATAGGTACACATTAGTAGATGATAATTAATGTAACCTGTATGACTTTTTAATAAAGTCATGTAGAATATGATCAGTTTTTAAGTTGTTGCATAGCAATAGTCGTAAGGGGGGGGGGGGGGGGTAAATCAGGGTATGATCTTATTACTGTTAGTAAGTGAGGACGGCATTGCCAATAAAGTTCTAAGAAACCATCTGCTGTGCTAGTGGCGGAACACCAAGTTTAAGCAGAGCCCTAGCCAGTCCAAGTCACCTCACGTCACCGTCGTTCCTCCTGGAACCGTTCAACTACACGGCCGCCACCTTGAGGTGCAGCTGAGCTTAGGTCGAAAGGCGAGTCTTCTGCGCCTCCAAACCGAACCAAACTCACAAGAAAGGAAACCCGAAACAAAACCGAGCACGCTTGCAGGCTCCAAGGTGGCAGCCCTACTAGCTAGCTAGGGTATAGTGGATTAATCACTGGCTTACCTGAACTCAGCTGAAGAAACTGAAGAAGTACAAAACCGGACCGATAAAGCTACAACGACCTTTGGCATGAAAATACGGTCACGAATAGCATGTTGGAATGTGCAAACACTCGGCGAGGATAGCCGACTAGCCTAAGTGGAAGCAGAAATGCTTAGATACAAGCTGCAAATACTCGTCCACAGCAAGTGCGTAGGAATGGATTCGGAGAACTGGGAACGTCCAGGGGCCTTACTTATTTTTAATCTGGGAAGGAGGATGAAGAAGGTGTACGTACGTAAAAACGGCGTAGGATTCCCCCTTTCTGACGTTGCGACGAAGAGCCTACTGGACTGGAAACCCATCTCAGAACGAATCATCACGGCCCGATTCAACAGCAAAGCTCGCAAGATAATCGACCTAGCCGACGCCTTTGGGCTAAACCTGCGAAATCGCTTTTCCGCCCTCGAAAATGTCTCTACACTTTCTGTCAAAGCGGAGTGGAACCATATCAAAATGGCACAGAGACTAACTCCGCCGTCCTTGGACACAAAACACATACACGCGAAGACTGTATGTCTCAGAAAACCTGGAACCTGATTGAGACAAGGCGGGAACTCCATCTTCAACTCTCTTTCCATCCAAAACTCAACAACCTCCAATACCGACAGATTCGCAGAAAAATTTACCGCAGTACCCGTCGTGATCGCCGATTGTGGGCTGGCAGTATTGCGGAACGAGCTCAACGCACGTTGACAATTCCAGTAATCTCAGGGAGATATATAAGGCGACATTGATGTTGTCTCCCCCTACAGGAGAAAAAGTATTGAAGGCCATCCAATACCTGAAAAACGGGAAAGCCCTAGGAGTGGACCTCATCACAGCGGAAATGCTAAAAGCTGATGTTTGGACCGCTGCGAACGTGCTGAATCCCCTCTTGAAGAACAGCTGGCTGGCCGAAGAAGTGCCCAAGGATTGGAGAAAAAAAGGCCTTCTCACCACCGTACCCAAGAAAGGACACCTTAGTGAATGTGGCTACAGGAGAGGCATCACCTTGCTCTCAATTCCTTTTAAAGAGCTCTGTTGGATCATCCTAGACAGACTATCGAGGGCCGTCGAAGCTCTTCTTCGCAATGAGCAGGTTGGTTTTCGACCCAACCGATCGTGTACCGACCAGATCAATCAACACCTTGCGAATAATCTTCAAACAGGCATCAGAATGGCAGAGGGAAATGTATGTGACCTTTGTAGATTTCGACAAAGTCTTTGAAACGCTATCTAAAATGAAACGTTATCTGGTGGCTCGTGAAATCGGAGTTTCCGAGAGGATCACCAACATAATCAAGGCCATCTACTGTAACTATTCCTGTAGAGTCGAGTCGAGACGCACGAAGGCCTCGTCTAGGAGGACGCACCAGTTGATCCGGAGGTATGTCAGGGGTGTCTCCTCTCGCCTCTCTTCTTATTTGACGCTCTGGATGGCATTATGCATTAAACCTAGAACAAACGCTGAGGCATAGAGTGGGGACTGTCCAACTTATTGGAAGATTTGGACTATGCCGATGACCTTTGCCTGTTGAGCCACACACGAGCTGACATGTAGGCCAAACTGGACGACCTTCGACGAGAAGCTCGGGAAATGGGTCTGAAGATAAACATCCCAGACCCAGGAAATGAGGTGTGGAGTGACAAGTTCTTCGCCATTGCTCATCGGCACAAAGGGGTGGAAAGAGTCCACAAATGTACTGTAATTAGTAGAAAATCAATTTCAGTGGCACTGTACAATTACGGTGGCGCTATATTTCGCCACCGGAGCCACCGGGATTGCACCACCGGACTTAGAAACAGTAACAAAATTGGCATTATAAAAAAATATATTATTCCACCACTAACTTACAGTCTATAAATATGACAGTTAACTTAATCTCAATAAGCTATAAAACTGGTTTTTATGTAAAGGAGAAAAGACAGCTCAAAATACATGCCACCGGTATTGATGAAAAATGTTCTCCTGCGCCACCGCACCTAGTACTTACTTGTTTGGCGGGAAAACGATGACAGCGCGCCGCATGTCCTTTAATCCCGATCATGGGGACACACTGAGCGGTGGGAGGAAGCAGAGCTCGTGTCTCCCAAAGCACATCGTGACAAGTAAAGAAGGATTCAAAACGCGCCACCGTTATTGCTATTTCCCGTGGGACATTTTTGAGATCGATATAAAATTCTAATTACTAATATTTAAATAATTCTGTTTGATTAATTTGAAGTCTCGTCTATTGTATTTTAAGTCTACATTATTCTAAAGTTACAATTATTCATCAAAAACTTACAATAACACTTTAATTGTAAACTAATGCAATTTGGACAGTCCACCGTTAATTAGAATTTAGGTCTTCCAACATTTTTAAAACTAATAAATACATATCTAAAGGCTAAAACGCTGATGACATGTCATAAATAATAGTTCAAATATTTACCAAAAAAATAAAAACTGTTACTATTAGCTCTCGATACATCGATTTTCAGCTTCGCCGCTAAAAAAAAGCACTTGGGAAATTCACCCTAATATCACCCTGCGGCACTTCACTGCACAAAGTAGGTAACACCAAATTTGTACACTAAACACCACTACATACTAATTAAAAATCTTTGGATTGCATCAGCCGATGCGGCTTGTTTTACCGTTACCCACAGAATCCAGTATTAGCGTTATAAGGTCTTAACTAACCATTTGAAAGAAGAAAGAAAACTCAACTATTTGACATGGATTGGATATTGGAGCTCCCTGTCGAGGTTTGTGTTTTCCGACCACTACTTATAGTTTACTAGCGGCCGCCCGCGACTTCGTCCGCGTGGAAAAGTAACTTTTTACCCCCCTTTTAACCCCTTACAACCCCCTTCTCGCAACAAAAAGTAGCCTATGTTCTTTCTCCGGGTCTAGATCATCTGTATACCAAATTTCATTTAAATCCGTTTAAGTAGTTTTGGCGTGAAAGAGTAACAGAAAGACAGACAGACAGAGTTACTTTCGCATTTATAATATTAGTATGGATACCCTGGAAATCTTTGTGAACATGCATCTTATGCTTGACAGGCAAACGCGTGTCGTCCTAGACCTCATCGTCACTTTCCATCAGGCGCGATTGTGGTCAAGCGTTGGCCTATAGTCTTATAAAAAAAACATATAAAAACTATAAATTGAAAATTTAAAAAACCCTCGACACTAATATTCTGACGGCGGCCATCTTGGATTTGAAATTTGTCACAATCTATACTAATATAATTACTAATTACTAATGTAATAAAGCTGAAGAGTTTGTTTGTTTGTTTGAACGCGCTAATCTCCGAAACTACTGGTGCGATTTGAATAATTCTTTTTTTGTTGATAGTCCATTTATCGAGGAAGGCTATAGGCTAAATAACATTACGCTATGACCAATAGGAGCAAAGACAGAGCGGTAAATGTGTAAAAAACGGGGAAAATTATTCATTTTTGAAGGCTTTCTTTGCGTGCGCTGCGAAAACGGTTCAAGATACACAAAAAATATGTATGAAAGAATTATTCCTCTATACATGATCTAAAAAAAAGTCCGCGACGGCATATGTCTATCTTTTAAGGTTTAGTCACAATGACCGTTTTTATGGTACCAAATTTGGTCGAAATAATTTGTTTAAGTTGTATCAACATAATAATATTAAGGGGGTTGTAAGGGGTTAAAAGGGGGGTAAAAAGTTACTTTTCCACGCGGACGAAGTCGCGGGCGGCCGCTAGTAAATAATATTCTGTTACTCAAGCCCTTTTATTATGATACCCATATTGTAGGGGTTGTGTTAAAACATACAATCTACTTATTATCTTTGTGACGGCGGCCATCTTGGATCGATTTTTATCCAACATTAGCTAAGAACCAGCCCACTTACCTCGTCATCCCATCAAGAAAACTTTTTCACTACCTGCAGCCAAAACTAATCTGGGACACCATGCCCCTATTGCAAGATGTTGTAACCACTATAATGAAAATGACAATGCTATTGACATCTTTCACGACTCCCTGCCTAAGTTTAGACGTAGCTTGGCGGCTTCCTTAGCCATTAGCCGTGGGAACCAATTAATTAGTTAATATTTATTCTTATTACATTTAGATTTAGTTTATGTATGTACAAAAAACAATACAGTTGTTGTTTTGCTATGCAAATGCTGTGTACGCCTGTAATAGGCATATGTATCAGAATTTGTTTCTAGTTTAAGTTTAAATTTTGTCGTGTCTTAATACATACGCTGTTGGTGTACCTATTTAAATAAATAAATAAAGAACACTCCCCCTTTATTCGTCTTTCAAACAAACTTTGGGCTATGTCCGCGACCTTAGATCTCCGGCGGATCTCATAATTTCTGACACGATCACGCAAGTATTCAAATGATAGTTTAATTGATATCCTCCCCTGTCCTCAGGTGTCCTGGTACCAGAACTCGTTCCCCCTCAGCGCGTCGGAGCGGGTCACCATGTCCGCCAGGGGGAACAACCATACCCTGCACATCGCTAACGTGCAGCCAGAAGACTTGGCAACTACAGGTGAGGCCACATCAACAGCCTGTTTCAGTCCACAACTGGACATAGGCCTCTACAGTTCACCGTTCTTTTTTTTTAAGTTAGGACAATCAAGATGGCCTTACTCCGTCTGATTTTAAGCGGTCATGAGTTCCTAATATGAGGTTGACAGGCACAAAAGAATGAACTAATTACCTATTGAGTCTGTCATCCTCACCCTGAAGGCCTGCTGAGATGCTGTTTCACGCCCCGCCTAAAAACCCAGAATTGTAAGGAATAAGGAAACACATTAACTGGAAGGGCATTCCATGACTTAATGGCTCGGGGCAGGAACGAGGAGCTAAACCTCTTGGTGCGTTCTGATTGACCTTTGGCCAGGTAGAAATTTGATATGTATTTAAATATTTTGATTGCATTTGTGATCCTCTGTTGTCTGATAGATATCTGTAATGCACGTGCTTCTAAGTACTAAGTACGGAGTCAGCTCAATGTATGAGATGTTGTGTAAATTTATTTTATCATCTACTAGTGGCCCGCCCTCACTTGTTTCGGAACAGTAGTTCCACTATCTACCAATAGATGGCGCTGGGCGTTGATTGCAACGCGCTAGTACCAGGGGCCCCGTTGAGACACAATCAGTACAGTTTCTCCCCCACAGCTGCGTTGCCGACAACAGCCTGGGCCGCGCCCGCCAGCACGTGGAGGTGTCGGGTCGGCCCGGCCCCGCGCGCTTCACGTCCCCTCCTCTGGCGCGGCGGCCGCGCGTCTACACGCTGGCCTTTGCTGTGGACAGCTACCCCCCACTGGATGAGCTGAGGCTGCTGTATAGGCAGCTCGCGGTAAGATAATACTAGCTTTTCTTTATAGTTATCATCATATAAAATCCATATCCATAGCCCACCGAATTAGCAAACTGAAGTGGCAGTGGGTCACATTACTCGTAGCCGCAGAACTGACAACCGTTGGAGCCGTAAAGTCCTTGAGTGGAGACCGCGACTCGGAAATAGTAGTGTTTTCAAATGAAACTCTGTAACTTATTACTATTTGAAAAGAGTAACTACTTACTGAGTTTCTTGCTGGTTTCTTCTCAGTAGAAATCGACGTTCCGAACCAGTGGTAGAATATTATTATGTTTTGACATTCATAAGTGTTCTGTATGGACCTACTTAACTTGAATTTTTTTTTTCTATTTCTAATGTCGCCATAAAATGTTAGTAGGTAACTTATCTTGCTCTCTCTTTCAGATAAACGAGTCATTCCAGCAGCCAGGCCGCTGGCACGACGTGGTGATCCCGGCGCCCGAGCCCGCCGGCAGCCTGACACACCGGGTCACGCACGACCTGAAGCAGCTGGAGCCGGGGGCCGTGTACGAAGCTATAGTGCAGGCTAAGAACAGATACGGGTGGAACGAGGTGAGGATGTGTTTGAATGTGGGAGAGTCACGCTTGGGTATGAATGGGCCGGCATGACCGGAGTGATACACAGAAGACCGGGTAAATGGGGGTACCGGAGGCCCAATTGGGGGAAAGGGGGTTAAAGGGTGGTTGTGCCTTTGTGACTCTACTGGTGTTGGGGATATCTATGCGGCGGCAATCGCTTACCTTCAGGTGATCCGTTTGCTTGTCTGCCACGTATCTCATGAAAAATGGTGGCAGTCACTTGTGACTCTACTGGTGTTGCAAGTGTCTACCGGCGGCGGTGATCGCTTTGTTCGTTTACCATCATCAGCCTGATTTCTGTCACTGATTTATACAGGGTGTATCTGTGAACATTTACATCCCTTTAACCACGTGTTCTACCAACCATTCTGAACAACATTTGTTCTATGACTTTTCAGAATTTGCATAAAATTTTTTCATCTTTCCATATAAAGTCGGTCACGTGACTTGGTCATTTTGTATGGGGACTCGAAAAAATTTTCAAAGAATTTGGAAAAGTTGTTGAACAAATGTTGTTCAGAATGGTTGGTAGAACACGTGGTTAAAGGGATGTAAATGTTCACAGATACACCCTGTATAATAAGCAAGGGTCGTAAATAGAAGGGGGTCATTCTATTAAGTGCATGTAGCACCTGTGCCAGAAGAGGCCACTCTTCCTCAACACACTCTTACTTAATTTTTTTTTAACTCTTAATAAGTACTTCATTCTTTCTTACTTTATCTTAGGGGTTGATTTTATAAAAGTATTTTTTTTCTTTTCCAGGTGAGCGACATCTTCCAATTCCACACGCTAGGCGGCGCGCACACCGCGCACGCGGACGAGCTGACGCCGTCGTTCGCGTCGGCGCCGCGGCCGGCGCTCGCGCGCGCGCTCGCCGCGCTCGCTCTGTGCGCGTGCGCACTGCGCGCGTTGGACGACCAATGAGCGGCGTTGTTTTATCACGTTTAGTGGAGGAAGAAATGTTTTTTTTTTACGACAGACTAGCATTTGACCTCGATCACGCCTGATGTTAAGGCGACACCGCTACGATACTAGCGCCGCCAATTGATTAATATTAATTGTGAGGATTATGAAATTATATTTCAAAAAAATCCAGCTATGAAAACATGAAGGAAAGTAGGTATTAACATTTTTTTGGGGCACACTTATGTAATAATTTCTTCGTACAGTCAGCCAAACATCAGGTTACCACAAACTGTCAAATTTCCTCAATTGAAACTCAACCTAATGTTAATGAGAGTAAGATGAGAATCGATTGAAGAATTTTGACAGTTTTGTATACTTTGATGTGTGGTTGTACGTACAAATTATAATAATTTTCATAATTGCTATAAATGGCAATTATGAAAATTATTGTTACTTGATGCGTGTACAAAATAATGTTACGCATCTCAAAAAAATGTTAAGCTGATTTCACGTCAACGTCATTAGCTGTTTTGTGACGATTTGACATCTCACATAAAAAATACCAGTCACCGTGTACACGGACTTCGGTTCTATGGTACGCCATCTAACGGATTTTACATACGCGTTACCGTTCATTGGTAGAATAGCCACCCGGTATTTGGAAGGATGTGGGTTTGGTTTCCATCTGAAAACCTACGATGAATTTTTAAGTGCATTACTTAAGAATAAATTGTAATGAATTGCTTTGGCAAAATAAAAATAAACATTTCTTGTTCCACTAAATTTTTTTGGCTTTTTAATTAATTTGCAAATCGTGAAACGATAAACACCAAAGACTTTTTGTATGTGTTGTGAGTACTGGACTTAATTTAATAGGGTACTTTGCTTCTAGACTAATGTGTAAATATTGCATTACCACATCTCTGTTAGGTTTAGTTGGAGGACTAAAATAAAAACCTTGCTAGTCCGGTCTTCATGAACCTCTAAAGCGAAAACCACTTTATATAATTACATACACATATTGTAATTTCAAACTTTTTGGATGGCACACGTAATTCCTTTAAAAATAAGTAGTTTTTGATTATTTATTTTGTTAGTGGGTATTCACATTGGGTATTTGACTAATCTCGATTTAGTAAAAAATATTGATACTCTATCAAAATATTGGTAAATAAGAACTAATGGCCAACATTTTCAGTTAAAAATATAACGTCTAGCTGGTTTTGTGAGCATTCAAAGTTTCATGGGCAAGTTCATTTTTAAAGTATAAAATTAAAAAAATATTATATCATTGAACTACCCTTACATTTTCCACCAACTTTTAATAAAAAACCCTTTACTTAGACGAAACATTTGTTATAGCTACCAAACAAAATTTACTAGACGCGCATACAAGAGGCTAAGTTGTGACGTCACACTTCAATAGCCATTTGTATAGAGCGTTTTTGGGCTTGCCCAAAATATGTGCTCTTAAAGTTGTGATATTTCAGGTAATTCAAATGAGAATCAAGTGACTCTTTCAAGGATGTTTCTTAAATTGAGGCGTCTTTTGATTCAACACATAAAAAAAATAGTCAAATACCCAAATTAGATGTTTATTTATTTGGACGAATTCAGGACATAAATAGAATTCAAAATAATAAAAAAATGGATTATTCCTACTATTAGGTGTCGATTTTTTTTGCCATTTTTATAATAATAATTTTTGTAAGATTTTACTCAAAATTATCGAAAAAAGTAACAATTTTAATAATCTAAAAGGTTCAAAGAAGACCGGGCTAAACTAATTTAGTAACAATATATCTAGTCAGTTGTAGACCTAATTTTACATCTTACAGAAATTCTGAAAATATCTATGTAATACAATTTTCAAAAATAAATATCATAATTTCAAATAAATCTATGACTATTCTAAAAACTTGTCACAAATTCCATACAAGTCATGATTCTTAAAAGAATCTGATCCATAAAAATTTAATGCTCCACATCTGACTAGATATAGAATTTTGGAATTTTTATAAGCATTTTCATCGTTCATAATAATATCAATAAATAATAATAGTACAGATGTTGAAATGAAAAACTTGGTACCTACTTGAAAATATTATAAAAAAAACTATCAACAATATAAGGGTACCAGATCAATCGGTCTATACAGGGTGTATCTGTGAACATTTACATCCCTTTAACCACGTCTTCTACCAATCATTCCGAACAACATTAAATTTTGTTGACTTTTGGAAATTCACATAAAAAAATTCAACTTTTTATACAAAGTTGGTCACTTGTCATGGTCCTTTTTGTATGGGGAGTCGAAAATATTTTCGACGAATTCTTAAAAGTCGTTCTGAAATGTTGTTCATAAATAGTTGGTGGAACACGTGGTCAAAGGGATGAAAATGTTCACAGACACACTCTAAAATGGATTAGTAGACATGGATCGATTACTTTACAGCTGTCAGATTGGTCTGGGAATACCCAAAACCCATGAGGTATCGTGTAGTAGGTATGAAATATATTTTATGAAAAAACCTAGTTTTTCATTTCACAAACTTAAAAATATTGACTATTATTTTTCCGCAACCCAATGTTTTTATAAAAACGTTTTAATTAAATTTATTAACACATCCATATAAATGAATTTATTAATAATATTTATGTAGAAATAATTAATTGGTAAGCAATAAAATGTGTTAGTGATACTGCTATTAGGAATTAAATTATATTAAAAATAATGTAATGTATTTTTACCTTGAATTGTGTTTTTTATATTTTTGTATTTGATTTTTGTATTTTTATGACTTTTTAACCGCCATTGGAATAACCATGTAAAAATTAATCCTACTCTATATATTTTTTAACATCACATCACACTAATCATTTGACTGCTCAACCATAATGCTGTCTCTTTCTAAGTCAACTAAATGAGAGACAAGAACAGATATAAAAGCTATCAAAGTAACGAATCATAAGGGTATATTATTACGTACTTCTCCAATAAATTTTTAACTTTATGTCTATCACACATTTGGTCCCATATTGTGTGAGGGAATTAATAGATTGTAGTATATCTAGTAGAACTGATATGTGATTTTATCTTCATACATATAAACAAAGAAAGTACAGACAACATCAGATAAAGAAATAACGGAATTGCCATTCATTTTAAAGTCTAAAATTTTTTTTTAATAGTAACAAAAAGTGGCGGTTAAAAAGTTAGCCAAATTATTATATTTAGGTGCAATATTAATTTAAGTGGAAATTCAAAAGCAATATGTGTACACATCATTATTATAGTTGATTGTAATTTATTATTAAAAGATTTTAAGCAAATAAAAGATTAAAACCGCTTGTAGGTAAATTTTAAATTTGTTTTCAGTGCGATGTAAAAAAGTCAGTAAGAATAAATTGAAATATTATGGGGAAAAACAACAAAAAAGACACTATTTCTGTCCACCATTTTATTTTAGATTTTTTTAAATATTTATCTACAGTAAAATATTTTTTCTTTAAATGGTCATGACGTAAGAAGTTTTTTATGATTTTTTGTTTTAAATCTCTACAAGTTTTTTAAGATTTGTAAGTGATTTTTCTTTCAGTCTTGTATCGGAGGCTTATTCCGCTGTCTTCTCAGTTTGTCCACCCCAGGTGGATGGGGTGGTCCACCCGTGACATATTATGTTAAAAAAATTCCCGATGTCCACCCCCTCTTGGTACTGAGAAGGAGTGGACCTGTGTGAACAGAAAGTGGACAGCGGGAATAGCTGTATTCAAGTAAGTAAGTAGGTACTAACTTTTTTACATAGCGCTAACAAAAAAATAACACTGCCGATTTGACAAAAAAAAGTCTCAAAAGATTATTGCAATAATTTTTAAATAAATAATGTTTGAAGTTTTTATGTATTTTTCTGAATGGTGTAGCATTTGACGTGAATAAGAATCATATACAAAGGGGACATTTTCATAGAAAAGTCCGTGTAATTGTTGGTATATGAATAATGAATAGAAAATCAAACCCAGATATTTATTTGTATTATTTTAGGTATTATATGACAGATAATATTATTGAATGTACTCTTATCTTTTAAATTGCTTTTATTCATATTTTTGAGGGCTATCATTTACCATAATATTTTTAAACCGAAAACTTTCTATGCGATAACCGTTTTGTATATTTCTTATTCTTGGGAATTAAATAATTAATGTAATTAAAAAAAATAATCGGCCGTAAATAATAAAACTTTTTATTGAAAGCTAGTTGTAATTTTTCTAGAAAAAGTATATAATATAAAATATATATTATATTTAAAATACAGGCTATTTTTAATAAGTGTCAAAATTATACCTGTATTCTACTAGTCATTATAGAAATGCTTTTTTTTCTTATTTATTTTATTGTTATTTTTTAACACTTCGTAACCTATCTCTACCAATAGGAATGCGTTAGTAGGGAGATAATTTATTTTAAGGCTGTGCATTTTGCATAGTAACAACGCTAATGCATTTTTATTTATTGTGATTAATCAAGATATACAATTAAACTCTCTGGAGATATTTTCATTTTTTGAGAATTAATCTATGGAATATTATCTCAACCCAAACAGTTAACACATTTACAGCTAAAAGTGGTAACAATTAACATAATTTGTTTGTCCGTTTTACGCTATGCTAAACTGAAAATACCTTTACAAAAAATATAAATATCATACTTGAGTGCGCTCCAGAAAGTTTTAAATTTAAATGTATTTAAATATCTAAATTAACCACAAAAGATAAAATGCATTGACATCGCTACTCTGCACGATGCGTATCTAATAAGAATTTTGAAAATAAATAAATAAATGCGCCAGGCAATCACACCAATCAACCTGGTCTCAAAATAGGGCAACCCCTGTACTATAAGAGTACCAGGTGACGATAAAATTAACAGGGGGCGTCAACCCAGAGATCAAGAAAACTTAAAAAATATTAGTGAATGTGTAAATTTACCTAATTTAAGTTTTGATTTTTATAACATATTGGAAATAGCCTGTATG
This sequence comes from Cnaphalocrocis medinalis, assembly GCA_014851415.1. NCBI lineage: Eukaryota > Metazoa > Arthropoda > Insecta > Lepidoptera > Crambidae > Cnaphalocrocis > Cnaphalocrocis medinalis. The sequence goes on from CM026302.1 coordinate 4,556,022, forward strand.
TATAGATACCGGAGGGGTGTAATATATCGGTGGGCTGTAGCATACGCCTTTTGACAAGTAACTGAAACCTGTAAGTAGTACATTAATAAACGTGTAACTTTACTACAAACATGCGTTTTATTTCCTACTACAGCGCCCCTCGTGTGGGGTTTGGTTTGCTACTAACTGCCGCACTCAGAGACATAAAGACTATCTATAAATAAGATGATGCACACTTACGTTTTATGACGTCTCCGAGAACCAAATCAAATCAAAATTTTATTATCAAAAAATCTTCTATATCTATACTATTTATAAAGAGATAACTTCTATAGACAACGACAAGGCTTATAGCTAAACCGAAACACGAAACGCTTGCGCGACGTAATAGAGCACAGCGCAATCTATTGGTTCATTTTTGAATTACGGTCCCGAAGCGAAGTGAGGGCGGGCCACTAGTATCACAGAGTACATTGTATTATAACTAGTATTACATAAAATAGCAGTAAAATATTATTTCAAAATAAATTATACCCTATACAGGGTGTATCGGTAGACATTTACATCCCTTTTCGGTTGATTGATCGAAAAAAAACCAATTACTTATTTAAGTAACCGGTTTTTTTCTTTGCTTTATAGCGGACAAACGAGTAAACGGCTCACCTACTGGTAAGTGATCATCGCCACCCATGGACTCTGCAACTACACACATTTAAAAAGTTAGCCTTTTTCATTACTAATTCAGTGGAAAAGAAATATATAAAAAAAAACAAGAAATTACAAATATATTAAATTTTATTCCTTATTTGAATAAGACTACATAATAATTTTACATAACGAAGTTCGAGCTTTCCTTACATAACAAGTAAGTCTCATTACAATGTTCATTTGATGAATAACGAAAAAAAAATATATAAAATTATTAAAATATTATTACCAAAACCAGTAAATAGCACCTACCATGAACATATCAAGAAAATAATAAAAAAAATATGATTTATTTGAAAAAAAAAACCTACAAAAATGTTTTTTTTAAATAAATATAAAATGAGCAAATAAAAATAAGTGATAGTTATAAATACAGTCAACAGCAAGTCGGTACAATTTTAACAGCTACGGACTCTTATGGTCCTCGGAATAAGAGCTATTAACTATGAAATATATTCAGCTACTACTTCTGTTGACTGTACATAGCCCTGTATAATATCAAGTTTCATACAGGGAGTATCAGTGAACATTTAAGTCTCTTTAACCACGTGTTTTACCAACTTCTATAGATTTTTTTATTGTTGTTAGGAATGGTGAACAACATTTAAAAAATCTGTAAAAAAAATTCAACTTTTCATAAAGTCGGTCACGTGACCTGGTAATATTGTATAGAAAGTCTAAACAATTTTGGATGAATTTCGAAAAGTCATAAAACAAATATTGTTGAGAATGGTTGGTCCAACACTTAGTTAAAGGGATATAAATGTTCTCAGCTACTCCACAAAATAATTACACACAGTACCTAAGTAGGCTGCCCACTAAGAGCTAAAAACGTGTCATGTACTGACGCATGCGCACTAAAGGGGAAATACGCCTTTTCGACCACATTAATCCTAGCCTATGACATATGATTGTCGAACTGTCGAGGTCTGTGGTAGAGGCCGCGCGCTTATGTACTCATGCCGGGCAACAACCCTAGCATCTGTCAACGAACTCTTCTAAATTCAAAATCAGGCTGAGTCTACCTTCTGTGTGTAATTATTTTGTGGCTACACCCTGTATGACTAAATTAATATCCCAACTAAACCTAATCATACTAAAACTATAAAATATCTTAGCTATAGTCCCATACAACAAAAATATCAAAGATAACCATTTAAACCATACTTTCGCTTACAAGATACAGAAGAAAATAATTTAAAAAAGATTTTCATCAAACAACCGTCATAAACTTTGTGGTAGCCAACTATACTCTGATTCATAATCATGTAAAGTAAACTGACAGATGTCAATGTGTCATCCCCATACATTATCACTCAATTTGACACATGCAAAATGTCAAAATGCATAGAAACTTGTCATTTTCATCTGTCAGTTTACTTTACGTGATTATGAATCAGAGTATAGACATTTATTTAACTACATAATATGTATATGGCCGCACTCAAAGACGTCATTAGGTGAAATGATGTCAATTATCTAATTTATAAATCATCTTTATGAGTATTAAAATAAGTGTCAAGTTTTGTTCTTAACTAACCATTACAGATGATTGACCTTCCGAATCAGCAGTAGATTATAAAATTTGACATTCATAAATGTTCTGTAAAGGACTTAAATTGAATAAAGAGATTTTGATTTGATTTGACAGTTAATGACCGACTCTGAGTGCAGCAGATAGTCATACACACTACAACAGAGTTTCGATTTGTAAGTTTAACTTGTCATTTTCATCTGTCAGTTTACATGATTATGAATCAGAGTATAGCTAGTCTATATTTGCTTTAATAAAAGGTAGGTAACTTGAAACATTCATAAAATATTGGAATAAATCGACTAATAACATCATATAATCATACAAATCGAAACTCACACTAGTGGTGTGCCGGATACCCGTATCCGTGGATATCCGAGGCAGAAGAAAGATCTGTATCTGTTACTTATTGGCGGATCTTTAACTGACGGCCCCATGTGTGGCCCGTTTTAGAAAGTCGAGATCCGTATCCGTGGATCTTGCCACCAATCCGTATCCGCGGATACATACAGGGTGTATCTATGAACATTTACATCCCTTTAACCACGTGTTCTATCAACCATTCTGAACAACATTTGTTCAACAACTTTTCCGAATTCTTCGAAAAAAATTTTGACTCCCCATACAAAATGACCAAGTCACGTGACCGACTTTGTATGGAAAGATGAAAAATTTTTATGCGAATTTTCAAAAGTCATAGAACAAATGTTGTTTAGGATGGTTGGTAGAACACGTGGTTAAAGGGATGTAAATGTTCACAGATACAACCTGTATTTGACGATCCGGCACATCACTGACTCACGCCCATAAACATACAATCAGTTACAGACCTTTATAACATCTTTCTAACCATATAATTGAGGATTCCGCCGTTCTTGAAGTAGGTGAGGTCGACCTCGGTGTCGAAGCGGACTTTCACGTGGAATGCTTGGCCGGTGGATACCTGGGGATACATTGTGTATCAGACATCACTAGTGATTAAAGACGGCACATTGATAGCAGTTACTATTGGTATGGTTTTAAAAATATAAAATAAAAAAGTATCAGCCTGTATAAAAAAAAATAAAAAAATCCCACACAACATCTCATACATTGACCTGACTCCGTACTACCTTATCCACTTGTATACAGATATCAGACAACAGAGGAAACACAAATATAATACTTAAATACATAAATTACACCCAGACACAGAACAAACACAAGTGTTCATCACACGAATGTTTGTCCAGGGTGGGGATCGAACCCACAACCTTTGGCGTATGAGGTAGGGTAGGTACCAAATGCGCGCCATCTAGCCAGTCGATGAGTCGATACTATGGGCGATTGCTTACCGCAATCGCTTATCATCAGGTTATCCGTTTGCTCGTCTGCTTCCTATCACATCACATACGTCATAGTAGCAATGACTTAATTTCTATGATGGAGGCTTTTGCTAAATTGAAAATGAAAAATGATAATAGTTTATTGCTTTCTATAACCAAAAGACTATTTCCAAGTTTGGAATCTCCTATTAAGTGTGTAAATATTGTACCAGGAGGGTCCGCTCTCTTATAACATAAGGTGGTATAAAAAGCAAAAGACTACTAACATTTTAATTATAATTAACTAAAACATAAAGTAACCTAGGTGTGTTTGTGTGTGTGTGTGTGTGTGTGTGTGTGTGTGTGTGTACCTATATGTGTGTGTGTGTGTGTGTGCGTGTGTGTGCGTGTTTGTGTGTGTGTGTATGATTTAAACAAGCGAAAATTAAAATTAACCTTGGTGTGTGAGTGTGTGTATGTGTATGTTTGTGTGTGACTGTATATTTGAGTGTGTAATATCGAACCTTACCTTAACAGTAAGTATATCTCCTGGCGCGACGGTCTGCGGAACATCAATGGAATATGTCTCTGTGCCGGTGAGCCCCAGGGCTTCGGCGCTCTGCCCCTCCACGAACTGTAGCGGCATGATCCCCATTCCCACCAGGTTGGAGCGGTGGATGCGCTCAAACGACTCGCCTATCACCGCTTTGATTCCCTGCAATATAAATAAATAAAATAAAATAAATGCGCCAGACAATCACACCAATCAACCAGCCGGGCTAAGATGCGCACCGCGACAAATTTTTGTCGACTCTCGTTCGCGAGAGCGTATCTTTCTATCCCGCTCCTCTCCCTGTCAGGTGAGCGAGAAGCAACTAGCGCTGACGCAATACGAGTGTCGATAAAATTATCTCGTGGTGCGCATCTTAGCCCGGCTGGTCTCAAACTAGGACAACCCCTGTACTACCAACCAATCACCACCAACCAACTTGGTGGGTCTGGGTGTACTTACGTACTGAAAATTTAGAAAATGTAGTTTCCTAAATTGATTTGACCGGGAATCGAACCCGGGTCCTTTCGCGCTTCGTGGGTTCGATCCCCAGTCTGGACACACATTCGTGTGATGAACACTTGTGTTGGTTCAGTTTCTGGGTGTTATATCCATACTAATATTATAAATGGGACAGTGTGTCTATCTGTCTGTATGTTTGTATTTCTTTCATGACAAAACGGAGCGACGAATTGACGTGATTTTATCAGTGGGGTTGAAGGGATGGAGAGTATCTTAGGCTACTTTTTGCCCCTTTCTAAACCCCCGTTTTAGAGAAGTGGGGGGCGCGAAGCTCCGGGCAAAAGCTAGTCTATACTATTTATAAAGAGATAACTTCTATAGACAACGACAAGGCTTATAGGTAAACCGAAAACACGAAACGCTTGCGCGATGTATTGGACACAGCGTCATCTATTGGTTCATTTCTGAATTACGGTCCCGAAGCGAAGTGAGGGCGGGCCACTATTAATTCATAAATTAAAAGATAAAAATTTTGTCATTTTGGGTTTGAGTGAGAGTGAGATTGAGTTTTTTTTAATATATAAAAATTATATAAATATAAATGTTAGTATAGGCAGCAATCGCTTACCATCAGGCGATCCGTTTACTCATCTTCCACCTATCACATAGAAAAAACACACTTGTAACTTCGCTGGTGTTGCATCTATCTATGGGCGGCGCCAATCGCTTACCATCAGCTGATCCGTCTGCTCTACTCGTCTATAAACATCACTAATATTGAACATACCAGTAAGTACGGCCCCTTGGCCGCCCAGTCACGGCTGGAGCCGGACCCGTAGTCCTTGCCCACGATCGCGATCAGCGGCACGCCCTCCGACGCGTACCTGCAACATCATCCGTCATCGTATAACATCATCTGTCATTATACAACGTCATCTGTCGTTATACAATATCATCTGTCGTTATACAACATCATCTGACATTATACAACATCATCTGTCATCATACGACATCATCTGTCATCATACAATATTATCTATTATCATACAACATCATCTGTCATCATACAACATCATCTATCATTATACAACATCATCTGTCATTATACAACATCATCTGTCATTATACAACATCACGCGATTTCAATCACCCGACATTATATTATAACATACAAATATACTCCAAACTGGAATTCAAGACCAAAATATCTACAGATACGTCACTGTCAAATCTGTTAATGTCTTATGTCATTTTCAAGTGACGTTTTCAGGTTTCGCCAACCTTTATGGCATTCTTTTTCTTATTATGCAGACTAAACTGTCAAGTTTCCATACATTGTTAAAATATTGTGGGTAGATACCAAATGTTATTAACACCTGAAGTGTTACAAGCGCAATACCATCTTTGAAAACTAAAATTACGGATGGTTAAGTTTTTATTAAAGTGTCTTGTATTTAAATGAAAAAAAGTTAATAAAATATTTTTTTTTAATTATTTTAATAAATTAATTACATCAGCGAGTGTTTTTAGAAAAAAGGGGTATACTATGGTACATACGATCATTTTATTGCAGTAGCAACATTGTAGTAGATTTTTTGGTCTTGAATTCCAGTTTTGGGTACAGTTTAGAGTCCTTTTAGTGATTGGAAGAGGTATCTTTACACGTGGCCCTATTTGTGACTGAAAGACCCCTTTAGTGAAAAGCCTAATTTCAACAAGGCCCTTTTTAGTGACTGAGAGAGGCCTCTTTGGTAATTCGAGGCCCTCTTGGTGAAAGAGGTTCTACTTAGAGACTAAAGGCCTTTTAGTTATTAAAAGAGGCCCGTTTAGTGACTGAAAGAGCCCCCTCTAGTGACTCAAAGCCCTATTAGTGACTGAAAGAGACTCCCCTTGGTGACTGAAATCCCTTTTAGTAATTAAATGATGCCCATTTAGTGACTAAAAGAGGTCCAATCAGTAACTAAGAAGCTCATTTACTGACTTAAGGCCCTTTTAGTGACTAAAATAGGCCCATTTAGTGACTAAGAGGCCCATTTAGTAACTAAACAAGGCCCATTTAGTGACCAAGAGGCCAATTTAAGAGGACAATTTAGAGACTTAAGGCCCTTTTAATGACTAAAAGAGGACCTTTTAGTGAATAAAAGAAGTCCATTCAGTGATGTAAGGCCCTTTTAGTAGCTAAAAAAGGCCCCTTTCGGGACCCAAGACCGTTATAGTGGCTGGTAGAGGGCCTTTTAGTGACCTTTTTTTTATGTGATAGCAGCAATGTGGTAGCAGACGAGCAGGCGGATCACCTGATGGTAAGCAATGCCGCCGCTCATGGACACCTGCAACGCCAGTAGAGTTACAAGTGCGCTGCCAACCTTTTATCCCCCTCCCCCCCTCGGGTGGGCCTCTGGTACCCTCTCTCACTCGGCGAAACAAAGCACAGGGGATGCTTCACGCCGGTTTTCTGTGAGGTAGTGGTATCACTCCGGTCGAGCCGGCCCATTCATGCCGAAGCGTGGTTCTCCCACAGTTAAGGCCTAAGGGCTTTTTAGTGACTTCCCGAGTGTTTTTGTAACAAATATCGTTGCCTCACCTCTCGGCGGCGTCGTGTATGTCCATGACGTCTCCGCTGGGCAGGTGCGTGGTGCGCGGCCCCGCGGTGGGCGACAGCTTGTTGACCAGCCGGATGTTGGCGAACGTGCCGCGCGCCATCACGGCGTCGTCTACTTACTGACACCTCTTTTATGTTGGGTCTCCACTCTACTCGTGACTTTCTTTGTAGACTCAGAGAGCCTCCTTTAGTGACTTGAGGCCCTGTTAGTTACTGAAAGAGACTCCCGTTGGTGACTGAAAGCCCTTTTAGTGACTTTATGGCCTTTTTAGTGACTTTATGGCCTTTTTAGTGTCTTTATGGCCCTTTTAGTAACTTAATGGTCCTTATAGTGGCTAGAAGAGGCCCATTTAGTGACTAAGAAGGCTCTCTTAGTGACTTGAAGCGCTTTTATCGTCTCCTCACCTCTCAGCAGCGTCGTGTATGTCCATGACGTCTCCGCTGGGCAGGTGCGTGGTGCGCGGCCCCGCGGTGGGCGACAGCTTGTTGACCAGCCGGATGTTGGCGAACGTGCCGCGCGCCATCACGGCGTCGTTTACTTACTGACACCTCTCTTATGTTGGGTCTCCACTCTACTCGTGATTTTCTTTGTAGACTCAGAAAGCCTCCTTTAGTGACTTGAGGCCCTCTTAGTTACTGAAAGAGACTCCCGTTAGTGTCTGAAAGCCCTTTTAGTGACTTTATGGCCTTTTTAGTGACTTTATGGCCTTTCTAGTGACTTTATGGCCCTTTTAGTGACCTAAGGTCTTTTTGGTGACTAAAAGAAGACCTTTTAGTGACTTGAGGCCCTCATAGTGACTAAAAGAGTCAAATTTAGTGACTAGGAGGCCCATTTAGTGACTAGGAGGCCCATTTAGTGACTTATGGCTCTTTTAGTGACTTAAGGCTCTCATAGTGACTAAAAGAGGACATTTTAGTGACTTGAGGCCCTCATAGTGACTATAACAGGCTCATTTAGTGACTATAAGAGGCTCATTTAGTGACTAAGAGGCCCATTTAGTGACTTTATGGTCCTTTCAGTGACTAAAACAGGAATTTTAAGTGACTCAAGGCTCTTTTAATGACTGGTACAGGCTTCGAAGTCCTTTTAGTGACTGGAAGAGACCCATTTAATGACATAATGTACCAAAACTAGTTCTCTCACCTCTCTGCGGCATCGTGTATGTCCATAACGTCCCCGCTGGGCAGGTGCGTGGTGCGCGGCCCCGCGGTGGGCGACAGCTTGTTGACCAGCCGGATGTTGGCGAACGTGCCGCGCGCCATCACGGCGTCGTTGCCGCGCCGCGAGCCGTAAGAGTTGAACTCGCGGGGAGTCAGGCTGTGGGGGGAAATATTAAAATATTGAAGAAACAAATAATTGTTTTTTTGAAACACCGAGGGTTGTTTGCAAATGCAAAACCCGGTAGATGGTGTTACGTTGACGTCGGGTCCACGTCACGGATCAGTGGAATGCACCTACCATGCACCTACGATGCGTCAAAAAACAGATTTTTAATAAAATTGCTCAAAAGTGGCGTATTGCAGGGACGTATAGCGTTCGGGATGTGGACTAATCCCATCATAGAAGCGATAACTAAAGGCCGGTTTCTGAATTGAGTATTTGAAGTTAAGCACTGCTTAAGTACAAACTTTGACAGTTGAGTCACACTTCAAATGTCATAGTTTGTACTTAAGTAGTGCCGTATAGCAAAAGCCGTAGGTTCGATCCCCAGCCTGGGACGAACATTAGTGTGGTAGCACTTGTGTTTGTGCAGCGTAGAGAATCATATTGTATCAGATTTAGTACCAAATTTTCATAATAGATGGCGTTATTTGTATGTTTTTATTTAGATTAAAATATTGACACTAATTTTTTTTATAATTAGAGAACAGTTGCGTAGTACGGAACGCGTCGCTTGGTTTGACATTTCTCTTACGCATTTAGATGTCATTTGATGTCATTTATTTAAGTCTAAAAACTGTTACATACGTATACTGTGTTATATAAACATTTGATGTTGTATGACCCAAAAAGCCTTTTAAAAGGCATAAAACAATTGATTTCCTTTGCGTCTGCTGTCTGGGTCTTACAACATTAAGTACCTACCCTGTTTTCAGAGTTTACGTTAGTGTTTCTGAAAAAACAATTCTAAAAAAGATCAGGAATCTACAGACAGGGTGTATCTGTGAACAATTACGTATCCCTTTAACCACGGGTTCTACCGACCAGTCTGAACAACATTTGTTATATGAATTTTTAAAATTCGCATAAACAAAAATCATCTTTCTATACAAAGTCGGTCACGTGACTTTATGAAACAGAAACATTATTTATTTGCATAATACACATTTGATACATAGATGTTATGGTAAGTATCATGGACACGGTATCCAGCCTGCCAGCAGGCGGGCAAATATTATCATATATTTATGTGACACAATTGTCATATTTAAATGATATATCGAATTTTATTTCGATGAATTTGGAAAAGTTGTTGAACAAATGTTGTTCAGAATGGTTGATAAAACACGTGGTTAAAGGAATGTAAATGTTCACAGATACATCCTGTATTCAATGTCTAACCATTCATTGATATTAGTTTTAAATTATAATTGTAGTTTGCATGCTGTTGTTGACGGCTGAATAGGCGGTCATTTATGTATCATTGTCATCTACTGTATACCCTAGTATCAGCCTATATACTGTCCCACTGCAGGGAAAAGGCCTCCACCATAGAAATCAAGTTATCACTACTATGATGGGATTAGGCTTAATCACCACGCGTGCCTAATGCGGTGCGGTGATCACAAACCCGAGCTATGTTCGAAAAATTCGAAACATACTTTTGCTCGACCCGGGAATCGAACCCGTGACCCCGAGATCACGGCCCAGTACTTAAACCACTAGACCAACGGGGCGTTATTATATTCTATTCTTATTCTATAACAGAACACGTCTCACCCCTTCGAAGCCAGGAACCTGGCAGCCGGCGAGTTCCTAGCGATAGAGCCGGCAGGCGAGATGTGGTCCGTGGTCACCGAGTCGCCCAGCAGGAGGAGGCAGCGGGCGTCCTTCACTCCCGAGAGGGGGGGCAGCTCCTGAGGGCGGAGGGGGGTTATGAGTATGTACGGTGAGTAAACCTATCCTACTAATAGTGTACTAATAACGTATGAGATGAATACACGAGTGTGTTCGTGTGTGTGTGTGTGTGTGTATGTGTATGAGTTTGTGAAGATGTGTGTGTCTGTGTGTATATGAGTGTGTTAAGATGTGTGTGTGTATGTGTATGAGTATGTGAGTGAAGATGTGTGGTGTGTATGTGTATGAGTGTGTGAAGATGTGGTGTGTAACAGTGTGTGTATGAGTGTGAGAAGAAGTGTGTGTGTATATGCGTGTGTGAAGATGTGTGTGTGTGTATGAGTGTGTGTAGATGTGGTATGTGTGTGTGAAGATGTGTTTGTGTGTGTATGAGTGTGTTAGGATGTGTGTGTGTGTGTGTATATGAGTGTGTAAAAATGTGTGTGCGTGTTTATATGAGTGTGTGAAGATATGTGTGTGTGTGTATATGAGTGTGTGAAGATGTGTGTGTGTGTATATGGGTGTGTGAAGATGTATGTGTGTGTATGAGTGTGTGAAGTGAAATTTGTAACTTTGTAACTTTCACTATTCAGATGTGGGAGTATAATTTTCACCATTCATTCGGTCAGTCCATGGGGACTGAATGAATGAAGGGATGGCCCTTCATTCCATCGTTCACTCACCCGGCCCATGCCGTCGAAGAACGGCGGCCGCTTGATGTAGGTGGAGGCGGCGTCCCAGCCGTACAGCTTGTTCTTGGGCACGGAGATGGCTTGCCACGACGGAGAGCCCAGCTCTATCTTTTCGTATACCTTTAACAATAAAGACGTAAATGTTAAGTACGACACCGCGACGATACTAGCATATCTCACAATTAATATTAAAAAATTCACAATTCCTCACAATTAAGGGGCTATACGAATGAAACTAGCGCCGCCAACGTATTTACACTGATTGTGGTGAAAATACGATATTTTTTAAGAAAGCAAAACATTACAGACTGAGATAAAAGTAAATTGAATTTTTCAAGATGCAATAAAATATATAAAACACGCGACAAGTAACAATAAAGTTCATTATTGCTAAAAGTGGCCGTTTTTAGCAATAATGAACTTTATTGTTACTTGTCACGTGTAAAAAATATTGTTTTGCATCTCGAAAAATTCGATTTACTTGGATCTAAGTCTGTAATGTTTTGCTTTCTTCAAAAATATCATATTTTCGCCACAATCAGTGTAAATAGGTTGGCGGCGCTAGTTTCATTCGTATATCCCCTTAATGTTTAATTAATGTTTTAAAAATCCATGATTTCTATGATGGAGGCCTTTCCTGCAGTGGGACAGTATACAGAGTGTATCTGTGAACATTAATATCCCATTAACCACGTGTACCATTTTAAACAACATTTATTCTATGACTTTATTCCATACAAAGTCGGTCACGTGACTTGGTCATTTTGTATGGGGAGTCGAAAATTTTTTCCACGTACACATTTCGAAAAGTCGTTGAACAAAATTTGTTCAGAATGGTTGATAGAACACGTGGTTAAAGGGATGTAAATGTTCACAGATACACCCTGTATGGGCTGATACTTTACTATATTTGACGACCCGTTTAGCGCAATGGTTTGAGCGCCGGTTGAGACATAAGGGTTGCGGGTTCGATTCCCGCACCAACACAAATGTTTGTTGATGAAACAGATATTTTGTGTTGGGTTGGGTGTTTGTGGTTCCTTCGTTGTTTCTGGTTTCCATAGTACAAGGGAAAACCTTAGTTTGGGACCAGCCGGGCTAAGATGCGCACCACGAGATAGTTTTGTCGACTCTCGTTCGCGAGAGCGCATCCTTCTATCTCGCTCATCGCTCAGTCAGGTGAGCGAGAAGCAACTTGCGCCGACGCAATACGAGTGTCGACGAAATTATCTCGTGGTGCGCATCTTAGCCCGGCAGGACAATGCATGTGATGTTGTCTCAATTACTTTATTTATTATTTATTTATTTATATATTGTATTTCAGCGTCGACGAGACTCACAGCGCCTTCTCTACCTATAAAACGCCCAGTTCGTGAGCCCTGGTCGAGCATAATAAATGGACGGTCCTATTGGTGCCTTTTTGATAGTTTTATTTGCATTTTTTGTATATTTTTGTTTAAGAAACCGTGAACCATATAAATACTAAAAAAATAAACAATATGTCTAATTATTTTTATTTGCAAACCTTCAAAAGAGCTTAATATGTTTTTAAAGGTTGGCAGCGCACTTGCGGCTCTCCTGATGTTACGTGTGTCCATGTTCGGCGGTAATCGCTTACCATCAGCTGATCCGTTTGTCCGTCTGCACCCTATATCATAAAAAAAAACATCTGCACGCTACGTCATAAAAATAAGACTTTTTAAGTCATAGGCGGCAGACGAGCAGATGGATTACCTCATGGTAATCAATTGCCACCGTCCATATACACCAGCAATATCAGGAGTGTCACATGCGCTGCCAACCTTTAACCCCCTTTCCCCCCAATTGGGCCTCCAGTACCTTCACTCATCCGGCAAAACAATGCGTAGACGCTAAATCACACCGTCTGTTAGCCCGTAGTATCACTTCGCTCGACCCGGCCCATTCATGCCAAAGCGTGGCTGTCACATGATCGAAATGCCTACCTCTTTGAACATGCCAGGGATGACGAATTTGTTTTCGACCTCCTGAATTTCAGCGCGCGTGGGCCAGATGTCCCGGAGGAACACTGCGGACCCGTCAGCTCGCTTTCCTGAAAATAAATTATATTCATACGTCTCATACAATGAAATGTGATGAATGATGATACTACTACTATTATAAAGGCGAAAGTTTGTAAGTATGGATGTATAGATGTTTGTTACTCTTTCACGCCAAAGCTACTGAACGGATTTAAATGAAATTTGGTGTACAGATGATCTAGACCAGCGTCACACTTTACTCTTCAAGTGCCACATATCAACATGAACATCAGGGCCCGGGCCGCAGTATAATGCGTTTCAAGAGCTTTTGCATAGGTATGTTTTTAAACTTTCGCGTTGCATTATACAAATACTTTACATAAACGGGACTAAACGCATTTTTTTGAAGGCATAGCATTGACTAATGGACCCAAAACTGTGAAACTTTGGAGGAGGTACGTTGATGATATATTTTGTATCATTAATGGAGGTCAACAGGAGGTCGAGCAATATATATTACATTTGAACTCAATCCACCCAAAAGTAAAGTTTACATATGAAATGGAGAGTAATCGCTCGTTGGCATTCTTAGATGTGCAAGTTATGGTCAAGGATGATGGTACATTGAGTCACAAAGTCTACCGTAAACCGACACACACAGATAGGTACCTACATGCCTCTTCACATCACCACCCTCGGCATCTTCAATCCGTGATGACATCGTTAACTAACAGAGCTCATAACCTTTGTGACCCTGATCATCTGCAGTCGGAGCTCACTCATGTTCAGGAGGTACTACAACGAAACGGATACAAGGTATCGCAGCGATCAAGAGGACATTGTAGAAGAGAGAAACGTCCAGAGGTTAGTCGGCAGGCAGCTTTTCTTCCATATATCAAAGGCGTAACGGATAAAATTGGAACAGTTCTCAGAAACCTCTCCATAAAGACTGTATATACTCCGTTATGCCAGATATCAAAGCGTTTGCGGTCGCCGAAGGATGTTATACCGCTTCAGACTCCGGGTGTGTATAAAATTGACTGCAGCTGTGGTAGTTCGTATATCGGACAAACAAAGCGGACAATCGCAGAACGTGTCAAAGAACATATCGCAGCTGTAAAAAACCGACAGACCAACAAATCGGCAGTAGTAGAACATCTGCTGGAAAGCGGGGTTAATCATTGGATGGAGTTTCACGCCCCAAAAATCCTCTCCACTGATCGTCATTACCACACTAGAGTAGTACGTGAAGCGATTGAGATCAAGAAACACCATACTTTCAATCGGGAGGACGGGTTCAAATTATCATCGGCGTGGAATCCAGTGATAAGTAAATGTAAACCGCGCAATTTTCCAATCCAAATCACAACCAACCCGGATACTGTTAGTGTAGTGTGTCGGAGTGACTTCACTGACAGTTTATTTAGTGGCAGTGCAAATATCGAAAATGAGAGGGTATCTGAAGATGCACAAGCCGGGCGTAGCAGACGACGCCGTGCGCCTCCAGTTCGCTTGTGACCACGGCTGTTGTAACGCAGCCGAAACGTCAAGCAGTAAGTGCTAAAATGTACTTATTTAATTTCGTCGCGTTTAGTCCCGTTTATGTAAAGTTTTTGCATAGGTACTTATCCATAGTAGTCCACACTAAACTGATTTCTGATAAGTACGAATATATAGTTGACTAGTAATTAAATAAATGTACTTTATCGCGGGCCGCACAAATAACGTCTGCGGGCCGCATGCGGCCCGCGGGCCGCAGTTTGACGACCACGAAGAATTATTCTAGACCCTGAGAAAGAACATAGGCTACTTTTTATTGCGAAAAGGGGGTTGTAAGGGGTTAAAAGGGGGGTAAAAAGTTACTTTTCCACGCGGACGAAGTCGCGGGCGGCCGCTAGTGATGAAATAAATGTGACAGCTTATTGGTTAACTTTAGGTCTAATTACAACTAATGACATGCTCTAAATGGAGTGATTATAATAATATGCTCTTTGATGAAACTTGGGGTCAGATGACACTTGGGGTTAGGTGACACTTGGGGTCAGATGACACTTGGGGTCAGATGACACTTGGGGTCAGGTGACACTTGGGGTCAGATGACACTTGGGGTCAGATGACACTTGAGGTCAGGTGACACTTGGGGTCAGATGACACTTGGGGTCAGGTGACACTTGGGGTCAAATGACACTTGGGGTCAGGTGACACTTGGGAGCAGGTGGCACTTGAGGTCAGATGACACTTGGGGTCAGATGACCACTTGGGGTCAGATGACACTTGGGATCAGGTGACACTTGGGGTCAGATGACCACTTGGGGTCAGGTGACACTTGGGGTCAGATGACACTGGGGTCAGGTGACACTTGGGGTCAGGTGACACTTGGGGTCAGATGACACTTGGGGTCAGGTGACACTTGGGGTCAGGTGACACTTGGGGTCAGGTGACACTTGGGGTCAGGTGACACTTGGGGTCAGATGACACTTGGGGTTAGGTGACACTTGGGGTCAAGTGACACTTGGGGTCAGATGACACTTGGGGTCAGATGACACTTGGGTTAGGTGACACTTGGGGTCAGATGACACTTGGGGTCAGGTGACACTTGGGGTCAGATGACACTTGGGGTTAGGTGACACTTGAGGTCAGGTGACACTTGGGGTCAGTGACACTTGGGGTCAGATGACACTTGGGGTTAGGTGACACTTGGGGTCAGATGACACTTGGGGTCAGGTGACACTTGGGGTCAGGTGACACTTGGGGTCAGATGACACTTGGGGTTAGGTGACACTTGGGGTCAGATGACACTTGGGGTCAGGTGACACTTGGGGATCTGATGACTTTTAGGGATATACATGGACTTAATAAGTCCATGGGGATATATGACACTTGGGGTCAAATAACATTTAAGGTCAAATGACGCTTAGCATCAAATGACATTTGAGGTCAAATGACGCTTAGCATAAAATGATATTTAAGGTCCAATGACACTTAGCATCAAATGACATTTGAGGTCAAATGACACATAGCATCCATTGACATTTCATGTCAAATTACTCTTAGCATCCAATGACAGTTAGCCCCAAATGACATTCGAGATCAAATTACTCTTAACATCAAATGACCTTCTAATTAATGACCAGGGTATACTCCATGTAATGTAAAATGGACTCTTGTTACTTAATGCCGCACTTAGACTCTATACTTGGGCCATTGTACAGTGGCCAGCACATCAAGTTACTACAATCTGTCAAATTTCCTTAGTTGATATTGAACCAAACACGTTTGACATAAAAGTGAGGTTCGATTGAAGAAATTTGACAGATTATAGTAACTTGATGTGCAGGCCACCGTACATACGTGTAAGATATACTCATTATTATACCCCTTACCCAGTGGTTGCGTCTCAAAGTCAATATCCACGGTTCCAGCCAGCGCGATAACCAGGAGCGGGGAGGCGAGATAGTTGGCGCGCGTGTTGGGATGGATAGAGTCAAAACCTACTAATGACAACTCTGTTGGGATGACTGTTATGATCCGATGAAACTTAGGAAATGACACTTGGAGTCAGGATGACACTTAGTGTAAGATGACCTTTGAGGACAGGTAACAACACTTGGAATCAGAATGACCCTTGGATGACATTTGGGATCAGGTGACACTTGAGGTCTGATGACTCTTAAAGATATATGGCACCTGGGGTCAAATGACATTTAGGAAAAGGTGACATTTAAGGTCAAATGACACATAGCATTAAATTACATTAAAAATCAAATATCACTTAGCACCAAATGTCAAATGTCACATAGCATCAAATTAACTTCGGGTAAGATGAAAGTGTTCGCAAATAGGGTGTATCTGCGAACAAAATGCTGGCCATTTTGATCGATCTTCGGATACTCGCATCCAGCTCCAGCCAGCTTTCTTTGCCAGGCTATGTCCAGCAATGGACTGCAACAGGCTGATGATGATGATGATGATGTTGGTGATGTTGACGATGTTTTTTTTATGTGATAGGTAGCAGACGAGCAGGCGGATCACCTGATGGTAAGAAATTGCCGCCGCCCATGAACACATGCAACAAGTGCGCTGCTAAACTTTTATCCCCTTCCCCCGATGGGCCTCCGGTACCCTCACTCACTCGGCGAAACACAGCACAGGCGCTGCTTCACGCCCGTTTTCTGTGAGTTTTCTGTGATGTTAAGGATGTTGTTGTTGATGATGTTCACCCTTACCCAGTGGTTGCGTCTCAAAGTCAATGTCCACGGTTCCAGCAAGCGCGTACGCGATGACCAGCAGCGGGGAGGCGAGGTAGTTGGCGCGCGTGTTGGGATGGATGCGGCCCTCGAAGTTGCGGTTGCCGGAGAGGACCCCGCAGCAGACCAGCTCGTTCTGTGGTAATAATTAATAATAATTATATAACATTTTCACTACATCACATACATTGATCTGACTCTGAGATAGGTAGCTCAAGCACCTGTGTTACAGATATCAGAACTAACAGTGGGATTACAAATACAGGGTGTATCTGTGAACATTTACATCCCTTTAACCACGTGTTCTATCAACCATTCTGAACAACATTTGTTCAACAACTTTTCCAAATTCTTCGAAAAAATTTTTGACTCCCCATACAAAATGACCAAGTCACGTGACCGACTTTGTATGGAAAGATGAAAACATTTTTATGCGAATTTTCAAAAGTCATAGCACAAATGTTGTTCAGAATGGTTGGTAGAAAACGTGGCTAAAGGGATGTAAACGTTCACAGATACACCCTGTATATACGTATGATACTTTTCTTTTGTAAATACATACTTATAATACATAGAAACACCCAGACCAATACAAACAAACATGTTCATGCACACAAATGTTTGTACTGTGGCGGGGATCGAACCCGCGACCCTTGGCCCAGACGCAGCATTCACTACCACTGAAACAACCGGGTCGTCAAATAATGCTTTTAGGGTTCCGTAGCACGAAAGATGAATAAAGGGGGTGTTCTTAGCTATTTCGGATAAAAATCGATCCAAGATGGCCGCCGTCACAAAGTTATGGATTGTATGTTTAAACACAACTCCCACAATATGGGTATCATAAAAGGTGGTGGTATACGTGTGTGCGCTTTGACTAGTCTGTAAGCGTGCTTGTAAGCTGAATAATAATATTGTAATAAATATATACCTATGTTAGTCATAATTTTAAATAATAAGTTAAGAGCTCTCTCTCATATTGTAGTGCCCTTGCAGGGTCTATAGTGGTTGCTATTATGTTAAGATTCTACCACCTACTGTATACACTATGGATGCAATAAAGATATTGAGTATTGAGTAAATAAATAAATAAAAGGGCTCGAGTAGCAGAATATATTTATTGTGACTTTCAAATCCAAGATGGCCGCTGTCAGAAAATGAGTGTCGGGGGTTTTTTAAATTTTCAATTTTTTAATAGGCAAGAAAGTGTAGTTATGACCTTGAGTGCGCAGAAACCAATTTTGATAGAAAGTCATCTTTTTTACAAGTGCGCAAAATTACGGTCATCGCTATACTTTCGAGCCTCCAGCTATATTTTACTTAATAATGTTATGTAGTGCACAAAATGTTTGCCATGTTTTGTATTATATTTCTGGGCAATAAAGTACATTTCTATTTCTATACCTTCTCAATGATGTTGGCGATGTTGTCATCAATAGGCCCAGAGTTGCCGATGCAGGTCATGCAGCCGTAGCCCACGATGTCGAAGCCCAGCTTCTCCAGGTACGGGACCACGCCGGATTCCTGGAAATAAAACAAGTAAATTTGTCTACGTACACAGAAATACAAGAAATACAGAATGCGAAAAACAGCTCTGACTAGGTACTAACCACCACTACCCACCTGCCAGACTAACATGCGCGCCACGAGATATTTTTGTCGACACTCGTGTCGGCGCAAGTTGCTTCTCGCTCACCTGACTGAGCGATGAGCGGGATAGAAGGATTTGCTCTCGCGAACGAGAGTCGACAACATTTTGTCGCGGTGCGCATGTTAGGCCTACTGGGCCAGCATATGCTAAGTTACTCTCCAATAGGCTATTTGACTAATTTCGATATAGTAAAAATATTGATACTTTATCAAAGTATTATTATTGGTTCTTAAACAGCCAAAATTTTCAGTTAAAAATATAACGTCTAGCTAGTTTTGTGAGCATTCAAAGTTTCATGGGCAAGCCCAATTTTAAATCATTAAAAAAATAATATTGTCATTGAAATTCCCCTATACTATTTTATACCAACTATATAAAACCATTTACTTAAACGAAACATTTGATATAGCTACCAAACAAAATTTACTAGACAAGACAAGATGCACACAAGATATTAACGGTGTAACGTCACTCTTCAGTAGCCATTTGTATAGAGCGTCTTTGGGCTTGCCCAAAATATGTGCTCTTAAAGTTGTGATATCTCAGGTAATTCAAATGAGAATCAAGTAATTCTTTCAACGATGTTTCTTAAATTGAGGGGTCTTTTGATTAAACACATAAAAATCAAATACCCAATTCAGCGTGCCCAAAATGCTGGCGGCGTTACCCCTGAGCGTCATTATGTTTTTAAGATGTTGCATTGTTATGTTTTGTAGTGTTTTCTTGTTTATGCCAAATAAATGCTTAGTTTATTCATTCATATATTTACCTGTAAGTAGTAAGTGACCACTCCAGACCCTGGCGACAGCGAGGTCTTGATGTAAGGCAGCACGCTTAACCCATTCTTAACTGCGTTCTTTGCCAGGAGACCTGAAAATTAAGTGTCTTATTATCTAAACTATTTCTATACTTACACTTGACACTTTGGTTTAGATCATACTACCTGAAACCATTCTTTTCCAGAACGCTACACTTCCAGCGCTCATTTTTCCCGCGCACGTACAAATTGTGGAATGACCTTCCAGTTGCGGTGTTCCCTGATCGCTATGACATGTTTTAAACGAGGTTTGAAAAGAGTACTTCTTTCACGGTAGGCAGTGGCATGACTGTGCCTCGGCATTGTTGTTGTCTATGAGCGGCGGTTACCATTTACCATCAGATGGGCCGCAAGCTCGTCTGCCTACTTCAGCAATAAAAAAAAATACTTGGGGTCATAATGACTCGTGAGGTCAAATGACACTTACGGTCAGATAACACCTGGGACCAAATGACACTTGGAGTCAGAATGACCTTTGGGGTCTAATGACACTTTGGGTCAAATTAGACTTTGGCGATGACCCTAAACCAGCGGTCGTCACACTTTACTGTAGTTGCGATCGCTCGCGAAGATATCCGAAGTCTTGCCGAACGCTCACGAAGATACCCGAAGCGATGCGCGTCACCCGGCCGCTAGATACTTTGGTCGAATATAACGGCGATTATTGAAGAATATTGCTTCTGTGCACCAATATCTCCATACATGCGTTGATGAAACTATCACAGGTTTATTTACATGATTTTAGCTTTCGAATGGTATAAGTTTTATGGTAAGATTTACACTTTTACTTGGATAAGAATTAAAATAACAGGAGCAAAACGAAACAGGTCTGTCGCTGGCAAGATGCGTACGCCGAACGTCTATGCCGCATTCACACAGGGAGTTATCTCTTACGCGGATTTTATTCAGAAAGACTGGCGTACATGCGTGTCCAAAGCGAAGGCGGCATATCGTGGATAACCCATTTATGGTGCTGCCTGATTTTTTCCTGAAAAACCATGGTTTACTGGGTATCAACGGTTGGACACTGTTATACAAGCGACCTTTGAATCTCGACGTCTCATTATAACGGGCTTGCCAGTTCTTCCTTAAATCCTTAGAAGCAAGAGGTAAGACATCGCTCGCGTACACGGAGTTTATGGGCGTTCCATTACCAGCGGCTTCTTTTGCCCATGTGTCTACCTGCTCATTGCCACTAATCCCACAGTGGCCTGGGATCCAAACTAAAATCACTGGGATGTTTTGAGCAAAACAATTAAATAAAGCCTCTTTAATTTTT
>CM026302.1:4577001-4656463 GCA_014851415.1 Cnaphalocrocis medinalis
AATCCTATGTATCGGATAGACTAAAAAAATCAATAGACCTAATGCGATTCTATCACTGGTATCGGAAAGTTGATTCTGACGAGAAGATCCGGCAAGGCAGGATCCACTACGGCAAACTCGCCATTTACTCTTTTTAATCGCTAAAGTTTTTATTACAATATTTCCTCATACCACTTCCCACAGTCCACTAACCAAAATAAAGAAAATTGTTAAAAAAAAAGCTAAGAATGAGGTAAACCAGAGCAGACCAGTCCCCAAAGTGATGACGATATACGATAAGATCCCCACTCCACCTTCTCAGAAAATTCTCTAGCATATACCCACAACCTTATTTCAGGTACTATTAAGTATTCTGTGTTCAGGTCTAGATCCGCGCCTAGAAAAATTGAGCCTTCTCACATTGGCTTTGCATTCACCAACAGTCCCCTAAAACCGAAAGCCATCGGACCTGCACCGACAATCTGCTGAGCGGCCGCCTATTTGGCGCATATAATTCATAATTGTTTTGACTTTTTTTTTTTGTGTATTTTTCTTTATATATTGTGTGTGTTTTGTTTTTTGTGCCAAATAAAGCTTTCATTCATTCATTCATTCATTCTTAGTATAAGCCAAATCCCTCTGAATATAAGTTTGATGAGGAAACCGCACGAGACAGCAGCGCATCCGTCTTCACGTAAATACGGCCTTCGATGGTACGCGACGACTGCAGTCTCCGTCGATGTGGTGATGATATTAAGCCGATGCAACACGTCGGTGAAGGAATCTCGTCCAAAGTGATAAGCCGACGTGGATTTTGAACTCTAAATCACGAAGAAATCAGTCGAATCAGCTGCAGTTTTCCTCTGTGATAGCCGGTTGGCCATCCGGTGAGCTTGGACCAATATGTACCGGCAACCATGTGCCGGCGGGATCCGGGAACGTAGTGGCGTTTAAAATGATAGGCGAGTCTTGTAAATATAAAATTAAACTAATTTAATTCATTAAAACATTACAGTAAAATCAAAGCGTGTCTAAAGATGGATGAAGTCTATAAAAATTTTCACAGAAAAACAAAAGATGAGCGATTTTCAAATTTCGAACGCGCGCATCCGTGGCGCGCACAAATCACCACCGCGGTTCATGCGTCTCGGCGTGTGATCCTCGACACTGCTTATTTTTCTTTCTCTGAAAAATATACATATTCAATAGTACCAGGCTACCAAAAGTACTAGAGGTCTTTTTATTTTTTGGATTTTTCTTACCCTGTACATGTATTCAAAATACCAGGCGGACATGAAATACCAAGTGTTGCTTTGTAGGTGTCCGTAGCCAAAATGGCAAAAACGGACCCTTATAGTTTCGGTCATGTCCGTCTGTCCGTCTGTCCGTCTGTCCGTCTGTCACAGCCGATTTACTCGGAAACTATAGTACTACAGTGATGAAATTTGATGGGAATATGTGTTGTATGAACCGCTACAAAAATATGACACTAAATAGTAAAAAAAAGAATTGGGGGTGGGCCCCCATACATGTAACTGAGGGATGAAATTTTTTTTTTTTCGATGTACATACCCGTGTGGGGTATCAATGGAAAGGTCTTTTAAAATGATATAAAGTTTTCTAAAAAACATTTTTCTTAAAGTGAACGGTTTTTGAGAGAATCAGCTCTCAAAGGTCGTAAAAAGTATGTCCCCCCCCCCCTCTATTTTTATAACTACGGGGTATAAAATTCTAAAAAAAATAGAGGTGATGCATGCTATTAACTCTTTCAAACGATTTTTGGTTTGATCAAAGTATCTCTTATAGTTTTTTGAGATAGGTTTGATTTAACTGTAATTTTTTAGTAATGGGGTGGACTTGCCATGCAGTTATTAGTATTATTAATGCAATTACATGTTTATTGTTTATTTCCCCAACCACTTACTTTAACTAAGAGTTCAACAAATAGTTGAATTTTAAAGCCTAGTAAACAATATCGTGGCGCTTTAAGCGTAATTTTTCTTTTACTATCGATTATTAAACTATGAATCCCTTCATGCTCCTCCCTACTGTACACGTTAGAGCGTTTGGAGGAACCAAATTTTAATTTATTTTTATTGTTTTTCAAACGCTCAAAAAAGTGGGCGCTTCGCGGAACGATTTGTAGGCGTTTCGTTTTGAGCGTTTCAAATTTGGGCGCTTCGAGGAATACCTCGGCGCAGGATCGACCAAGATGGAGGCTCTTATTATCGGAGGCCAAGACTCACTATGGGTCGGTGCGCCAACCTAGTTAGTTAGTTAGTTATGCCCCAAAGCGCTAACAGCAAAGATAGGAGCTGTGGATTTTGTGTACTTAATAAATAAATCAAGGTAGATAAAAAGGATGGTATCAAATACCTTTACGGCACTGCACTGACTGAGGAGACGCGGCACTTAAGGTTAGGGGGCGGAAAAAATCTAGGCATCATCATCGTGGGTGGGTCAAGGAAGATAAGAGGGCGGAAATATACCCGTCCGCCCCGGGCGGCCGATACCCACGCTAAGCTAAATATACCCGTCCGCCCCGGGCGGCCGATACCCACGCTAAGCTACAGCTATCGCTTTGGACCCTACCACAGAATACTTAATAGTACAAGTACAGAAAGCCCACTTCTAAAAACCGTTTATAGAAAAATAAAGGCTCAGGCTACCATAACAAAGTTTAAATTCCGATCGCCCAGCGTTCAACACCTACAATTATTCATACCTAGAAGTGTGTTCTCTTTCTATCGCACGCAACTGTCGCGCATTCGTCGCCGCTCCGGAGGGGCCGCCGCATGTACTTGCAAGTTTGATACTACACGCAGAGTGGGACAGGCCTGACCCTACTAAGTACCTACGCTTAAATACCTACCATGATTCAGGATTTGTAGAGTCTGGTAATTACAATGAAGCGACGCACATCGGCCTTCGCAACCCTTTAACAGGGGAACCAGACCAAGTGTATCAATTTACACCATCTGAATCATATTCGAAACGTGTAGCATTCCAGTGCCAATACAACGATATATCTCAAAGTCATGATATTGATATTTTCAACACAAATAAATATGTTTTCAAGAGGGCTCTTAGGGCCCTCAATGACTGTTAATGATAAGTATAGATAAGTTTAGCCCTTAGCCCTAGGGCACTAATGTTTCACGACCTTTTATTGTTTTATAAGTTAATAACTTACCTACCCATGTCAGGGATGCATGCTTTTAGGTAATAGTTCAGTTTTAAGCTACTTGCTCAAATGTTTTGTTTTTTTTTTTTAACTGTTATCTGTAATGTGTCCTTATACCAATAAATAAATAAATAAATAAATTCCTCATGATTTTTTTCCTCACCGATAGTATACAGGTGTATCTGTGAACATTTACATCCCTTTAACCACGTGTTCTATCCACCATTCTGAACAACATTTCGTCGCAGTCGTAGAACAAAGACGGATCTGCAATTTAGCAATTTTACAGGAGAGCGTTTTAAAGATTTTGTATGGTATATTACTTCATATTTTTTAAACCAGTTATTCAATTAACATGAAATTTGGAGAAGTTGTTTTGTATGAGGGCTTTTATGATGTGATTAACAAAACAAATTCCTAATATGTATAGTTTTTGTAAAAAGTCACATCAGTCGTTGTTCGGTGGAGTTCACTGTGACGCATGTGATTAACCGACGTTATTCTATGGAGTCAGATTTTTTGGATCATGACGGATAATACTTTCCGTCAGTGTTTTAGGGATAGTAACAAAAATTTTAGGGACGGTTTTGAAATACGATTATGTAGATCTAGAAAAGGAAATGAAATAACCAACAATTTATAATTTTACTTTTTTGTTTATTGTTTGATAGGTAGCAGACAAGCAGGCGGATCACCTGATGGTAAGCAATTGCCGCCGCTCTTGGACATGGACACCTGCAACACCAATGGAGTCACAAGTGCGCTGCTAACCTTTTATCCCCTTCCCCCCGGTGGGCCTCCGGTACCCTCACTTACTTGGCGAAACACAGCACCGGAGCTGCTTCACGCCGGTTTTCTGTGATGCAGTGGTATCACTCCGATCGAGCCAGCTCATTCATGCCGAAGCATGGCTCTCCCACAGTTAAATCATTTTATTATCACATCAGGCACGAGAGAATAAGAGAAAATAAGAGAGAATCTTATATATAGAAATCAAGAACCTCGGAATGAATACCCGCATATAAAAGTAATAATAATATCGTACTTTATGCGATGCTATTATTATACAAGGTGTTTTTTTTATATTGAGGACAATCAAGATGACCTCACTCCGCCTGATGGTAAGCGGCCGAGAGATCCAAATATGAGGTTGACAGGCACAAAAGAACAAACTAAGTACCGATTGAGTCTGTCATCCTCATCCTGAAGGCCTGCTGAGATTCTGTTTCACGCCCAGCCTAAACCCAGGGTTGCAAAAAGGAGGAAACACATGAACTGGTAGGACATTCCATAACTTGATGGCTTGGGGCAGCTAAATCTCTTAGTGCGCGCCGGCATTGTCTGGATGGCAACGCTGTCCAGCACGTGTTGTTTGGGAATGGAAAGGAGAGGATGGGATTAGTTGGAATAACTCATCAGAGTATTCTGTATTATAGTGGCGGTAGAGAACACTAAGACTGACAAGGTCTCTACGTAGCTGAAGAGGTTCTAAGGACTTAATCACCTCATGATCTCCAATAATACGGATAGCAAGTCGCTTTAACCTGTCGAGAGCCTCCAGCAAGTATTTCTCCGCGTAATACTTGTTGGAGGTTTACCATCTCAGAGATAAGAGCAATATTCCATACACGGGCGAACATGTGCCGTGTACAGGAGACAAAGCTCACTCTATTCACTCTATTCAGAATCCCGAGTTTATGGGAAGCGGTTCTTATGACGCTCTTGATTTAGTCTCGTTGATTCAAGACTATCCTGTATTGATAAAGGGGTGCTCTGAAGAGTGGGATGGGATAAGAAAGATGATACCTTAGCAGAAAATACACACACCTGTGTTTTCTTGGCATTGAACTCGACAAGATGGCTGGGATTGATTTATTGATTTAATAATTATGGGTATGAATGGGTGGAGAAACAGAAGAGGGCAAAAAAAGAGATGGAAGCATTGTGTGAAAAATTACATGATCGAAAAAGGGGTGGCTGATTCGACGATGAATGTCAGAGACGTATACATAACCAGGGAACATGGTAGAAAGATGATGATAATCTTATGTGCACCATTCGACTATCAAACGGTTTTATCGTGCCCATATGGGAAAGTGAGTGCGTTAGCAACGCAAGCTGTTTTGCTACAATTTTACAATCTTTCATGTTTCTACAAAAAAGGGATATTATTAAGTGTGGGTCGATAGTGTACACGTCAACAGATGCATTAGTAGATGGATCATCAAGAGTCGTCCACATGTCTGTATGTCCATTAGTCAATGACCATTTTCAGTTTAACACGAGATAGCGATAGGGTAATCGCATGATTCTTGTTTCATTACCTACTTTGCTTTTACTTACAATGAGCAGCAAGAATCACGCGTGCATTCTCGATCGCTACATAGGTCAAACTGATGCGTCGTCAGACGTGTGGACGGACGGCAGATGTTCGCCCCGAAACCCTTCGATCTTTTACAAAAAACCGGCAATAATCACATTCGAGACGAATGCTCTGCAGGCGTATAAATACCTACAACAGACGCACAAATTACACCCTCTACACGTCGGTAGGCGCATCGGTGGATGATATCTGCAGACGCATCTGTCTACGTGTGGGCCAGGCTTAGTAAATAAAAATAAATTATAAAGAAAAATATCAAAATAAGTAAATTAAGAAATGAACAATGACGTATTTATAAAATGCTCCCACGAATAACGTCGGATGTGCATATTCGACTTGCAGCTATCCGTAGAAAAATAACGGATCGGACAATACGCCCTCAGAAGGTCCATAGGACAATGACGGTCATTCAATTCCGTCTAGAAAATTATACTCGTCCAACAAGTTTGTATTGTGACATGTTTAAATATAATAAATTATATTTACACTGTGATAATACAATAATCAAAAAACAAAAAAATATTATTTTGATTCCTAGGACAAGGACGAATTTGACAAACCGTCGTCGTTCGCTGGATAAGTAAATTAAACCTTAAGTTATAACCTAACAGCATACGGAATCTTAGTAAAGCCAGTAAATCAACAAAATATTATAATAATTATTTACCCGTGACGTTCCATAAAACAAGGACGATACTAGTGATCCGCCGCAGTGAGCGGGGTGCGGGGGGGGAGCACTCTCCGCCAGACATGGACGGATTCTTTAATCGGGCGTAGTTCTACGCTCACAGAATCAAATCCGTCGTTATTCTAGACAATATCTCAGGCATTGAGTAACTTTTTATAAAAATGGTAACATCAACCGATAAAACACTCGATTACATGCCGATTTATGAAATAAAAAAAAATTTGAAAAAACTCAGAACCGTCTTTGTTCTACGACGCCGACGATTTGTTCAACAACTTTTCCAAATTCTTCGAAAAATTTTTCGACTCCCCAATACAAAATGGACCATGTCACGGGACCGACTTTGTATGGGAAGATGAAAAATTTTTATGCGAATTTTCAAAAGTCATAGAACAAAATTAAATGTTGTTCAGAATGGTTGGTAGAAAAGGTTCACAGATACACCCTGTATATAGCAATGTGTTTGTTTCTATGTTGTTTTTTTTCACAGCAAAATGGAGCGATGAATTGAAGTATTTTTTCAAGTGTAGATAGTTGAAGGGATGGCGAGTAACATAGGCTCATTTTGCCCCTTTCTAACCCATATATTTTTTTTTTATAAATTGAGACAACATCACATACATTGTCCTGGTCCCAAACTAAGGTTTCCCTTGCTATGGAAACCAGAAACAACGAAGGAACCACAAACACCCAGACCCAACACAATATCTGTTTCATCAACCAAACATTTGTGTCGGTGCGGGAATCGAATCCGCGACCCTTACGTTTCATTTTATAGGGAAGTGGGCGGCTCGAGCGAAGCCGTGGGTGGAAGCTTGTACGATTATAAAGCGCTGTAACCGAATTCAAAATAGAGAAAACTGAAATACAAAACCATGATAAAAACAAAAGCGTTTATTGACTAAAAAAATGATTAATAAATATAATGAAAAAATGCTTAATAAATATTATAATGGAAAAATGACGACGCCAATTGATTTATAGTATTTGTGAGGCGGTCATCTCATATATTATCCCATATTAGCATTCCTGTACTCTGCATAGTCAATAAGGCCATCGTTATTCTTGTCTGCCTGCTCCAGGGCCTTCTCCACTATGCTCATCAGGTCTTTGTCCTCATACTTGGGGTGGTACGCCGGGCCGTCGTAGTCCGGTGAGTCTGTGGAATATTGGGCCAATGAGGGAAAATGCGCAGGGCAGAGGGAAAACGTACGGTTTGGGCGTTTCGGATAATTTCTAAAATGTAATTATCAAATCAAATCAAATCAAATCAAAATATCTTTATTCAATTTAAGTCCTTTACAGAACATTTATGAATGTCAAATTTTATAATCTACTGCTGATTCGGAAGGTCAATTTCTACCGAGAAGAATCAGCAAGAAACTCAGTAGAACTTAATCTTTTCAAATTTGTTATCATAAAATTTTTAAAGAATTAAATAAAATTTAAATGTCATAATACATAACACTGTGTAGGTGAACAGTTTACCATTTCCACAAATTCTTGTCATTTAGGTATTCTTCAATTGTATAATAGGCATTTGCCATCAAATAAGATTTAACTTTAGATTTAAATTTATATATGGGTAAATCAACAAAGGGTTTGTGGTAATTTGTTAAAAATTTAAATGCTCATTCCGACAAATGAATTACCAATTTTATGAAGTCTGAGATTTGGAACAGCAAGTTTGTGTTTATTTCTGGTGTTAAGGCTATGCTTATCAGATTCTTCGGTAATAATTGAGACTTTTATAAACATACATTATACAGTCAAAAATATACTGTGATGCTAATGTTAAGATGTTGATTTCTTTGAACAAATTTCTAAGCGAGTCTCGTGGTCTAAGTCCGTATATGGCTCTGACGGCTCGCTTCTGTAGCACAAATATGGCTTGAATGTCAGCCGCAGTTCCCCACAAGAGTAGACCATAAGACATGACGCTATGGAAATAACTAAAATATACAAGTCTTGCTGCTTCAATATCGGTCAGTTGTCTTATTTTTCTGACTGCATATGCAGCTGAACTGAGTCTTCCAGCCAGAGCTGCAATATGAGGGCCCCATTGTAATTTTGAATCTAACCTAATGCCCAGAAATACGGTAGAATTAATAACTTCAACATCTTCATTGTTCATATTGATCCTAGTGCTGACCTGTCCTTACATTGGGCAATGTAATTTAACACATTTAGTTTTTTTAGCGTTTAGAAGCAAATTGTTTACAGTGAACCAATTTAGCACTTGGGTGAGAGCATTATTTACATGGTCAAAGTTATCTTTCTGTCTATTAGTTTTAAAAATTAAAGAAGTATCATCTGCAAATAATACTATGTCACACAAGTCTTTAGTAAGGTAAGGAAGGTCATTTACATATATAATAAACAGTAAGGGCCCTAATATCGAGCCCTGGGGCACTCCCATGTGTAAGAGGGCACCGGAAGAGTCAATTCCATTAACATTGACTTTTTGAATTCTATCACTTAGGTATGACCGTATTAAGCTCAAAGAGCTGTCTGTGAGACCGTAATGCTGTAGATTCATTAATAATGTTTGGTGATTAACGCAGTCAAATGCTTTAGAAAGGTCGCAAAAAATACCTACAGCATCTTGCTTATTTTGCCATGCATCAAAAATGTGCTTGATGAGTGCAACTCCTGCATCAGTAGTAGTTCTGCCCTTAGTAAATCCAAATGCTGCCCTTAGTAAATTATGACGTTCGACGTATTTTTATGTGATAGGTGGCAGACGAGTGGGTCACCTGATGGTTTATGGGATACGAATGAAACTAGCGCCGCCAACCTATTTACACTGATTGTGGCGAAAATACGACATTTTTTAAGACAAAACATTAGGTACAGACTTAGATAAAAGTAAATTGAATTTTTCAAGATGCAATACAATATTATGTAAAACATGCGACAAGTAACAATAATGTCAATTATTGCTAAAAGTGGCCGTTTTTGAATGAACTAGAGTAGCTCTCTCTCGTCAAAAATCTTAGCGAACTGTCCTTCTGTTTTCATCTATACTATTAATAAAGAGGTAACGCCTCGGCCTGTGACTGACTGACTGACTGACTGACTGATCTATCAACGCACAGCCAAAACTACTGGACCTAAAATCATGAAATTTGAAACATAGGTAGTTCATACTATGTAGGGGCGCACTAAGAAGGGGTTTTGCAAAATTCACCCCCTAAAGGGGTGAAAGGGGGGGTTTACGTTAGTATGAAAGTCTTTCAATTTAGATGTTAGAGATTTGAAAATTTGGATTATGGTTGATGATCACAAATAAAAATTGACCTGTTTCAGTTTTTTTTTAAATTCAAGTTATAAAGGGGTGAAATGGGGGTTAAAACAATGTATGGGAGATTAATTATTTTTAAAGCTAGAGTCTTGAAAATTGGTATTTGGGTTTTCCATACAAATTAAATGAATGTGATTTCAGCATTTTTTTTTTCTTCAGCTTACAAAGGGGTGAAAGGGGGTTAAAAGGTCGTATGGAAGATTCGTCATTTTTAAAGCTAGAGCTTTGAAAATTGGTATTTGGGCTTTGCATGCAAATGTAATGAAACTCAATTCGGCATTTTTTTCTTCAACCTAAAAAGGGGAGAAAGGGGGATGAAACGCCGTATTATCAATTTTAAAGCTAGAGTCTTGAAACTTGGTATTTGGGCTTTGCATACAAATGTAATGAAAGTGAATTCGTTATTTTTTTCTTCAACCTAAAAAGGGGGGAAAAGGGGGTTGAAACGAAGTATTGACATTTTTTGAAGCTAGAATCTTGAAAATTGGCTTAGGCTTTGCATAGAAATTTTATAAAAGTGATTTTGGTATTGTTTTTTCTTCAATCTTTAAAGGGGTGCTTTCGGTTTCTTCATATTCAACCCCTATGGGGTGAACGGGGGAACTGATTCAATTTGACAAAGTAAAGTTATAGAGTTTCCAGCATTTTTTAAATCAAATCTTTTTGAGATTCCTTCATTAAGGTTTACGATCACCAAAATTGATTGATGTGAATTCTACTTCGTTCAAAAAATTAAAATACCGAAGCGAAGCGAGGGCGGGCCACTATTTTATTATAAATAAAAGGTTTACCCGGTCTAAATGTCTTAATTTAGTATCATTTAAGTAAGGTTGTCTGAAAGAGATCGCTATTAGCGATAAGGCCGCCGATATTGTATTTGTAAATTACTATTAGCATTAAGTTCTGTAATGTGTTGTGCAATAAAGAGTATTAGACTACTGGCCCGTGTTAAAAAAAATATGGGTCATTTGAACCACCAGATGACCTATGTAGAACGATATAAGAGCATAAAATAATAAGATTCAGCATTATGCCGTCACTTGTAAGCTGTCCAACTGAGGACCACAGAAAGAGAGGGGGTTGCAACCCTTGGTATTTTCCCCTTGTCGCATGATTTTTGTACGGCGTTGCGGAATAATGTATTAGAAGCAGTACTGAAATAGCATGAAACTGATGCCGTACAAAAATTGTGCGCCAAAAGTCGGATTTTTTTTTTGATTTTCCGTCAATTTCCAGGGTGAATTTGATCATTTAATTTTGTACGGCATCAGTGTCATGCTATTTCAGTATTGCTTCTAATACATTATTCCGCAACGCCGTACAAAAATCATGCGACAAGGGGAAAATACCAAGGGTTGCAACCCCCTCTCTTTCTGTGGTCCTCAGTTGGACAGCTTACAAGTGACGGCATAATGCTGAATCTTATTATTTTATGCTCTTATATCGTTCTACATAGGTCATCTGGTGGTTCAAATGACCCATAATTTTTTTAACACGGGCCAGTAGTCTATATCTATCTATCTATCATTTCATTGGGTTAGAATGTTGCATAATACTTATTTTGTTAAATAAACTTTAAAAAATATAAAAATTAAGTTAGGTACTTGCCTTATTTCACTGAAAATTATGTCTTATAGGTAATGAATGATATGATGAAAATGAAACCAATTTTATTAAGAATATAATGGTTACAAATTTAAAAAAAGATACAAAAATTTCGGGCCACTTCTATAAAAAAAGCAATACAACGCCAAAAGATCCTTGTCACACTTTGAGTAAGGTTCTATGGAGCTCCAGTTTTAGCGGCGGCTTCAGCTTCAGCTTTGGCCTTTGTGGTCTTCGCCTTAAGGTCGTTTATCCTGTACTCCAAGTAGTCAATGTACCTGAAAGTAAAGTATCAGCCTGTATACTGTCCCACTGCAGGGCAAAGGCCTCCATCATAGAAATCAAGTCATCGCTACTATGATGGGATTAGGCTTAATCACCACGCTTGCCTAATACGGTGCGGTGATCACGAACCCGAGCTGTATTTGACAAATTCGTAACACACAACACTACTTCACGACTTTATTGACAGATAGTTTTTTTCCGCGTTGCATTATAACTATAAATGATTAAAACGGGAATTAACGCGACGTTTATTTTTAAGTCATTGTGACGGATTTAAAATATCATCTCCTACATGGAATCCAGTTATTAACAAGTGCAAACCCCGTGCTCGGCCGTTAGCAACGCAAACAAACACCGATACGGTTAGTGTAGTGTGTCGGAGTAGGGACTACGGTGCGGCGACCCTCCTCGTGTGGCCTCCCCGGTAGTATTTTCTTTCTGTTTGGAACTGCTACCGGAGGGGTCCTGGTGTCCCTGGGCAACGGCGGGTAGCAATTGGCTTATCGCCATATTGCTACCCGACGGCTGACAGCTGCACTTTGAGGCCCAGCTCTGTCTGGGCCGGGGCCCTGTCCGGCGCCCTGTGAGGATCTTCCTCCACTTTGGGCGCACCTTGACGTGGGCCCCACCGAGTGGGGCGCCTTCGGGCGCCACCCCCCACATCTTTGTGAGGGTCTTTAGTTGCTGGTCTGCGCTGCGTCCCACAGCCAGTGGGATGCGGCAAAGGCCGGCTAACCCCACCTCTCCGCCCAGCGACCGACTGCGCAATCCAGCGTAGCCGGCCGTGGGGCTGTCTGGTGGGGCAGTTTTTTGGAAGCCTGCAGGCACTCTCCCCCACCTTGCCCTGCAGCCAGCAGGGTGTGGGTTTGTGGAGAGTTCTGCAGGAGCCCATGCCCGCGACGCCCGTATCGCAATCCAGCGATGCGGGCGCCGCCCGGTTGGGGCTTTGTCGGAGGGCAGTGGGAGCTGCTCTGGGGGCTTTAAGCCCCGGGCGTCGGAAAGAGGCCGTACTGGCGTGCCTTGCTGTCCATGGGTGGGTCCTGCGGTGATGAGGTTCGTCCTATTTCCCGCTTTCCCACCCCGAGCCTGGATTTGCCGGGAAAAGTCGCAGAGTGTTTAGTGGGTATGCCCTTGAACGGCCTCTGATTAGCAGAGGCCCAATCCAGGGGAGAGCCCCACACTACCTGGTCGTCTCCCAGCGGCCGGGTGTGCATAAGGCGGCATTCACTCTGCGTGAACAAAAAAAAAAAAAAAAAAAAAAAAGTGTGTCGGAGTAGCTTCACTGACATTACAACTAGTGGCGATTTAATATCAAAAAATGTGAGGGTGTCCGAAGATTCGCTGCCGGGCCCTAGCAGACGACATGCACCACTGAGCAAGTAATCACCCGTGCACCGCCAGTTCGCTTGTGACCACGGCTGCTGCAACGTAGCCGAAACGTCAAGAAGTAAGTACATACAATGTACAGTCGCCAGCACATCAAGTTACTACAATCTGTCAAATTTCCTCAGTTGATATTGAACCAAACACGTTTGACATAAAAGTGAGGTTAGATTTAAGAAATTTGACAGATTGAAGTAACTTGATGTGCTGGCCACCGTAGGTACTTAAAAATAAACGTCGTGTTTATTGATATATTATACCATACCTACTCTATGACGTAAGCGTCGTGGCGCCATCAATTAATTTCAAGACTTTCTTGATGCTTGATACCTTGTGCACTTGCGACTATATGGTGTCTATGGGCAGGGCAATAACATATCAGGTGATCGGTCTGCTTGTCTGCCATCTGCCATATGAAAAAATACCTACCCATCTTGGTTCAAGTCCGTGTGACTCATAGCATGTTCCATTAGCTCTTCAATCTGTTGGTCCGTGTAGGGTTTGTAGTTCTCGTCATGCTGCCCTGGAAGAGTAACGAATAGTTTATATTACAGCTGAGACACACTTGCGCGGTGTGAGGGATAGTCAGCGCCATCTGTTGGGACCGTTGGGAACTACACCCTTTAATGTGACATCTTTACTTTACGTTTCTAAAGGTTGTAAGTGTCTGTACATTTAGGCATCCCTTTAACAATGTCTTCTACCAACCATTCTAAACATTTTGTTCTATGACTTTTCGAAAATTCGTCGAAAATTTTTACGTCTCCTCATACAAAATTAACAAGTCACGTGACCGACTTTGTATAAAATGTTGTTTTTTTTTATTAAGCGTAGGTACCTACGTACAGCCACACATCAAAGTAAACAAAACTGTCAAATTTCTTCAATCGACTCTCATCTTACTGTCATACACATTAGGTTGAATATCAACTGAGGAAATTAGACAGGTTGTGGTAACCTGATGTGTGGCTGTATGTACCTATTTTACAAAAGTCATAGAACAAAATATGTTGTTCAGAATGGTTGGTAGAACACGTGGTTAAAGGGATGTAAATGTTCACAGATACACCCTGTATACAGTGCCTATAACCTGACAAAGCGAAACGCTTTTTTTAGCAAAGATGGAAACGAATAGCGAAACTAAGTCTCGAAACGAAGAAACTATCAGTTAAAATATAAAATTAAAAAATAAGTCGTACTTACCCTAGATTCAAGTAGGGTTTCTTACATAGTCACCAACACATCACGAACGGCACAAATTTATTCCGTAGGTCAAATTACGGTTTAAGAAATCAATTAAGTACTGTATGTCAAATTACAGTTTATGAATACCTTCCAAGTAGCTGTATGTCAAATTACAGTTTGTATTTAAAATCTACCTTACGACTGTATGTCAAGTTACAGTTTGTACAAATCTTCTTATAACTGTATGTCTAATTACAGTTTGTATTTAAATCTTCCTAGTACCTGTATGTCAAGTTACCGTTAGTGTAAGTTTTCCTTTGAAGTGTATTATATCAAATTATATTAATCTTCCTGGTAACTGTAAGTCTCATTACAGTTTGTGAAAACCTTCCTAGTAGCTGTATGTCAAATTACAGTTTGTATAAATCTATCTTTACGACTGTATTTCAAGTTACAGTTTGTACAAATCTTCCTTGTAACTGTATGTCAAATTACAGTTTTGCAAAAAACCTTATAATAATCGTGTGCCGAGTTGCGTTTCGCGGTTTGTAAAACCGGCTACATAGCAATGAGGTCGATTCAAAAAAATGCCCAACTTACGATGGGCATTTTTTTTTTTTGAAAAAATAACATAATGTTTTATTACAGTATTCTCTGACGATTTTCTTCAGGTTTTTGTTTTGTGTGTTTGGCCCAATTATTTTGTCAATGTAAACGTCACAATAAGCAAAATAAGCTAGACATTTCCTAAACAGACAATAAATAAAAAGCAGACATAATCAATATAAATTTATTCACATCTCAACAGTCATTCTTACCTTGTTACCAAAAACTTACACAACACTAACATAAAAACGCGACAACAAACACAGAAACAAATTAAATGTCTATGATTTTCCATTAAGACAGATTAAAAAGAGGATGAATGTGTATTTAGTTGAAAAAAACAACCCACCAAGTAAAAAAAAAAACAATCTGTCTCTTAAAAACCATAGAAGTATGAATTAAATGAGATTGTAACATGAAAAGTCGCTTAAATGATATTTCAACAATTTTTTGCGTCATAAAAAATAATAGTAACAGTCAAAATTGACATTTATACGGTTTTCACGTCAAACCCATATCTTACACCAATCTATTTGTCGCACTGTACAATTTAGAAAAATACCAAAAAATATACCAAAATATACAAACACATTCAAGACTGGCACATCACATCCGAAATTCAGCAAATATTTTATATTTTAATAGCAAAATTAAGATTCAAAAAATATTTCTTACGTTCCAGAAAAAAAAAATCAACAATACTTTTATAAATTGTTTTTTTTTGACAAAATATTATGTTTGAATACAGTTTAAAAAAAATATAGATATCAATGTGTCATATCGATATTAACCATACATTTTTGCTTTTTTTGACAAATACAAAATGTCGAAATGTATAGGAAATTGGGAACTTACCATTTGCATTGTCAGTTTAATTCGTATAATAAAAAATCTGAGTATAAGTAGGTTAAGTTAATAATATTGTGATTTTAATTCTCTGTCACGTAAAAAAAATACCAAATTAACAGTAAGGTTACAATATTTTACAATTCATTACAAAACTGCAGTAATATACAAAATGCTGTATGTTTGAGGATTATTTGTGACGGACTTAAGCTAAACTACGAACTATAGTACGGCTGGTTATCGCAGGCCTCGCTTAACACTTAAACATTATAGTACGTACAGCCACACATCAAAGTATACAAAACTGACAAATATTCAAAGAACTTTTACCTTAATGTCATTCACATTAGGTTGAATATCAATTGTGGAAATTTGGCAGGTTGTGGTAGCTTGTGTGACTGACTGTACGTTGGTATTTCGACTTGAGCTCAAAGTAAGCAGCATATAAGCCATCTATTTATTTTTTATGTCATTATTTGAATTGTTACAAATAATTTTAGGCCAATTGATAAATTTGAATATGAGCGCTCTAAGAGACATATTTTTGATATTTCACAATTTTGAAAAATATTTAAAACAATCCTTGAAATATTTGTACCAATTAAAAAAAATAGGGGGTATCCATGGAGTAAGAACTAAGGACTGCGACAACCAGCTAATTAAATAAAGAAAAAAATAATACACAAAAAGTGGAGTCAAGAAAATGGCAAAAATAAGTCTTTTATTGCAGAGAAGAGATTAAATAAAATTAAAAAGTAGTTAAAACTAAGGAAACACCGACTTTCAGATATTTTGTATATAAAATGTCTTTTTGTTGCTTGAGATTACCAAAAAAAGAAAAGAAGAAAAATAAGTACATATTTTTTAAAGATTATTCGAGAAAAAACCCAAATCCTAATAAAGAATTGGTATTTTTTTGTTTCAACCATTATTTCTAAATTTGGAAATACTCATACTATTATAATAATAAACAAAAAAAATACAATATTGAAGAACATTTAGAAATGTCAGGAAGACTGTTCATGAGCACCGAATAAATATATTTCGTAAAAAGTAAATTATCAACCTATATACTGTCCCACTGCAGGGCAAAGGCCTCCATCATAGAAATCAAGTCATCGCTACTATGATGGGATTAGGCTTAATCACCACGCTTGCCTAATGCGGTGCGGTGAACTATATTTCGTACATAATTAAAAAGTTGCTAATTCAAAAATAATATACCTAAATATAGGCTGCTACATTTATAAGACACTTTAAAAGACAAGTGTCAATTTTACGGAATAATCTTAAATTTTAATTGGCTAGAAAAAAAGGAACTTATTGAATGAAAAAAAACCAGATCAACTTTAATAAAAGCAGCAATGTTTTTTGCTTTATATTGATGTAGAGGACTGTACATTGCGTTTAAAAAAAATGTTTTTTTTAACATAAAGTAAAGATTCCATAATTTATTATTTAGATTTGAAGAAGTTAATTTATTAATTTTTCCAAAAAAAATAGCAAAGGAATGTTTTTTTATCGCCGTTTTGTCCAATTTGATCCGCTGTCAAAATAATCTGACTTAAATTTAATTAATTTCATTATGATAAATCATAATGGATGTGTTTTTTATATACTTACAGTCGACATCAAATTATGTTAAAACATCTGAATAAAAAATGTTTCTTGAAAAAAAAGGACGGCAATAGAAAGTTTTTTTTTTTATGTGATAGGTGGCAGACGAACAGGCGGATCAACTAATGGTAAGCGATTGCCGCCGCCTATAGACACCTGCAACGCCAGTAGATTCACTAGTGCGCTGCCAACCTTTAACCCCTTTCCCCCCAATTGGGCCTCCAGTGCCTTTACTCAATCGACGAAACACAGCGCAGGCGCTGGTTCACGCCAGTCTTCTGTGAGGACGTGGTATAATTGCCGGCCCATTCATGCCGAAGCGTGGCTTTCCCACGGTTGATACTAAAGAAAGCACTTCATACGTAAAACAAAATATTAATCTCAACATCATCAACATATTTTGATAGAGACTGTACATATTGTCGTATTTTAGCAAAAGAATACGTACAAGATGTTTTTTTAAATTTATCCAAATTTTTAAGCACGACTTAGAATCTGTAAGTGAACTTTCTCCTAGAAACATGGGTCGAATTTTGTATTTTTTCTTTTACTTTTCATACAAACCAGACTGGTCACGCGATCGATATAGTATGGGAAGTTCAAAATTGTTTGTCGTATTTTGACAAATTGGAGAGAGTTATACACTTAAATATTCTGAGTCGAGCTTAAAAATTTGGGTAGTGATTAAAATTCACCTTGTATTTTGGATATTCTAAGTCGTGAATATAGACTAGCCGTATAAAGTAGATTAGGCTGTACCTACTAAGTAGATATGGTTATTTTATAAAATATATCACACTTCTTAAAACATCCTTTTTATAACCTTTAGAATTATATACGAATTTTCGATCGTCTGATAAAAGTTAACAAACCAAAAACATTTTATACGAATAAAAGTAAGTAATTCTGTTACTCTTTATCATTAAACTAGTGGCCCGCCCTTACTTCGCTTCGGGACCGTAATTCAGAAATGAACTAATAGATGGCGCTGTGCACAATTACATCGCGCAAGCGTTTCGTGTTTTCGGTTTACCTATAAGCCTTGTCGTTGTCTATAGAAGTTATCTCTTTAAAAATAGTATAGATAGGTAGGTAATAGTAAAAATTATACATATAAGTAATTTGTTATAGTTCAATAATTCTTTTTTGGAAGAATTAATTTACAGTCCATTCTAAACATTGGAAGTTGTCTGGAAGAAATCGCTACAAGCGATAAGATCGCCTTATTGTACTGTCTATAGCTGTTGTTTCTCTCATGTATTCTATTTCTAGCAATAAAGAATATCTATCTATCTATCGAAGACTGTTTAGCTTGTCCCTTACATATTGGGCAGTTAACTTTTATCTGACGATGGAAAAATTGGGTTCAGAATCTTTACACCATGGTCTTATTATTTAGTCCTTCACTTAAGACTAGTTTTTCTATATTAGTAGAACTTAGGTAAATGATGCCAAAAAATGTGTAGGTAAATGATTCAGTCGCAGGTCACTCTTTAATTTGACTTTAAGCAAGATTCGAAATTATGAATTAAGTATCAGCCTATATACTGTCCCACTGCAGGGCAAAGGCCTCCATCATAGAAATCGAGTCATCGCTACTATGATGGGATTAGGCTTAATCACCGCGCTTGCCTAATGCGGGTTGCTGATCAAAAACTTCGAACCCTGCTTAAAAAAAGATTTTACCAATCGTATGTTTTAAACTTTTGCTTTGTATTGTACAAATACTTGATATAAACAGGACTAAACGCTAAGAAGTTTAAATATAAGTACATTTTAAAACTTACTGCCTGACAAATTAATCAGCCCGTATACTGTACCTAAGCGTAGTGTGTCGGAGTGACTTCACTGTTAGTTTATTTAGTGGCACTGCTTAGCAGTTAATTGTGGGAGAGTCATGCTTCGGCATGAATGGGCCGGCTCGACCGGAGTGATACCACTGCCTCACAGAAAACCGGCGTGAAGCAGCCCCTGTGCTGTGTTTCGCCGAGTGAGTGAGGGTACCGGAGCATTGGCAGCGCACTTGTGACTCCACTGGTGTTGAAGGTGTCCATGGGCGGCGGCAATTGCTTAACATCAGGTGATCCGCCTGCTCGTCTGCTACCTATCACATAAAATAAAGTGCAAATATCGAGAATGAGAGGGTATCCGAAGATGCACAAGCCGGGCGTAGCAGACGACGCCGTGCGCCTCCAGTCCGCTTGTGACCACGGCTGTTGTAACGCAGTCGAAACTTCAAGCAGTAAGTGCTTAGCACTTATATTTCTGGAGATCTAGGTCAATGGGTATCTGACTAATTTTTTTTATGTGTTTAATCAAAAGACGCCTCAATTTAAGAAACATCGTTGAAAGAATCACTTGATTCTCATTTGAATTACCTGGAGATATCACAACATTAAGAGCACCATATTTTGGGCAAGCCCAAAAACGCTCTATACAAATGGCTATTGTATTGTGACGTCCACAACGCAAACTCTTGTATGCGCGTCTAGTAAATTTTGTATGGTAGCTATATCAAATGTTTCGTTTAAGTAAATGGTTTTATAATAAAAGTTGGTGGAAATGAACGGGTAGTCAATGATATAATTATTATTTTTTAATTTTATACTTAAAAAATGGACTTTGCCTATGAAACTTTGAATGCTCACAAACCAGCTAGACGATACATTTTTAACTGAAATGTTGGCCATTGGTTGTTATTTACCAATATTTTAATAGAGTATCAATATTTTTTACTAATCGAGATTAGTCAAATACCCAATTGCGTGGCTCAAGTGGCAATGGGCAGGGCTACATTGCGAGGAGAACAGACGGCCGTTGGGGCGGAAAGGTCCTTGAATGGAGGCCGCAGCCGTGGCAGCCTCTCACCAGGTGGACCGACGATCTGGTGAAGGTCGCGGGAGTCCCTTGGATGCGGGTAGGCACAGGACCGATCTGTGTGGAGAACTTTGGAGGAGCAGGCCTATGTCCAGCAGTGGACGTCTATTGGCTGAAATGATGATGATGACTTATATTTAAACAACCTAGCGTTTATACTCTGATTCATAATCATGTAAAGTAAACTGACAGATGAAAATGACAAGTTTCTATGCATTTTGACATTTTGCATGTGTCAAATTGAGTGATAATGTATGGGATGACACATTGACATCTGTCAGTTTACTTTACATGATTAAGAATCAGAGTATAGTCCCGTTTATACAAAGTTTTTGTTACAAAATTAAATATTAATTTTGTTTATTCTGACTCTTCTGTTGTGCTCTAACGAATTCTGGGTAATCTATATAGCCGTCTCTATTATGATCATCCATGTTAAGTATAGGGGTCAATCAGTTTGACCAGCTCGTCGTCGTTGAAGATCTTCTCCTCCACTGGGGGGGTTCCTGGCGTGGACTGCTGCTTGTGTCCTTGCTCTGAAAGGCCCACCACATAGAACAGACAAACACAAGATGAGTATGCGGATGGGAAGTAAAATTTGAACTTGGCTGGTTGCACTGTCGCGTCTGTTGGAAGAACCTAGGGCACAAAATAAAGACTCTGAGACAGAAGGCTGACTGCCCACTAAGAGCTAAAAATATGTCAAGTACTCACGCATGCGCACTAACGGTCAAAAACGCCTTTTCGACCAGATTAATCCTAACTTATGACATAAGATTGTCAAACTGTCGAGGTCTATGGTAGAGGCCGCGCGTTTATGTACTCATGCCGGGCAACAACGCTAGCATATGTCGACAAACTCTTCTAAATTCAAAATCAAAGCTGAGTCAGCCTTCTGTGTCAAAGTCTTTATTTTGTGCCTAGGGGCTGTCCATTAATCATGTAAAAATAAATAAATGCGCCAGACAATCACACCAATCAACCTGGTCTCAAACTAGGGCAACCCCTGTACTATGAGTACCAGATGACGATATTTAACTGGTTATGTGATGTTTTTTTTGGCATTTTAACCCCCGCCCCCTCCCTTCCCCTTGGTGATCGGTGAGGTTCAAGACTACTGTGATTTTTATGGACCCCCCTCTCCCCCCTCGGGCATCGCATGATCAATGGACGACCCCCTAGCCACCAGATAATTTTTACAAAAACACGCACATTTTGTAAGATTTTTACAAGTATAAAATGTTCATTTTATTTTGAGTCCCATATTTTAAATGATGAAAGCAAATGAATAAACGGTTTTTTTTACAATCCCAGAAGGGTACAGGCAAAGAACAGGGAATGTCACATTTTTGAAATTTTTTTGAATTTTATTGAAGGCAAATCTTTGCCTAAAGTAGTTTAGTCCCCAATTACTTAATTTTAAAAAAAGTTAACATATGACACTAAAAATACATTTTTAACTATGGCCGAAGCGCAAAAAATTATGGAAAATATATATTTTTAAACTTTACATTGCGTTTTTCTCAAAACTGTTTCATTAGGACATTCCCTGTTCTTTGCCTGTATCCTTCTATACAAAACAATCCAATACCTCTTTCCCATACATAAGAAAATGGAACCAAATATAAAGAACACCGTTAAATTTTACTCGTTTTAATCCCGAAGCCCTCATAACAGGTAACACGAATCAAGCCACGAGTATATTTTTTTTTTCCCGTCGATAACGCAACTGAACTACTAAGATGAGATGAGCTTATTTCTGTTTCGAAAATTGCAATTCAAACTAGAGCGTTTCCTATCAATTTGTTATTTTCGTTTTCAAAGTCAAAGTATTTATTGCTTTCATGAATGTAGAAATAGGGTGTTATATTTTAATGTTTATATTTTTTTTTATATATAATGAGGACAATAAGATGACCTCACTCCGCCTGATGGTCTGATGGCCAAAGTATAAACGAGACAGGTCAATGTTGATACATTTTTGAATGGATTAGTAAAATACGTCCATAAATCAAGCGGATTTTAGGGATAAAAACAAACGCCGATAGCTTAGCTGATTTTCAATTAAAAAAAATTAAGACAAGCCGTATATGATCGGTAGTTGATACTGAGCACCCCATTTTTTTCTTTGTAATTAAAAAGTAGTGGAGTATATTTTATGTTTGTCATTTATCCAGAATCTCAGACAATTACGTCCCGAATTATTACTAAAATGTTATAAACACTCACCGTGCCAATGTATAAGGGACTTGATCAGCTCGCAGCCGTCCAGCTTGTTGTTGTTGTCGGCGTCGTGCATCTTGAAGTAGTGGAACTGCAGCTCCTGCTCCGACATCTTTGACGTGTCTATGGGCACGTCCATGTGCCCTTGTATGTGTCTGAGGAAACCGTGAGGATTAGCACCCTCGCATCTATTCTAACCTCACAGTCGTGAGGATGAGACGGAATAATCAAAATCAAAAATCAAAATCAAA
Organism: Cnaphalocrocis medinalis; assembly: GCA_014851415.1. NCBI lineage: Eukaryota > Metazoa > Arthropoda > Insecta > Lepidoptera > Crambidae > Cnaphalocrocis > Cnaphalocrocis medinalis. The sequence continues at coordinate 4,599,418 of CM026302.1, forward strand.
ATGTCTTTATTCAATTTAAGGCTTGTACATGCGCGGATTGGGCACTTTGTGTATGTTTTAACTCGGTAAATCGTTAAGAACGATACCTTAAAAAAAAAACATGTTATAGACTGGATTTTGATCTTGAATTTCTGACGAGGATTTTTATTTAATGTTTATAGTTCATTAGGAAAAAAATATAACGTAAACATTGATTTTATGCAAAATATTGGATAAACTACGAAACTAAACACTTCAGATGACTGATTTTTTAATATAGGGAAAGTGTTGTACCAGTGGACGGCTTTACCTGTGGACAGTCTGAATATCTACAAAACTATAAACCAAAATTACTAAAATTCCACACATCCGTACGGTGATTTCGTCATAAAGCAACATTTATTAACTCTCATATCATTGTCTGTTGTGTAATTGGAGAAATCAATTAATATTATGTTTTCATAAAAAAAGTAAATAAATTGCTCCAATTACTTTTATATTTTTTTCTAAAACCAATAAGACAAAGGGCTATTTCGTAGCTCTTTTGTCTATCTTAGGTTATTAATGTGATTTTGTACGCATTTAAGTCATTAATTCGAACAATTAGGAAACTTATGATGGTGTTTCTTTTTTCTTAGTTCGTGTTATACCTATAGACAGTGCTACGAATTTTCCTGTGGACTTTCCAAAGATTCAAATCGAATAAAAAATTACGGAAGGCATTGAAAATATTATGTTGGAATAATAAAAGATATTAAAAGAGAGAAATTTACACATGAGATTTTTGTAAATTTGTATGGTCCATAGGTACATTATAGGTGTTTTACCTGTGGACAATATCACAGTTTTTAAAAAACCTTGTATATATTTAAAATTACACCAAGTTTTCAAAATAAGACTATTGATTATTGTGAGTCATTGCATGGTCTCTGTGCATCCATAAAGAGTTTTAATATAACTTTTTATTTTATTGTTTTATAAGCACTTTTGTTAAAAATAACTGGCAAGTGTCCATAGGTATAACACTTTCCCAATACAATACAATGTACACTACAATCTCTGACGAGGAATTGTTGTTTCTTGGGTTTATAATTTTTTTATTAGTAATATTCTGTTTTTTCTATACGCGAGCGCGAGTACTCTCTGTATGCTCAAGGCCGTTAGCGCATGTACAAGCCTTAAGTCCTTTACAGAACATTTATGAATGTCAAATACCTATCTACCGCTGATTCGGAAGGTCAATTTCTACCGTGAAGAATCAGCAAGAAACTCAGTAGAACTTAATCTTTTCTAAGTTTGACTCCGTAATAAATCCAATCCGATATTTGGTTACTTTAAACGATTCGGGGCTCCGTAAGTGCAATTGGCAGCTGGTCCCACTGAAAACCAGCGTTACGGCCTATGGTCGTAAGCTGAGTGAGGGCCATTTATGCTGGATGCCTCAACACAGCATAATATAAATACACGGCACTGCTGGCCTATGGGGAAGGACAGTTTATTTTTTGTTGTTATTTTTTTTACGAGTGTTTTTTATTTTTTTCTTGTGTTGTGTCAATTGTCTGTAGCATGTAATATGTGTTGTGGTGTCCGTCCAAATTAATAAATGTATTTTCTTTCTTTCAATTTATACAACAGACATATTTTTTCGAATTATTGACAACTAGCTTTATTGTTTATTTTTCTCTTAGGTTAAAAACTATGCAATGACAAAGCGGTTTTATTCTGCAACTACGGCGGCCAATCTATACTATTTATAAAGAGATAACTTCTATAGACAACGACAAGGCTTTTAGGTAAACCGAAAACACGAAACGCTTGCGCGATGTAATTGGACACAGCGCCATCTATTGGTTCATTTCTGAATAACGGTCCGGATGCGAAGTGACCAAAAAACGGAACCTTTATAAATTCGTCATGTCTGTCTGTCCGTCTGTGTAGGATACTATAGAGGTATTAATGAAAACCAAACTTGAAGGTTTACTTACTCTCTTTCATGTGCGATGTTTGATGGGTTCAAAAGCTGAGGATCTGAAAAGCAAATAAAATAAACAATTTATAGCATAACTCATTCAAAAGCGATTCCCCATGTTCCCCAAAAGACGCCTCAATTTAAGAAATATCGTTGAAAGAATCACTTGATTCTCATTTGATATCACAATTTTAAGAGCACTTATTTTGGGCAAGCCCAAAAACGCTCTATACAAATGGCTATTGAATTGTGACGTCACAACTCAAACTTCTGTGTGCGCGTCTAGTAAATTTTGTTTGGTAGCTATATCAAATGTTTCGTTTAAGTAAATGGTTTTATAATAAAAATTGATGGAAATGTACGGGTAGTTCAATGATATAATTATTTTTTTTTTAATTTTATTCTTTAAAAATGGACTTGCCCATGAAACTTTGAATGTTCACAAAACCACCTAGTCGTTATATTTTTACCTAAAAATGTTGGCCATTGGTTCTTATTCACCAACATTTTGATAGAGTATAAATATTTTATACTATATCGCGATTAGTCAAATACCCAATTGGTGATTATGATACAATTAATGGAATGGTTTCGAAATTGAGAAGATTTGACATAATTTTACTGTAACATTTTAAAATCTGAATACATTTGACATGCTTCCTACATTACATTTTTATTTTTGTGGCGGTGTGACGGTGGTGGCCTCCAGTACCCTTTTTTTGTTTGTTTTCCCAGGGGAAACCGTCATGGCTTGCCACATGTGGGGGACAAGGTGGTGGGTGGGACTCTAACCCTAACCAATACCCCTGGGGTGTCCATCTCAGCGCAATCGCGGTCGGATACCCCACAGCCGGGACTGGACCGTACAGCTAATCGCGCTCGCCACTTTAAGCCAAATTGGCGCAATGCATTCCAGATGCACGACCTACCAGGGCACCCAGTAGGATTTTCCCTCGCGGAGTCGTGATACTGAGCAAGCCCCTCCTCAGTAGTGGGTATGTTCACGTACTTCGAAAGCCCGACCAGTCCAGTACTTAGAGTACTAGGTGCTGCTTACGCCGGTCGGTGAGGCCATAGCATCACTCCGGTCGAAGCCCATTCATGCTGAAGTGTGGCTCAACGGCTACTCACCCCCATGGTGAGCGTGCCCCTGGGGCGCCTGCTGCGGGGGCTGCGGGGGCTGCTGCACCGGCACCTGCTGCGGGGGGGGCGGCTGGTACTGCTGCTGCGGGGGGGGAGGCTGGTACTGTTGTTGTTGTTGCTGGTATTGTTGTTGTTGCGGAGGCTGGAGAATGAATAACAATACGTGACGAGATTTGAATAAAAAGAAAGAAAGAAAATACATTTATTGACCATCACAAAATACAAAATATAACACATACAGTGAGAATGAAAGAACTTAAGTATGTAATTAGGTAGTAGATACATATATATGTTTGTGTGAGGTCAATCAGGTCCCGACCTCAGCATTTGCTGCTACGGCATTATCTGCGGTGCCGCAGCAGCGCTGGTATTCTGGTGGGACCTGAATATCTTTTTATTAGGTAGATAGATGTTATACCTAAAAATAAATAAGAAAATATATATTGTTATTTAAATACTTACTTGTTGTGGTGGGGGAGGTTGCTGATAATTCTGAAAAACAAATAAGACATCTTTAGAGGTCAAAAAATAAGGTGTTAAACAAACAAATGTTAAAAACTTTCAAAACAAACAATGGGCATTAATTAAGAATATATTCAAAAACAATTTTCTTTTATTTGTTTTGTATCTTAACAATCCAAATAAAAGAAAATCCTAACTAATATTATAAATGCGAAAGTAACTCTGTCTGTTACTCTTTCACGCCAAAACTACTGAACGGATTTAAATGAAATTTGGTATACAGATGATCTAGACCCTGAGAAAGAACATAGGCTACTTTTTATTGCGAAAAAGGGGTTGTAAGGGGTTAAAAGGGGGGTAAAAAGTTACATTTCCACGCGGACGAAGACCAAGACCAAGAAAAATATTTTCTACCCTAATCCGGAGTAGGTTTTCAATTTTGAAAATGGCAAAACACTCATCAAGTCAAAGTATTTATAGCATTCATGAATGTAGAAATAGAATAGAAAAATATTTATTCAGCAACCATCTTACAGTTGATAAGATTTGAATCTGAAAACTAACACATTTTGTGCTGAAAAGATGACCATAATAATACTGCCAAGAGATATAATGCCGAGGCACCAATTTTCATGGTCACATATGCAAAAAAGACATAGGCTCTATACTTAAATTACCTAACAAGAACTAGCAATTATAAAATGTAGTCTGCAGATGTCATTAGCAAATCAAGTTTTATGAATCATTTAGGATATTAGGTAATTAGCCAAACTATAATGAGCTTAACACTATAGTTATAGCACAGTCATAGTATGTACAGCCACAATCTATTCAAACTATGCCCAATTATAGCTGATACTGAAGCCCTAGCACAATCTTTTGAAAGTGATTGTAACATATAAACATCGTAAACATTTTGTATGAAACAAATCTTGGGGACCGTTCAATTATTACGTAAGCATCGATGGGGGGCGGGGGGGTCTGGTCTCTGCTTACTTTTGATAAATTCAGGAAGAAAAAGCATATTTTATTGCCAATTTTGCTGACAAGGGGGGGGAGGGGGGTTATATTTCCAAAAAAATCTGCTTACGTAATACTTGAATGGTCCCTTGTATTGTATGTAAGCATAACTAACGTAGACAGCACAAATATGAGAAAGGATAGTATCGAAACATGATGATATACGATACGTCGGCAAAGGTAACTCGTGCTCAGTATTAGTGCAATTACAATGTGGGAATAGCATGATCCTACTACTATTATAAAGACGAAAGTTTGTATGTATGGATGTATGGATGTTTGTTACTCTTTCACGTAAAAACTACTGAATGGATTTGAATGAAACTTTACCACATTATAGCTTATACATCAGAATAACACATAGGCTACAATTTTTGAGGTTTTTACGAACCTGAAGTCCACGCGAACGAAATCGCGGGCAAAAGCTAGTAATGTAATAAATTCTTTAAAAATTTCCCTAAGTCTCTTTCAGACAACTTTGGAGTAGGGACTGAAGTAGGAAGGTATAGCTGGTCAAAATAATGTTTCATTTCCGAGTTTCAATGTGTCTCAGAAAAGAAAAGATATAAAACACATGATTTAAACTAAATATGTTACTTTATCTAGGGCCTAGAATTACTTGCTGTATGATGTTTAAGAATAAAATTGCATCATTTTTAAAGCATTACAAACCTGATAGTTCTGCGGAGGGACTCCAGGGGCCACCTTCTGTTGATATTGCTGAGATATCACACATTGAACCAGTGCAGCTACCAAAAGTACACGCAACATTTTGACCCTAAAAAACAAGTTTATATCACGTTTCTATAACTGAAACAGGCCGCGGACACGCTGGCTCACACTAGTATTGTTATTCAAAACAGCTTACAGAAGCAAAATCACCGTGGCAAATACTTTAAAACCACTTTTGTACAAGTTGTAATTCTTCCTAACAGAAACACTTAAAGAAAGTTACGGAAAATCAATTATTACCTGTGAATGTAAACTAATTACGTGGACTAACACGATAGTGCGTTATCGAGTATATCTGTTGATAATATTAGAGCAAGCTAAATCGTTTAGAACGTTTTCAAAAAGTGTTGAGAAGTCAAAGTCAGCAACTCCGTGGTGTTAACACGTCAGACATTTTTGACTTTGACATAAGGAGTTTCGTTCGCACGTCGATTTCAATGCCACGTGTAGTAAAAAGAAAAGCGAGGCCATGTTATAGTTCAACGAAAATGAATATTCCTAAATGCAAAAGTAAATTAATGCACAAAATCATTAATTAACACTTTAGTTATAGCTATAGTTATAATGCAATATTTCTTTTCAATACTCAATAAAATTATTAACTAATATTTGTTCCGAAAAGAAACAAAACGCAATCGAGCTATGTTCCATTTCTATGAAATAATTTCGATATTCATACAATTGCAAATTGTTGTAAATACCATAAGAAAGAACTAATAAAAAGGTTTAACCCTGTATACAGGGTGTATCTGTAAACATTTACATCCCTTTAACCACGTGTTCTATCAACCATTCTGAACAAAATTTGTTCAACAACGTTCGTAAAAATTTTCGACTCCCCGTATAAAATGACCAAGTGACATGACCGACTTTGTATGGAAAGATGAAAATTTTTTTTGCGAATTTTTTAAAGTCATATAACAATTATGTGGTTCAGAATGGTTGGTATGGTAGAACACCGTGGTTAAAGGGATGTAAATGTTCACAAAATACACCCTGTATTTAAAATTTGAATTTATAACGCCAGATGTAGGGCGATGAGTTATATCAATTATTGTCTAAGAAAAACAAATAGGTAGTTTGAAATAACTTTTATTTCTTTTTAACGTATAGTTACATACAATGTGTCAAAAATAGTATTAGCATAAATTACTTATGAACAGCCAGAAAACAATACAATTTACTTATATTGCATCAAGAAAGTCATGAAATTAATTGATGGCGCCACTGCCGCTTACGTCATAGAGTATGGTAGCCCCATTGGTTATAATACTATGGAACTCTGTAATAGATACTCAAGAATAAATTTGCGAATTTATTATAACAAATAATTCGATATTAAAGTGCTTAATCGTGACCCACGCAAGTGGACCTTAGTCGTAAGTTATGGCCTAATATAGCACCTTATTTTGTATACTTACTTACTACCTAAGTATAGTTAAAAAATAACATTTCTTATATTCTATTCATACACCATTTTACAACTTTTAAGTAACAGATTCATTGCGTAGCCCACTTTTAGGGACTTTTTCCCATGGTGGTTAACAAATCTTCTGCGACGCCTACTGGCGTCAGCCGCTACACAGTAAAATTACGCCCTTAGGCGTCTTCCACCATGATTGGACACATTTTGCTTTTTTTTTTTAATTTGACTTGTGTACCTAACTGTTTACATTCAGTTGGCATCAGATATCCATTCTTTAAGACGCCATTCGGCGTCAAACGCCATATGTAAAAGATTCATATGACGCCTTAAGGCGTCATCCGCAATGAATCGGTAAAAGGGATGTAAATGTACACCAATACTTTATATAAAAACTAGATTCTTAAAGTAGCTTCCTAACGATGGATACCTTTTTCCTCTTCCCCTCCCCGTCCACATACAAATCCAACCCTTCGAAATCGCTAACCAGACTCCTTATACAATCCACCTCATCTTTCGTCAAACCATTTGGCAAATCTAACTTCGCATAATCCGACCTTCCCGCCAAATCTTGACACATGTCACGGACGCCATCTTGGAAATCCTCGTCAACGTCAAACGTGACTTTTTCTTTTTTCTGGTTCGAAGATGTTTTAAACGCATTCTGCCAGATTTCTTTTTCTTTCAACTCAGACTTTTTAATATACTCGTCTAAATTTGCCAACGCTTTACCTATTTCTTTATTTTTAGGCTCCAATTTCAATGCTTTTTTATAGTATTTCAAAGCTAAATCGTGTTTATTTACCATTTCGTACGCTTTACCGCAATAAAATAGCGCTTTACAATGGTTGTCAAGATTGCTAATCCGGTCTAAATTCTCACACATAATAAAAATATATTTGGGCTTTTTTAGTTTACAATAACACACACATAGGTTTATATAGACGGTTATTTTTAACTTTTTGATTTCAGCTTCTTCATTTTCGTCTTTGGGCCTGGACAGACCAAGAACGGTCATGGAGTGTTGGTAATTTTTAATGGCCTGTTTGTATTTTTTCTTCGTGAACTGGTCTTTGGCTTGGGTGTGTAACGCTGTCACAGTTTTGACGGTCACTTCGAATTTTGTTTGTTGCTCCATCGGTAAGTCATTGAATCTGAAAAAAAAAAACAATAATATCATAAATACTTATCTGGCGGGGCGGCCATCTTAAGCCGACGGCCATCAAACATAGCTAAGAACACAAACAGAGGGCCTAATTGGAAGTGGACGTTACCACCGTATCGGAGTTCCCCTCTCTTTCACACGCGCTGTGCGCGCTTTTGTTTGAATGTGACAGGTATATTCTCATTCGTTACGGGACGTCTTCGTTATAAGCCACTTGTTCCTTTCAAACAAAATTCAAATCGGTTCATCCACACACACGTCCACAGACAGACAAACCGAAAGACACGTGAAACTTATAAATCAAGCCTGCCCTGCCCTGTGCTGTGTTTCGCCGAGTGAGTGAGGGTACCGGAGGCCCACCCGGGGTGAGGGATAAAAGGTTGGCAGCGCACTTGTAACCTCACTGGTGTTGCAAGTGTCCATGAGCGGCGGGAATTGCTTACCATCAGGTGATCCGCCTGCTCGTCTGCTATATCACATAAAAAAAAAGCCCGTCCTTTTGTACGGAAGCTTAAAAAATATTATTTTTCAGACGAGCATCGGATCACCTGATGGTAAGTGATTTCCGCCGCCCATAGACACCTGTAACACCAGTAGAGTCACAAGTGCGCTGCCAACCTTTAACCCCAATTGAGCCTCTGGTATCTATAATTTGGTTCATAATCATGTGGAGTAAACTGACACACATTAATGTGTCATCCCCATACATTATCACTTAATTTTACAGATGCAAAATGTCAAAATGTATAGAAACTTGACATTTGCATCTGTCAGTTTACTCCACACTATAAGTTGCTCTGGTATTACAGCTATACAATAAAAAAAGTGTCATTTGAATGGTTGAGTAGTTTCCGAGATTAGCGCGCAACAAAAGACAGACAAAAATTTTAAGGATATTTTTCATGGTTCTGTGGCCTCGACAAAGGCCAATTTAAAGCTTGCCGTATTGAATTGATTTGTCTAGTAGTAGTTAGTTTGTATAAGTGTTTGTTTTGTTTATTTCTTTTACTCCTAGTTCCAATGTACGCACTTACTGCATGCAGTGTTCACTGTTATTAGAATGAACATCTAGATAAGTTACGATGCCATGTAAACATTACATTCCGTTTGTGAACTAAATTAAAAAAATGTCTATTTCCGGTATCTATGTTTCACTCACCTAGCCGCAGCAGTTGTATCATGCACCCGGCAGAGGGAGACAGCGAACAGGGCGGGGAGGGGGGGTATCCTGGGGGGCACCCCCCGCTCCCCCCACGCCAGCCGCGGCTGCAGCAGCGCCAGGAACCTGGCTGTGGGGCCCTTTATCATGGTTAGGGCTATCTCGATGCCTGGTAGGCAGCGGCCTGTGCCTAGACGGATTTTCTGGAATCATCCCACTAATGTTATAAACGTGAAAGGTTGTAAGTTTTTTTTTATGTGATAGGTAGCAGACGAGCAGGCGGATCACCTGATGGTAAGCAATTGCCGCCGCTCATGGACACCTGCAACACCAGTGGAGTTACAAGTGCGCTGCCAACCTTTTATCCCCTTCCCCCCGGGTGGGCCTCCGGTACCCTCACTCACTCGGCGAAACACAGCACAGGGGCTGCTTCACGCCGGTTTTCTGTGAGGCAGTGGTATCACTCCGGTCGAGCCGGCCCATTCATGCCGAAGCGTGGCTCTCCCACAGTTAAAAAAAGTGAATGACTGAATGAATAAATAAAAATAAATAAATTGAGACAACATCACATACATTGCCCTGGTCCCAAATTAAAGTTTTCCTTTGTACTATGGAAACCAGAAACAACGAAAGATCCACAAACACCCAGACCCGCAGAGATTGCAGGTGCTGAAAGAGGACAAAAATGTAAAAATAAATTTGTATCCACTTTCAGCACCTGCCAAAAATATCAATAGGTGCTGAGAGTGGCCTAGGCCAGGTGCTGAAATCCCAGGTGCTGAAATTCTGGGTGCTGAGAGTGGACTACTTCCAAATATTTTTTTCCATTCTATTCTATTCAACAATATGACTTACCCATGGAGCCCCATTGTTCATTGTGAGGGTGGAATCAAAAGGTATTTTCTTCTTCTCCCAGTATGCCGCGTAGTGTATGGTCACCTCTGCGTCCACCGGGACCAGGGGGCCCGGACCTGCAGGAATAGGCTACCTCAGTCAAACCTTATATACAAACCGAAAAAGCCTAGCGCACAAACGCGAAAACACTAGCGCGATGCAATGGACATCCAGCGCCATCTATTGGCAGACTGGGACGAACTACTACTATGCCGAAACGAAGGGCGGGCCATTATCCATATTCCATACTAGTCCATTTCAGCTAAGAAGAGCCCTGTGACACTTCGATTTTTGACACTTTTAGAGATGTCTATAATGAAATGATTGCGATTGTTTCTGGTAATCGATAATACTTCCTAAGGAAATGGAATCGATTTTTTTATACTAACAGCAACACACATTTTCCCAAAAAATAACAAAAAACGTAACAAACAATAGCAATAAAGTCAACAATAACAAACACAACAACAAAAAGTAACAATAACCGAACACCACGCAAATACAACGAAAACACAACTCGCATACAAGGCTGATGCACTCGTATAATCCGATTATCGAGTAATCGGAACATGGCCGCCGATTATGACATGTCGCAGCTCTATGTTTTTTCCACGTTCCGTTACAAGTAATACGATGTGCATAGGAATGTTTTAAAAAATGTTGTTATTTTCTATTCCATTAAATTAAAGTAAATGATACTGTTTTTGTTTTATAACTTTGAGATGTTTTATCGGAATATTTTTTGGAATAATGCCGCAATTAAATGAAAAAGATAAACAATAAAAATATTTTTCATTGTCAAACATAAAATGCGTAGTTCAGAACGTGATGAAGTGTCACAGGGCTCTTCTTAGCTGAAATGGACTATAACATTATAAATGGGAAAGTGTCTCTGTCTGTCTGTCAGTATGTCAGTATGTCAGTATGTTTGTCTTTCTTTCACGGCAAAACGGAGCGAAGAATTGACGCGATTTTAAGTGAAGATAGTTAGTTGAATGGATGGAGAGTAACATAGGCTACTTTTTGCCCCTCCATGCTACTCCGAATGTAACGCAAGCGAAGCCGCGGGCAAAAGCTAGTATTTTTATAAATTCACGGCCAATCGTGGCTCTCCCACGTTGAACTCGGTTACTTGCAGGTGTAGTTTATGACAGTACCTTCCTCAATGATCAGCATCTTGACGTCCCCGCTCGGCAGACAGTCCACCATCTTGGAGGCGAGCTCGTCGAACGAGCGGTACTCCGGGGAGGACAGCAGCAGCCTGTCAGCCGACTCCTCTATGTTCTTTAGCGCGTCTTCCAGATCACTGGAGGCATAAAAACATCAATCTATATTATTTATCCTAACTAATCTTCGATACCTACAATTTATAAAGAGATAAACTCCATAGACATCGACAAACCTTATTAAATAAAGGGGGTCTGGTCGGTCAAAATACATTGTTTCTTTTTATAAAATAAAATACTTAAATCTTGATTTTGTTACCTGTCATCTTCATTATCGAGGTCAGACAGCGAGTCGGCATCATTCAAGGGATCCGTCTTCCTCTTGAAGTTTGTGTCTATGTGGAACTCGGTGGCTGAACTCATGAGTTCCCTGCAATACGTACATTGTATTTATTATAACCAGTATTCACCAATATGCAAATGTAATTGAAATTATAGTTTTTAGTTCTAGAGAATATCTTTAGGAAAATCGAATGGAGAGACTTCGGCATCAACATCAATGGATTTATTTTCTTTTCCTTAATCTCATGGAGCACAGCTAGTAAAGAATATTTTTGTAAATGTTTAGTACTTTGTAAACAAAACTAAGTAACAAGATAAATACAAACCTAACGTTTATTCCTTTGGAGAAATGGACAGGGTCTTTGAATACTTCTTCCATGATTACTATATAAACATCCAAAATAGGATGAACAAGTTTAGTAATTAAAATTGCGTTTATCTTTTTATGCTATTCCAAAACTTGGTTGGTTATTTAATATTTCTTTGAAATCAACTTTTCGCAACACCAATCGGATCGGACATGTTTTGACAATTGGACTGACAATTTGAATTTGACAGTAAGCGCAGTGTTGCCAGCTTTATTTTTACCAACCCACCAAATGCGGCAGCGTAAACCACCAGAATAGGGTAAATACCCTCAAAAAAATTACTAATCTCGATATAGTAAAAAATATTGATACTTTACCAAAATATGGGTAAATAAGAACCAATAGCCTAAATTTTCAGTTAAAAATATAACGTCTAGCTGGTTTTGTGAGCATTCAAAGTTTTATGGGCAAGTCCATTTTTAAAGTATATCATTGAACTACCCATACATTATACACAAACTTTTATTATAAAACCATGTATAAACGAAACATTTGATATAGCTACCAAACAAAATTTACTAGACGCGCAAACAAGAAACTTGCGTGTGACGTCACACGCTAGTAGCCATTTGTATAGAGCGTTTTTGGGCCTGCATAAAATATGCGCTCTTAAAGTTGTAATATCTCAGGTAATTCAAATCTAAATCAAATAATTCTTTCAACAATATTTCTTAAATAGAGGGGTATAATTTTGATTAAACACATAAAAAAAATTGTCAAATACCCTATTCCACTTAATAACTTAGAGAATGCGACAGTAAGTAACAGTTCGTGACTCGAGGTGACGCTAATTTTGTCTAGGTCTATGCGCGGCACGGATGGCAGTCTACGGTTTAATTTGTGAAAATGTTATAATGCGACAATAAAGTCATAACGACGGAATCTAAACTAACATTCTCGTGCATTCGAGATTGAAATCGGAATTAGAAATTTGTATGGATTAATGTATGCAATCTCTAAATTAGACTTTGATGTCGAGTGCAATCCACTAAACTTCATTTATGAAGGTATTCTAATTTAATTTTCCCCTGTCGAGCAAATTATTAACTCTAACCTGGCTACACTAAAACAAAGTAATGAAAAAAAAATCAACATTAAAAGCAAAATACCTATTTTTTTTGCTGATTGACCGTTTAATAAGTTTAGCATTGTTTGTCAGCAATTTTAGCTTTCAAATATCTTTAAACAAGCAAAGTTTGCAATTTAAATTTACTGCAAACACCACTTTGGTTCAAATACCCTATTCCACTTAATAACTTAGAGAATGCGACAGTAGTAACAGTTCGTGACTCGAGGTGACGCTAATTTTGTCTAGGTCTATGCGCGGCACGGATGGCAGTCTTTGAGTATAAGATGGCAGTCTACGGTTTAATTTGTGAAAATGTTATAATGCGACAATAAAGTCATAACGACGGAATCTAAACTAACATTCTCGTGCATTCGAGATTGAAGTCGGAATTAGAAATTGTATGCAATCTCTAAATTAGACTTTGATGTCGAGTGCAATCCTTCATTTATGAAGGTATTCTAATTTAATTTTCCCCTGTCGAGCAAATTATTAACTCTAACCTGGCTACACTAAAAAAAAGTAATGAAAAAAAAAATCAACAAAGCAAAATATATTTTTTTTGCTGATTGACCGTTTAATAAGTTTAGCATTGTTTGTCAGCAATTTTAGCTTGCAAATTTCTATAAACAAGCAAAGTTTGCAATTTAAATTTACTGCAAACACCACTTTGGTTCAAATAACCTGAATCAGCGTCTTTAGACTACTCCAAGATTTATCAAGGTTAGTTTTATGGTTGCTTTCTTTTGCAGAGAATTTACTTTGGAGGTGGTTACTAAACTTGTTTTCGCTTTCTCTCGTTTGAATTCTTAATTTTTATCCTAGTTTCAATAGAGAGGTTAAACATAAATTTCCCTTATACAAATACAAATACTTTTATTGCCATATAAACAGTGGGTGGGTGGGTAGGTGGTACTGTAATTTTTTTATAAAGTCATAACCTACTGAACTTAAAAATCGTTTTTGTTCATACTAAATAGAAGTTCCTAGTTCTACTGCGCTAACTGCATGCCCGACGGACGAATTCTGAGTTTGCTAACGTGACGTCGCCTGTAGGTATAAAGCGAAATACCACCCCTAATTAATCTCGAAATCTCAAAAACATTTAAATAGCTGTTCATGTTATAATCAAACTCATCATACCGGATGTACCCACTGCTGAGTTCAAATGTCATGCGAGCAGCTCAAAACCGGGTAATTTGGCGAAAAAGAAGGCCCCCTTTTTCGCCAAATTACCTGGTTCTGAGCTGCTCGCATGACATGACCGAGGTCCGTGTCATAGGAATATGTAACTAGAGTTGCTTGTCATTTATATGAAGTCTCTCAGCTCAGTGTGCCTCTCGGCAAAGGCCTCCAGTATCTTCCACTGTAAACGGTCCTGTGCAACCCTTCTCCATTTCGACCCCGCAGTGAGCCTCAGCTAAACCTACCTCAAAATTGTTGTTACCCGAGTCATTTTGTTTCTTTACAGAATAATGGCGGAGCCCGATTCAAGACAAATCATTACCTGCCCTTACAACAAGGCCCATCAGGTGACTATTTTTAATTAGTTAATTTTCTTGGCTGTACCAATGGGGTGGAAAAAAACTACTTTATGGAAACATTCCTTTATTATTTAATAGTGGCTCGCCCTCACTTCGCTTCGGGACTGTAATCCAGAAATGAACCAATAGATGGCGCTGTGTCCAATTACATCGCGCAAGCGTTTCTTGTTTATAATATACTAATGGCCCGCCCTCACTTCGCTTCGGGACGTAATTCAGAAATGAACCAATAGATGGCGCTGTGTCCAATTACATCGCGCAAGCGTTTCGTGTTTTCGGTTTACCTATAAGCCTTGTCGTTGTCTATAGAAGTTATCTCTAATACTCTTTATAAATAGTATAGATGAACATTTCTGAACACTAGGTGGAGCACTATCGCATACACTTGCACCTCCAGAAATGCCGCAAGCAGCACCCCAACTGCAACAAGCTCATCTGTCCGTTCGATGCCACCCACGTAGTCAACGACGTTGAGCTCGATGTGAGTATTATGCCACCATGACACCACACCAGGGATGTTACGAATATTCGCATTTGCATTCGCTTATGCGAATGGTTCGCATCGTTTATAACATTCGCATCGACATTCACATTCGCTTAAATCAATGCGAATGTTATGCGAATGCGAATGTGTGCAGGTCGTGCGTGCGTGACTAATCGCCTTATGGGTGAGAAGGCAGCAAAACTGTTGTTCTTAACCCTTAACCAGGCAACTAGACATATTTATTTTCATTGGTTTTCAACCTTATCATAACTGCATAAAGTTCAAAATCTGGTGGTCTCATATGGTACATAGCCTGGTTAATGGTTAAAATATAATTAAACTTGGGCTACTGAATGTCTGTCAAGTTAGTACATTTTGTATGTTTTTGTCTTTTAAGTAATAAACAGGGTCGTATGAGGCAGGGTTACTACCAAATGCTCCATCCGGTCAGTCAATAATACACCGTTAAATTTGTAGTCGTTTTAATCCCGAAGCTATTGTAATAGGTAACTGGAATAAATTATTATTCCAGTTATCTATTACAATAGCTACTTATTTTGATGTTCTAACATGCTAAAGAGGCTTTATTCGTGTTACCTGTTATGAAGGCTTCGGGATTAAAACGACTATTTAACGGTGTAGATAATAGATGTAGTTACATAATATAAATTCTCCCATTCCAGTACCACGTGACGGTGTGCCCCAAGCGTATCCTGCTGGACTCCCAGATTTTCGTGGTGGATGAGGATTACAGGCCTCCTGTGGAGGTGCAGCCCCCGGTGCTGCCCAATGTCCTCGCACACTGCGAAGAGAGCTGGGACGATGTAAGTCTAATTACAGCAGTGGTTCTTAACCGGTGGTCCGCGGACCACTGGTGGTCCCTTTTTTTTCGCTACTATGATGGGATTAGGCCTAATCACCACGCTTGCCTAATGCGGATTGGTGATCACAAACCCGAGCTATGTTCGAAAAATTCGTAACATACTTTTGCTCGACCCGGAAATCGAACCCGGGACCCCGAGATCACGGCCCGGTACTTAAACCACTAGACCAACGGGGCGTTATGGTGGCATGTAATGTAATGTAAAGTGGACTCCTGTTTCCGCACTGTTTTTTTTATTTGATAGGAAGCAGACGAGCAGGCGGATCGCCTGATGGTAAGCAATTGCCGCCGCCCATGAACATATGCAACAAGTGCGCTGCTAACCTTTTATCCCCTTCCCTCCGATGGGCCTCCGGTACCCTCACTCACTCGGCGAAACAGCACAGGAGCTGCTTCACGCCGGTTTTCTGTGAGGCAGTATTATCACTCCGGTCGAGCCGGCCCATTCATGCCGAAGCGTGGCACCACCAATGAACTCTGCCTTTCACCAGTTCTCTCTTTCAGGAAATAACTAATTCATCTTACACACCCGACTTCTCCAAGAAGGGTGCTCATGTGATCACCAAGATTAAAGGTGCTACGCCCTCCGAGAGGAGAAAGGCTCGCATGGAAGGAGTGAGGAACTACAGGCCTGCTCCCCCCCCTCAAGAAGATTAAGTGGATATAGTTTTGTAAACTATACCCAAAACTGGAATTCAAGACCAAAAAAACTACTACAATGTTGCTACTGCAATAAAATTATCGTACCATAGTAAACCCCTTTTTTCTAAAAACACTCGCTGGTGTAATTTATTTATTGGTAATTTTGATTCTATAATTAAAAAAAATATATTTACTTTTTTTCACGTAAATACAAGACGCTTTAATAAAAACTTGACCATCTGTAATTTTAGTTTTCAAAGCTGGTATTGCGCTTGTAACACTTCAGGTGTTCATAACATTTGGCATCTACCTACAAAATTTTAACAATGTATGGAAACTTGACAGTTTAGTCTGCATAATAAGAAAAGAATGCCAAAAAGGTTGGCGAGACCTGAAAACGTGACTTGTAAATGACATAAGTGACTTTAACAGATTTGACAGTGACGTATCTGTCGTAGATTTTTTGGTCTTGAATTCCAGTTTTGAGTTATGAACCAACCCACAAATGCGACTTACTTACTCCACTGGCTCAGCGATCCGAAACGAGTCTTGGCCTCCGAAACAAGAGAACACCACTTCACGCGAGAGCGCATCCTTCTATCCCGCTCATCGCTCAGTCAGGTGAGCGAGAAGCAACTTGCGCCGACACAATACGAGTGTTGACTAACTCGTGGCGCGCATGTTAGCCCGGAAGCATCACATGTGTGACAGATTCCTCGGCAATCAGGCCAAATAGGAATCTATTTAAATATGTAACTCAATTTCATATGGAATAAGGTTGGTTCTTGTTTGCAAAATTATGTCCAAGTTATTCTGTGCAACGGGTCGAGTAACTATAAACTCAAGATGGGGACAACCATGCGTGAAAAATCCGCCAGATGGCGTAATGTTAGACTGAGGTCCAACTTCAACGTCATTGGTTGTATAGTCACATTTTGACATCTCACATCAAAATTAACCAATCACTGTGTAGATGGACTTCATTTTTACAGTACGCCATCTAGTGGATATTTCAAACATTGAGACAAAATTTGATGGATGTTTTATGGGTATGGGATAGCTGGCGGCATGAAAGAATAGCGATGACCGTTATTTTGCGCATTTGTTAAAAGAAGACTTTCTACTATCTAAAATTGGTTTCTGCGCACTCAAGTCATCGCTATTGTTTCATGCCGCAGACTATACTAGGAGTTTATTTGTTCATTAAGTCGTCAAAAATAGTGATACTTAAGTCCTATAAGAAATAAAGCATTCTTTATAATGTAATAGTTTTCTATAAATCTCTCTTGGATTAAGACTAAAGTATTTGCAATAAAAAACGAATTCTTGGTTTAAATATAAAAAAAACCTATACTCTGATTCATAATCATGTAAAGTAAACTGACAGATGAAAATGACAAGTTTCTATGCATTTTGACATTTTGCAAGTGTCAAATTGAGTGATAATGTATGGGGATGACACTTTGACATCTGTCAGTTTACTTTACATGATTATGAATCAGAGTATAGTAGAAATTAACCAAGATGGACTCTTTTCAAACGAGGCATCGTAGAAGCGAAGCATCTCGCGGGCTAGTATGACATGTGCCAACGGATGTGATGCCGTCGCGTCCGTTGTAACTGCAACGTGGGCTCTCCTCTTGCTTATCAGGCTGAGGTGAGCCAATATACTGAGCCACTATAAAAAACAAGTAATTAATTATTGCTACATAATTAATATTTTGGGTTATTCCACTAATCCCCATTAATGGGGACTTGTGAACTCGTTGTAAAATTTTGTCCACAGATCCACATTATCAACTCGATTGGCATTCAATTGGGATTTGTGGACAAAATTTTATAAAGAATCCCCATTAATGGGGATTATCAATGGGGATTAGTGGAATAACCCAATATTTTCACTAGATACTTACAAGTTGGAATTTCTCAAAACTGACGGTTTTATTACAATTTGACATGGAAATTGTACTTTTTTTTTATCCACTGAGCTTGGATAGTATTGTGGTATTGTAAGTTACCTGCAGATCTGGTCAATGGTATACTTATCTTTAATTTTCTATAGGAATAAGTATTTTTTTTGGGTTTATGGTCGTCTTTATACAGGTTGTATCTGAGAACATTTACATCCCTTTAAGGAGCTATACGAATGAAACTAGCGCCGCCAACCTATTTACACTGATTGTGGCGAAAATACGATATTTTTTAAAAAAGCAAAACATTACAGACTTAGATAAAAGTAAATTGGAACTTCAAGATGCAATACAATATATAAAACACGCGACAAGTAACAATAATGTCAATTATTGCTAAAAGTGGCCGTTTTTAGCAATACTTAACATTATGATTACTTGTCGCGTGTAAGAAATTTTGTATTGCATCTTGAAAAATCCAATTTACTTGGATCGAAGTCTGTAATGTTTTATTTTCTTCAAAAATATCATATTTTCGCCACAATCAGTGTAAATAGGTTGGCGGCGCTAGTTTCATTCGTATAGCTATACTATATAGCCCTTTAACCTCGTTTGCTATGCTCGTATTCTATAACTTTTGAAAATTCGCATAAAAAATTTTCATCTTTCCATACAAAGTCGGTCACGTGACTTGGTCATTTTGTATGGGGAGTCGAAAATTTTTTCGAAGAATTTAGAAAAGTTGTTGAACAAATGTTGTTCAGAATGGTTGATAGAACACGTGGTTAAAGGAATGTAAATGTTCACAGATACACCCTGTATACATCTGTAACTTTTTTTAATCAATTCTCATCTATAAGTGTGCAGTCAGCCACACATTATGTTACCACAACCTGTCAAATCTCCTCAATTGACATTCAACCTGATGTGTATGATGTGTGACAGTAAGATGAGAGTCTATTGAAGAAATTTGACAGTTTTGTATACCTTGATGTGTGGCTGTACGTACAGACAGCTACACATCAGGTTACTACAATCTGTCAAATTTCCTCAGTTGATAATGAACCAAACGCGTTTGACATAAAGGTGAAGTTCGATTGAAGAAATTTGACAGATTGTAGTAACCTGATGTGTGGCTGTCTGTACCTAACATCTTCGGTTAAATATCAATTGTAGAATTTTGACAGATTGTAAACAGAGGACCTAAAACGAACTCGAAGTCACGACCATTTCGGAGATTCCCTCCCTTTCTTATGTGCTGTGTGCTACATTCGTTTGGATGCGACAGTTATATTATCATTCGTTATAAGCCTGAAAGCCTAAAATGAAACAGAATTTACAACCGAATATCCCCGTCCTTTTCACACGCCCTTTCCGTCTCTTTTGTGTGGATGCAACAAGTATATTCATTCATATTGGCTATGGGACAGTTTCGTTGTAGGCCCTCTGATCTGTAGCTGTATTTATAACTTTATAAATAGATTAACAAATCTCTTAACGAGGAAGAATCTAAAATTGAAGGAACAATTTTTTGTTATAATTTCCAAATCTATGTTTGTAAAGAATTTTGTAACTTAGTATTAAAATTGTTAATATTATTATAGCTGGTTTAAGTTAGCTATAAATTACTTGTTATATTTTGTATGTAACTTAAGACCTACTTGATATTATAAGGAATATGCACCTACTTCTAAATATCTTTTATTGTTAACTTTTATCTACCTCGATGGCATCGGTACTCGAGATTCAAAATACCTATAGCTGTGTAACTACGAATGACAGCACTTTGGGATCTCTTTCAAATGTCGAAGAGCAATAATACAAATGCTTTCAGTATGAAATTGTGTTTAGAATAATGTATGTACAAATAGAGATTATATCAACGGATATTTTTTTTTATATCGAGAACAATAAAGTTGACCTCACTCTGCCTGATGGTGGCCTTGAGATCCAAATATGTGGTTGAGAGGCACAAAAGAACAAACTAAGTACTTATTGAGTCTGTCATCCTCACCCTGAAGGCCTACTGAGATGCCATTTCATGCACCGCCTAAAAAACCCAGAAGGAAACACATGAACTGGAAAGGCATTCCATGACTTGATGGCTCGGGGCAGGAATGAGGAGCTAATCTTCTTGGTGCGCGCCGGCATTGTCTGCATGTTGGCATGGGTATAAGGAAAAAAAAGCTTACATATCAACATTTTAATAAATATATAATATTAGGTACACAAATTAGGTACAAACATTTATTAAACAGTTGTCAAATACTCCTCATCCATCTGAGCAAATTTCTCTTTCATATCCTCTGGTACGTCAACACTCGATAAATCTTCAGCGCCCACTTCGTCTTCCTTCTGAATCAAAATGTCAACAACATTCTCGCAAGCTAGCAAGACTCGTGGGTCCTTCTCCCACTTATGATACTCTCGTAGTACGTAATAAACACCATTTTCTCTTAAAATCTCTCTACCTTGGCGTCTTGTGCATAATTTGTTTAATGTCTCCAGGATCATCTTTCGTATATCAACATCTGTCTCCCTCCGCTTCTCTTTAGGTAGGTATTGTAGCGCAATTGGTAACTTATCCATTTCTTCGTCAGGATAATCTTCGTTGCCCATTAGTGGATTTAGTAAGTAAGTCAGTAGGTCTAAATCTGAGTTTAGTAGGAAGTCATGGTATCCTTTGTCAAAAGATAAGTTACGTATTGTTCCGATGGCACCTCCGCGACGTATAGTTGACTGTTCGTAGTTGCAGAATGGTAGTAGCTTTATGAGTGGAACGTGTGGATTTTCATCTGTGAGCCATTTTCTTATTCTATAGCTACAACTTAAATTGCTAAACATAGGAGCTAAATAGTGCAAATGTGAACCTTTTTTGTTGAACTCTGTGTTGGCAAAAGCATTCAAAATGTCGTTTAAATGTGGAATAAATGAATCTAAACACACTTCTAATTCATCTTCTAGCCTAGTTATGTTAGAAAGGATCATACACGCGGCGTCGGCGTCCCTTTTCTGGGGATCTAGAATGTATGAAACAAGTAATTCGAGAATATTTTTGTATGTACTTGGCCGGTATTTGAGCAGTTCTGTGGCGCCTTCAACGTTCGCAGACACATTGACAAGCACAAGCAAAGCGTTCTTTGCTATCTCTTCAACTTTATCGCTGCTTAATTCGATGATAGCTTGTATTACTTGCTCGTTTTTCAAAAGTGATGAAACTCCGTCTTCAGCCGCCGATAAACCGACTAAATGGTCTATGGCTATGTGTTTTAAGTCTAGCCGAGCGCTTGGCTTGAGGAAATCTACAATTTCACTAAGGGGATCTTCAGCCATTATTGTGTTTTGATAAAATAATTTCGAAAAAATAGTTTTGAAAACATGTGGGACCACTGGAATGTGCGGTTTTTGACAGTGACAGTTAGCGGTTTGACGTTTTATTGATTTCACAAGTCGTGTTCCATTTCAATTTATTTTGTTTATTTTGGAACTGGCAATGCCAAAAAATCCGCTCAGCGATTGGCAAAAGTTTACATTTAATTTTGAATTCTGTAATTGAAAACATGCAATAGCGAAGATAGCGTTAATATCTTTAAACTTTAATCTACGTATGTTCTTAAAACTAAGAAAAACACAAAAGAGACTGAACCTATAAAGCCTGGCTGATTAATCCCAAAAAAATATTGAATCGCCATTTGGTGTGTAAAAAGTAAAAAATGACGTTTAAATGTTTTCTCTAATTTTATGGCGTTAGGTATTTTTTCTGGCACGTAACAACCAGTCTAATCTTTAAAACCAAACCAAGGAGTTCTTTACTGAAAATCTTTGAGTATAACTCAAACAAAGCTGTAAAATGCATCAAGAAAGAAAGTCATGAAATTAATTAATGGCGCCACTGCCGCTTACTTTATAAAGTAAATACTACTATAGAGTATGGTAGCCCCATGGAGCTCCTTAATAGTACATTTCACGACTTTATTGACAGAGTAGATACATAATACTAAGCCCGCTCCACATTTTCTAAAAAACTGGCGACTTTTTTGCCCTTTGAGTGCCATAAACTTACTCAATGTTCTTGCCGGATCTTCTCGTAAGGATCAACTGTTACATTCGGTGGTAGAATCGCATTAGGTCTATTTCTTTTTTTAGTATATCTTATGAATTATGCATATCTAAAAATAATGTTGGTGTGACGATTTGTAAGTGCTGTGTAGAAGCATATGCAAAGAGAAATTATTTTGATTGGATTAGATTTTTCTCTAATTTTGTGTATGGGTTAATACAAAATGAAAATATTCGCATCGAGTTTCATATCATTTATTTGTAAAGGTGCTGTTACAGTTAAAAATATTTACATCACTCATTTAGTTAATGGACGAATTTGTTACGTAGGCACTTAGCTAATTCGAATATAAATGTAATTCACGATTAATATAGATAAGCCATCGTAAATAATTACTAAAAATATTGTTAGTAGGTACAGATAGCGTCAAATCAGGTTACAGATTTGATTACACAGATAGGGACAATCACGGGCCACTGCCCCTTAAATAAACATCTTCACACAATAGGCTCAACAAACAGCCCTCTATGCAGAGGATGCCTTAACGCTGAGGAATCCGTCACACATGTGATCCTGGAGTGCGATGCTGTGGCCACCCAACGCGAGCAAATCCTCGGAACGGTGAGGTCGCTCCGCGAAGCCTGTGAAGTTCCCAGGAAACTTCTGCGCTTCTGGGCGGAGCTGGGCTGGCTTCTGTAACCAGCCGACCCATCACGTACAATGGACCGAAAGAGAGTCTAAGTGCGGAAAATGGAGTCCACTTTACATTACATTACATTACATTTTGATTACACAGACAGAATACATAGATGTATAGCTGTTCGTACAAACAACCACTCATCGGGTTACCACAACATGTCTTTTTTCAATTGATATTCAACCTTATGTATTTGATAGTAAGATAAAAGTCGATTGAAGAAATTTTTTAACAAAAATTTTAAAACGTGGTTTAAAGTTAGTCTTGGTTTTAAACTGATGCTGTCACTTTCATTTGTCACTTTTATAGTAGAGACAACATTCGTTTTTTTAACCGTGACTAACTTTCCGTTTTGTAATAACAGGGGTATTAAGATTTAAACGCTATGTGCTAAATTAATGCTTTAGATGTTAAGTATTCGTTTACATTTCTATACATCGCAATACATTAGTTATTATGTTTTAAAATGCTTCTAATTTTACATAACATTAGTGTACATTTTTGATATACTGTTATAGCGCCATCTGTTAGTGCTAGTCTAAACCAGTTTGTACTATGACAACGCCATCTATATTTGTGCGATGGAATTCATGTGCTTCTATTGTTACAAAATGCATTCGTGCAAAACTAGAATCAATCGAAACGACGATAACAAATTGTTATATATTTCTATAATACAAAACACTTATCAAATAGTATAGAATACTAATTATCACTGAATTATACAGTTTCTGCAACGTGTAACCATGATTATCTGGTCTGGTTCCCCTGTAAAGGGTTGCGAAGGTCAGACGTGCGTCGTTTCATTATGATTACCAGACTCCCCAAATATTGAAGCCTCAGCTGTATTCTGGAAACTAGGAATTATACGCTAAGTTGAGAGAGAGAATATTCGAGAGTCGAGATACTAGAAACATTACGAAATGAAAACAAATGCGAAGCTCTAACATGAATGAAATTTTGATGATGGTATTTATAAAATTACGTATTTAAGTAAATATTTCAATTTAATTCTAACAACTGTGATTTATAAATTCTAACTTTAGTGATTCATTTCAATTAACACCTAATTAGAGAAGTTACAGGCACTTTAGATTGAACTTTGAATCATTGGTTACCCGCATGCTTGCTTGCCATTTTACATACTTAATTATCTTAATAATGCGTCAAGGAAGTCTTGAAAACAGATTTTCGGTGGAACTAACGGCATTCCCATGTTTTAATACCGATGGGGTTACCATACCATTGACAAAAGCGGCAGTGGCGCCATCAATTAATTTCATGACTTTATGACTTGACACATTATTATAAGGTAGTTAGGTATAATAAAAGCTTAAAAATACTTTCATGCATTCTACGATGATTCTACGTTAAAAATAGCAGTGTTTTATAGTCTATTATTATATTATTTATCACAATACAAATATTAAAAATTTTCGCGAAAAGCCAAAAAAAATTTTTTTTCAATTAAAAGTTTGTCTCATACAAACTATTGTCATCCTAAAATTATAAAAATGCATTCTATTTAACATTGGTTTCAAATATAAGTACCTACTAGTTTTAAGTTATATTTTTTGATATTTTGACCCTAATACCTATTAAGACACACAGAAGTTCGTATTAAAAACATGGCTTGTATTTATAATAATAGATTTTGAAATAAAGTTTATTTATGAATAGAGACAAAAACTGTTTTAATACAATTTTGATAAACTGTTCTTACAAAAATAATTAAAAATAGCTGTTTCTGATATAAATACTTACATTACAAAAATCTACCAGACATTATATGAAATCGTTAATGCTTTTTGCATGATTTTGATATTTTTTGATTTATTAAAGCTTGCTGCCCTGAGTAAGTTTTAGTTTATCAAGTAACAAAGAGATGGCGCTGATACCTAAAATTCTATTTAGCTTAAAATTAACAGGCAAAAAAAAAGTAAAATGTTTGATGATGACTTAATAAACGAGGATCTTCCTAATGCAAGACACGATGATTACGGCGAAGACCGATGTCTTCAAAATGTCAGCATCTGGGAAAAAGAAAAAATAAATTAATAAAAAAATTCACATATCACCTTATAATTTAATTATTGACCTGACTCCGCACTAAGTAACTTATGCCAAAGCACTTGTTTAACAGGTATCAGGCAACAAAGGAAACACAAATTAAATACATATAACACCCAGACGGCAAACACTGAACAAACACAAGTGTTCATCACACGAATGTTTGTCCAGAGCAACTGGCCCCTTTATGAATTCTCGTGTTTTATTAATGGTGCGGTTTTGAAATATTTCTATTTGTTCGATTGCAGATGTAACATTTTCACATTCACATTCTTGAGGCAAATATTCTGTCAATATATGACGGATTCTGTCGCTGAAATGCGATGTCACATTTGTTTCCATTATTTCACACTATGTCGCAGAAGCAATCAATACAACTGTTGTTAGTAATCGTCATTAGATGGCGCTGTTCGAATATTTTCCACTACGATGCTATACCTACATAGAAGAAGCAATCTAAAAGTTTAGATGTTGTAATAAATCAGTCGCTAGATGGCGCTGTCCCAAAGTGCCCGTGATGTTGGGGGCTCCGCAGAATGTTGTTATGAATCAGTCACTAGATGGCGTTGTCCCAAAGTGCCCGTGATGTGGGGGCTCCGCAGAATGTTGTTATGAATCAGTCACTAGATGGCGCTGTCCCAACATTTCCCACTCACCGTTGCAGGTGTGCTCGCGCTCTTTAAACCCGTTCTCGGAGTCGCACTGGCAGATCTTGTCGCTGGCGGAGTGCATGCGCAGGTGCGGGGGCGGAGCGCCCGTGATGTTGGGGGCTCCGCAGAATGTTGTTATGAATCAGTCACTAGATGGCGCTGTCCCAACATTTCCCACTCACCGTTGCAGGTGTGCTCGCGCTCCTTGAATCCGTTCTCGGAGTCGCACTGGCAGATCTTGTCGCTGGCGGAGTGCATGCGCAGGTGCGGGGGCGGAGTGCCCGTGATGTTGGGGGCTCCGCAGACCAGCCCGTCGTTGCACTCGTCGCTGTTTGAGCACGTGTGGTAGAGGGCTGGAAAGAGAACATTTTATTTTTTTACTAGAGGCCCGCCCTCACTTCGTGTCGAGACGTTAGTTCGCACTACCTATCAATAGATGGCGCTAGTTTGTATTGCGCTACCGTTTCGCTTTTTCAATTATTAAATAAGGCCTGTCTCTTTATAAATAGAATGGAGGACTAGTCTGCACAATTTTTTTTAATGTTATGGGCGGCAGACGAGCAGATGGATCACCTGATGGTAATTATTGCCGCCGCCCATTGCAACAGCTTACAACATTAGGGGATCTGAATGCTCGTCTGCCACCTGTCGCATTAAAAATGAAAGAAAATGTAGGCAGCCAGAGTTTTGGGCCACTGCCTTTTTAGTATGTTTTTAATATACAGTATCAGCCTATATACAGTCCCACTGCAGGGCAAAGGTCTCTTAGAAATCAAGTCATCGCCACTATGATGGGATTAGGCTTAATCACCACGCTTGCCTAATGCGGTGCGGTGATCACAAACCGCGAGCTATGTTCGAAAAATTCGAAACATACTTTTGCTCGACCCGGGATCCCAAGATCATGCATGGCCCAGTACTTTAACCACTAGACCAACGGGGCATAAAGTAGGTATGTTTTAAATAACCATTAAGGGGCTACACGAATGAAACTAGCGCCGCCAACCTATTTACACTGATTGTGGCGAAACTATGATATTTTTGAAGAAAATAAAACATTACAGACTTAGATCCAAGTAAATTGGATTTTTCAAGATGCAATACAATATTTCTAATACGCGACAAGTAACAATAAAGTTCATTATTGCTAAAAACGGCCACTTTTAGCAATAATTGACATTATTGTTACTTTGTCGCGTGTTTTATAATTTGTATTGCATCTTGAAAAATTCAATTTACTTTTATATCCAGGTCTGTAATGTTTTGCTTTCTTAAAAAATATCGTATTTTTGCCACAATCAGTGTAAATAGGTTGGGGCGGCGCTAGTTTTATTCGTATAGCCCCTTAAAATAGGTAACATGAAAAATTCAGGGTTAAACATACTTAACAATGGGTAGTTTTATAACTTAATCGAAATTTTATCATCCGTGTATAAAAGGCAAATAATTCCATAAAATATTTGACCAAGGCTAAATATGTGAAATCCGATTTCAACTAGAACGTATTCAAGACTAGTGATGTTCCAATGCAAGACTCAGCGAGGGAAAGAACTGGTCTTGATCCTGGTCTTGCTCTGCGCTTACACCAGGGGCCTTATTTTTTGTTGACGCTGGGGAATGCCGCTGACTCGAAGTGGGCCAACGTAGTCTTGCGACTTCTAAGCATACCCTCCTGGCCGGGGGGTACAGCTGCCCGGGGCGATAGACTATTTTTCCCCCGTATTTACGTGAAAAAAAAGTAAATAGAATATATATTTTTTAATTAAAGAATCAAAATTACCGTAACAACATTGTTGTCGTTTTTTTTTGGTCTTGAATTCCAATTTTGGGTACTATTAAGTATTCTGTGGTATAGGTAGATATCATAGACACACATCACTACTATTCATAGCGTGAAGCGAAACACTTATCCTTAAGGGTGGCCTGAGGTCCTGTAATTAACCTGAAGCGTGTAGGTTACATTCGTGCTCAGGCAATATTAACTAATGTTTTGCCTTTTGTTATCAAAACCTTTCATAATTTCAGGGCAAGAAAATTGGCGGGGTTTTTAACCGATTTCAAGATGGAGGAAGGTTGCGCTCGCCGAAGCGCACGAGATATTTTCTATACAGAGAAAATAAACTGAATACTTAGTATTGGAATTGTATTTTTTTAATGTTTTTGCAATGTTTCAAAAATAAACCTTAAAATCGTAAATTATAAATAGAGATAAAGGCATTTCGTGATTTTTAAATCTTTTAAATTGGTGGTTCAGCGCACGAGCGCACCTAAGGTACAGCCGCCACTGGTCCTACCCACGAATAGTATAGCTTTGACAAGGGGGATTTCCCACATTGCAAAACAATTACGAATCACCCTCAGTGCTAGGATTTAACAATCCCTTCCCTAATTGTAATAATATTTTATAATGTGGCTCTCCCGAAGTACAATTCAAGGACCGGCTGGACCCAGCGTGTGTTATTACATCTACGCACCTTGCCCCTACCAACCTTGCCGACCTCACCTTTCAACCTTATGTCAAACCAGGCCTCAATGGGGGGGGGGGGGGGTCCGGACCCCCCTGGACCCCCCCTTATATACGTCCATGGTCCTACCTAACTTCTACATATTCTCGTATTGTACACAAATAAAACAGCCTTAAAACGTTTTGAAACAGCAATAAAACCGAACAGCGGTGTTTGAATTTTAACAACTTGTGACGTCACAGTGCCAAGAACACGTAAGGTCGTGGTTATAATTCGGCCATAATTGTAATAAGTTTTGTTGGTCAGGGCTGCCACAAAACGTTTATTATCTAGATATTTATACGTTTAAAGATAACTTTTTTTATGTGATAGGTAGCAGACGAGCAGGCGGATCACCTGATTCTAAGCAATTGCCGCCGCCCATGAACACATGCAACAAGTGCGCTGCTACCTTTTATCCCCTTCCCCCCCGATGGGCCTCCGGTACCCTCACTCACTCGGCGAAACACAGCACAGGAGCTGCTTCACGCCGGTTTTCTGTGAGGCAGTGGTATCACTCCGGTCGAACGGCCCATTCATGCCGAAGCGTGGCTCTCCCACAGTTAAATTACATGTATGGAATTGGTTCCGATCGCGGTTTTTAAATGATTTGTACAGAACTGTGAGGCTATGAATTTGGGTACTTGTTCAGAACTGCTGGACCTCTCTACCGAAAAACGTTTAACTGGCATACCAGAGCCGACAGATATGTACTGTTATTTTTAATTTTACTGTAAAGTAAAGTATTAATTAGCCTGTACACTATCCCACTGCAGGACAAAGGCTTCCATCATAGAAATCAAGTCATCGCTACTATGATGGGATTAGGCTTAATCATCACGCTTGCCTAATGCGGTGCGGTGATTTCAAACCCGAGATACTTATGTTCGAAAAATTCGAAACGTACATTTTGCTCGACCCGGGATCCCAAGATCATGCATGGCCTAGCACTTAGGCTTACCTAGTTGCCACGCTTGCCTAATTCGAAACATACTTTTGCTCGACCCGGGAATCGAACCCGGAACCCTGAGATCACGGACCGGTACTGAAACCACTATACCCAAAACTGTAATTCGAGACCAAAAAATCTACTACAATGTTGCTACTGCAATAAAATGATCGTACCATAGTATACACCTTTTTTCTAAAAACACTCGCTGATATAATTGATTTATTTATTGGTAATTTTGATTCTATAATTTAAAAATTATATTTATTTACTTTTTTTCACGTAAATACAAGACCCTTTAATAAAAACTTAACCATCCGTAAGTAATTTTAGTTTTCAAAGATGGTATTGTGCTTGTAACACTTCAGGTGTTAATAAAATTTGGTATCTACCTACAACATTTTAACAATGTATGGAAACTTGACAGTTTAGTCTGCTTAATAAGAAAAATAATGCCAAAAAGGTTGGCGAAACCTAAAAACGTCACTTGAAAATGACTTATGTGACTTTAACAGATTTGATAGTGACGTATCTGTCGTAGATTTTTTGGTCTTGAATTCCAGTTTAGAGTATACGCTACTGAGGCAACCCTCCGGATTTCTATACTAAATCTTATCGGTCCTAAGCAAGCAATTATTTTCACTATACGCTCGCGTGAGGTTCGCAACCAATCACCGAACGAACGGAGAACTTGTAATTATTGTGAATTTCTGTATGAGGAGTGGAGTAATTTTAATAACTTCGCTATGTTATGTCGCAAAATAATTCGATACAGAACTTTGACGCCTATATCGCGTTATAGACATCACTCTGAAATTGGACATACCAAACCACAAAAAGTTACTTATGAGAACAAACATAGTAGGTACACTATTATAATTTATCTGTGAAAATTATGAAACATTTTGAAAATTGAGAAAGTGTACATTCTTTTGACCACGTGTTCTATCAACCATTTTGAACAACATTTGTTCAACGACTTTTCGAAATTCATCGAATATAAATCGAGAATACAAAATTACCATGTCACGCCACGACTTAGTATGAGAATTTATGCGTATTTTCAAAAGTCATAGAACAAAGTAAATGTTGTTCAGGATGGTTGGTAGAAGACGTGGTTAAAGGGATGTAAATGTTCACTGATACACCCTGTATCGGATTTCACGGCCGCTTACCATCAGGCGGAGGGAGGTGATGGGAAGGTGGTTTGTTAAGTCCAACATGAAAAAGGGTACTCACATTTAGTCTGCGACTCGCACTGCCCGTTGACCGGCGGCGAGTTGTCCCCGCAGAGGCATCTGGTGACGGCGTCGTAGTGTGTGCGCACACACGAGCTCCCGCTGATGCCCGCGCACTCCGCCACCTTCGAGCAGGCGCGAGCTGCAAACATCAGGACGTTAGACGAGGACTGTAGTCCGACACCCCAGGGGTTTGGTTAGCCCATCATTACTAACAGTTAAGACGGCTCTGTTTGTTCCAATAATCATGTCGAAAGCGTACCCTGAGCTATAATGCTACAGTAAGCAGTTTAAGTTTGTGGACTCCCCAAATCCTCAATAATGGTTTAATCGTACCTTGGGCTACAATGCTACAGTAAGCTGTATGTTTGTGGACTCCCCAAATCCTGAATAATGGTTTAAACGTACCCTGGGCTACAATGCTACAGTAAGCTGTATATTATGTACCTATGAGGACTCCCTAAATTGTCAAACCATATGTTGAAATAGAATCGATACTAAACTGCAACTTATAGCTCACACACATGCAAACTCACATACAATACCTACACACATATGCATACACGCACACACATACATACACACGCACGCACACATACAATCGGGCACACCGTTACAATACAATGATACAGTAAGTTGTTTAAGTATGTAGACTCCCCAAATTCGGAATAATGGTTTAAGCGTACCCTGGGCTACAATGCTACAGTAAGCTGTATTTGTATGTTATTTCCCAAAACCTGGATCATGGTCTGAGCGTACCCTGGGCTACAATGCTACAGTAAGCTGTATAATGTATGTGGACTTCCCAAATCCTAAATTATGGTTTAAGCGTACCCTGGGCTACAATAATGCTACAGTAAGCTGTATGATGTATGTGGACTTCCCAAATTCAGAATAATGGTAAGCGTACCCTGGGCGCCAATGCTACAGTAAGTTGTATATGTATGTAACGTAGCCTTATTCTTCGTTGTCACATAATTATATTTTACTAAGATACCCCAGGATCATAAAAAAACAAGGTATAAATTAAGGTTACAGACGAACAGACGGATCACCTGATAGTGAGCAATTGCCGACGCCCATAGACACCTGCAACTCAAGAGTCACAAGTGCGCTGCCAACCTATAACCCCCTTTCCCCCAATCGGGCCTCCGGTACCCTTACTCGAGCCCATTCATGCCAAAGCGTGGCTCTCCTACGTATACAAAGTGTTTCCACGAAAGACAGCACCAAGGGAGTACAAAGGTTTCTATGAAATCTTACATTGACAATATAGAACTTAAAATATAGCTTTGGATGTTCTAATATACCTGGGTCTATCTACCGGGAAGAGCCCAGTGGGGCGCCCCAGATATCGCTGGATGGACCAGGTCAAGAAGGATCTTGGTCACCTTCAAAGGCCTTAGAGGTGGCTGAGAATAGAGCGGAGTGGCGAATTCTCGTGTCGGAGGCCAAGATCCACTTCTGGTCGCTGAGCCAGCGTCGTAGTAAGTACGTATAGCTTCGGATGGAGCCCAAGTCAAAGTCACGCTGATAAAAGTCCTTTTATCAGTCATCACGGACGTATATATAGCTTTGACAAGGGGGGTGTCCCACATTGCAAAACAATTACGAATCACTATATATAATCTAAGCTAAAATAAACTACCTACCAAAAAAAAAAGAAAAAGGTTAAAACAGAGTAGGCCCCTGTGGCAATGCAAATGTTCCCAAAATACTGGCAGCATTACCTCGTTGGATAGCGATGGAAATTCGCTGGGCGAAGTAGCTACCAGCTTTTGGGTCTCCCGTGACTTCAACTAAGCGCTTAGTTAAGTCTCGGAAGAAAGAGAGAGCATCGGGACCCCACGGGCCCAGTGTTTCGACACCGAAAGCTACGAAGTGGTAGGTACCGGATAGATGCCTATACTTCGCAGCTTTCAGTTTCTCTAATATATTTTACTAAATACCCCAGGATCGTAAACTTGAAGTTAAGGTGGGCCAATGCCGAGGCTCGCGTGTCGGCCCATGCAAATCAGGCCTGCTACATAAATGATAGGGCCCGCTAAAGGTTAGCTGGGTAAAATACCACAAGGTTTCTGGGGTTTCGTTCTTTGAGCATTGGGAATAGATTGGAATAAATAAGTAAGTGAAAGTGGAATACTGTATGTAAGTGGGTTTCCAGTTAATGGAATGAAAAGGTTAACAATTTGCTAGTGACAGGAAAAGGTCAATGAATGAATGAATATTCCCTGTGCTGTGTTTCGCCGAGTGAGTGAGGGTACCGGAGGAGGCCCACCCAGGGGGGAAGGGGATAAAAGGTTGTCAGAGCACTTGTAACTCCACTGGTGTTGCAAGTGTCCATGAGCGGCGGCAATTGCTTACCATCAGGTGATCCGCCTGCTCGTCTGCTACCTATCACATAAAAAAAAAGACCGGTGTAGCAATCTTTGCGATGTATTTCTTCAAGTGAGTGAGGGTATCGGAGGCCCAATTGGGGGGAAAAGGGACTAAAGGCTGGCAGCGCACTTATGAATCTACAAGTGGCAATCGCTTACTATCGGTGATCCATTTGCTCGTCTACCACCTATCATATAACAAAATGCCATCGAGATCAAAAACAAATGTACAGACAGCCGCACGTCAGGTTACTACAATCTGTCAAATATCTTCAATCGAACATAAAGGTGAGCTTTATGTCAAACGTGTTTGGTTCAATATCAACTGAGGAAATTTGACAGATTGTAGTAGGTAACTTGATGTGCTGGCCACTGTACCTAAGTTAGTTAAGTATTTATTGTGTGTATATATATTTATTTTCGACACTTATCCATAGTAGATAGTTGGTTTTGCATTCCAAAAATTCCAAATAGCGCTCTTTTTCGTCTCATTTGGAACCTTCATTCCCTTTGATCGTATTAAACATTGTAAAAAATCAATTACGTTTGTTTAGCGCGTAACCTCTTTCTATAACCTACTTTCACAAGATGGCGCTGTCAGATTGCTTCCGAAAGCATAGATTTACACTACACAATCACCACTTTACCATGACCTCTTGGAACACTATTCCATTTAAATACGGGGGGTCAAGATTGAGTGGCCGGTAGAATTTCCGCTGGCGTGCCGGCCACTGTTCTATCTTTGAATTTTGAATTTAAAGTGGGGTGCATAACATTTGCATTGGACCTTGGTATCGTGGCTGTATAACGTTTGTTGTCTTTGCTGGTCAGTTTTTGTAGGGTTCTTAAACATAGAATGAAAACGCGCGAAAGATAGACTTTTTGTTTTGAAATAAATAAATAAATTAACATTTATTTTACTACATTTTGGTAGCTAGTTCAGCGAAAATTTTCCGTTACCTTTTTAAACCCTTAGATACAGAGTGAATTTGCAAAAGAGCGCTGTTTTTATTAGAAGTACTTAGTAGATAGATATACTTATATGGTATATAGATTTAGATAGTTATGTCCATATCATTATTTTTCCATGTAATACGTGGCAAACGAGTAGATGGATCACCTAATGGCAAGCGATTGCCGCCGCCCATAGACACCTGCAACACCAGTCAGTAGAGTCACAAGTGCGCTACGAAACTACCCCTTTCCCCCAATTGGACCTCCAGTACCCTCACTCACATGACGAAAACACAGCGCAGGCGGTCTTCTTTGAGGCCGTGGTATCACTCCGAGCCGATCTCATGCCCATGACAAAGCGTAGCTCTTCCACTTTTATGCTTGTTATTAATCTTTAGTGCCCAAATAGTTATAGTTTAGCGCCCAATTTCCGATCGCTAGTAAAATTCAATCGTAGAATTTATAACCTATGCTAAAAATGTATTATTACATGAGTTATGTGTGTTAACCTTCAATATAAGTTCAAAAACCTAACAATGGCCAATTTTATAGCCAATCTATGCATTGAAAAGCATGTAATCATAAAAGGCTCGCTGTAGTTATTTTTCACTTATAAGTTCGATTAGATTCTTGTAGTACTATGCTTTTTGGTTATATTTTTAGCCTAGAATCGCCAAATACGGCCATGGGATCATTTTTTTTTTATGTGATAGGTAGCAGACGAGCAGGCGGATCACCTGATGGTAAGCAATTGCCGCCGCTCATGGACACTTGCAACACCAGTGGAGTTACAAGTGCGCTGCCAACCTTTTATCCCTTAGCCTTAGCCATTGTAGAAGATCGGTGTGAAGCAGCGCCTGCGCTGTGTTTCGTCGAGTGAGTGAGGGTATCGGAGGCCCAATGGCAGGAAAGGGGGTTAAAGTTGGCTGCGGACTTTTGACTCTACTGATGTTGCAGGTGTCTATGGGCGGCGGCAATCGCTTACCATCAGATGATCTTTCTGCTCGTCTGCCAAATATCACATTTAAAAAAAAGCAAAAAAAAAAAATAAGCAAGGGTCACCTTATTTG
Source organism: Cnaphalocrocis medinalis (assembly GCA_014851415.1). NCBI lineage: Eukaryota > Metazoa > Arthropoda > Insecta > Lepidoptera > Crambidae > Cnaphalocrocis > Cnaphalocrocis medinalis. The sequence goes on from CM026302.1 coordinate 4,634,339, forward strand.
AGTTTTAGTTTGAGTTAAACTGAAAGTGTTTGAAAAAGTACCTTAATATCAACAGCGCTGTCATTAGTATACTTAGCTGGAGGCACGAAAGTTTAGCGATGACCGTTATTTTGCGCACTTGTAAAAAAGAAGACTTTCTATCAAAATTGGTTTCTGCACACCCAAGGTCATAACTACACTTTCTTGCCTCGGCACTATACTTAGTTACAGCTTACAGCTAAAGATATTTTGAATTTCAAAATTGAAAATTTTAATGGCGTCCTTTTGCAAATGGAGCTTACAGTGGCAGCGATACTCTTAGCACGTTTACCTGTACCTATCTTGAGTATCTATGATCGAAGGGCGTCTGGGTACGTAAGTTTTGATTTTTGCCAAATCAAAACTGATATTTAAGTGAAAAAAAGATTTTGAACACGCTACTTGTGACGACGGCTGTTCTAACGTGGTCAAAACGTCAAGCAGTAAGTGCTTTAATGTACGGACAGCCGCACATCAGGTTACTACAATCTGTCAAATTTCCTCAGTTGATATTGAACCAAACACGTTTGACATAAAGGTGAGGTTCGATTGAAGAAATTTGACAGATTGTAGTACCCTGATGTGCGGCTATCTGTACTTATAAGTATTTAAACATCCTCGCGTTAAATCAAACCTATTTGTAAAAAGATTTTCGTGCCAAAACAGCCCTCCACTGCAATGACTATGACGTCTTGAATTAAAAAAAACGTAGATAAGTATGCCAATTTAAAAAAGGAAAAAACAAAAAGATGGCGCATTAAACTTGACATGATAACATTATGAAAATGCAAGGACAAGAAAAACTGAACTATTTTACATAATCATACACTTTTCAGTGAAAACTGCATAAAGACTGCGGTTTTCAGTTTCACACGAATTCCATGTTTATTTCGTTTAATAAATGGTTGTAGGCGTAAAGAACGGACTGTTGGACATTAAAAATGCAATAACTACTTATAAAATACTAGCGGCCGCCCGCGACTTCGTCCGCGTGGAAAAGTAACTTTTTACCCCCCCTTTTAACCCCTTACAACCCCCTTAATATTATTTATGTTGATAGCCTATAGCCTTCCTCGATAAATGGGACTATCCAACAAAAAAGAATTATTCAAATCGCACCAGTAGTTTTCGGAGATTTTAGCGCGTTCAAACAAACAAACAAACAAACAAACAAACAAACAAACAAACAAACTCTTTAGCTTTATTATATTATTAGTATTAGTATAGATTATTTTATACCTCTGGGGACTGGTCTGCTCTGGTTTACCTCATTCTTAGCTTTTTAACAATTTTCTTCATCTTGAGTATTGGACTGAAGGAGGTGGTATGAGGGAAACATTCTATAAACATTTTGGCGATTAAAAAGAGTAACTGGCGAGTTTCTTGTCGGATCTTCTCGTCAGAATCAACTTTCCGAAACCGGTGGTAGAATCGCATTATGTCTATTTATTTGTTAGTATAAAAAGGACTACCGCGACGACTAGATCGTCGGTCCACCTGGTGGAAGGCCTGTCACGGCTGCCACTTTCTGTACGCAGCCCTTATTTAAGGACCTTTCCACCCGAAAGGCCGTCTGTTCTCCTCGCAGTGTGCCCTGCCCATTACCACTTGAGCCACTGAGGCTACCGCGTGTGGAAAATCCGATAGATAGCGTACGTGTAGACTGAAGTCAAACTACACGGTACCTAATTGGTTACTTTTGATGTGAGATGTCAAAATGTCACTAAACGACCAATGACGTTGAAGTTGGACCTCAGTCTACACGTACGCCATCTAACGGATTTTCCACACGCGGTAGCCCATATTCTGATGATTTGCTGATACATTACTTTATACCCAAAACTGGAATTCAAGACCAAAAAATCTACTACAATGTTGCTACTGCAATAAAATGATCGTACCATAGTATAGATACGCCTTTTTTCTAAAAACATTCGCTGATGTAATTTTGTTTATTGGTAAAATATATTTTATTTACTTTTTTTCACGTAAATACAAGACGCTTTAATAAAAACTTAACCATCCGTAATTTTACTTTTCAAAGGTGGTATTGCGCTTGTAACACTTCAGGTGTTAATAACATTTGGCATCTACCTACAACTTAACAATGTATGGAAACTTGACAGTTTAGTCTGCATAATAAGAAAAAGAATGCCAAAAAGGTTGGCGAAACCTGAAAACGTCACTTGAAAATGACATTAGTGACTTTAACAGATTTGACAGTGACGTACCTGTCGTAGATTTTTTGGTCTTGAATTCTAGTTTTGAGTATAGTAATATTTACCTGCCTACATTTTACTATCTCTAACCAATCCTATAAAATCGACTTTACGTAAAAAAACATCAATAAAATCCAGCTATCCATTTACAAGATGGCGCATTTCTTTATTTGTCTCTGTCTGTCATGCAATACGTTGTTTATGGTTATGCCTGGTCGTATCAGCCTGCGACTTATGACCTTGGTATTGTCAAGTTTTTATGGCATCTAAAGCAATAGATGAACTGGTATGGTAAGTATTTCAAGGGCATATTGAAGTGATATTGGCATGAAAGTAAAGTAGGTTAGCTTTACCTACAAAACTAGTGTTGTCGACCTATCGATAGTTGTACTTGGAAATCATCTATAATATCGATAGGCCTATCGATATCGATACTATCGAGTTTGGTACAAAAGTATTATTAAAACTAAATAGTTGTAAATATATATTTTTTAATGTATGACATGACGGTGTATGTAGGTACAAGCCCATGCAAATAAAGAATATTTTGACTTTGACTTTGAATTGGGCCTTCGGTACCCTTACTCATTCGGCGAAATACTCACACTTCTGTGAGGCCGTGGTAAGTATCACTCCATTCATGCCGAAGCGTGGCTCTCCCACGGCGACTTTACATTTTATCGCTTCTGTTATTATCAGTACATATTTTCGCACGCCATTGCGTCACAAGTCAAACACAAAAGGTGGATCGATATTTCTTTTGGGGTTAAGACCTCGTGAGTATGATTATTCAAATTTATGTAAGTAATTTATTTTTACATACAATGGACGGACTCTACTAAAGAAAGTAAGTTCAACGCATTTATAGCGTAGTAAATGTACAGACAGCCACACATCAGATTACCACAACTTGTCTTAAATCTCATCTCTGTTTAAATTGTCTTAAATCCCTAAAATAATAACCAACTTGGTATTACATGGATCTCTCAACTTTTTACGGTAGAACAACTGAATTGCGAGACTTCGTGTTTTGACAAGTATTGTTTTTTATGGGATAAAGTACGTTAAGATTATTATAGGCCCTGCGCCCGATCTCTCTGCGTGTAGTAATATTTAGCGTAGTATTGCTACGTGCTACGACCGCTACGTGTGCTACGCCGTAGCCGCTTGTAGCAAATGGTGTGCTACGAAATTTCAGACAAGAAAGAGATAGACGCTAAGTTCTAGCGCCTATCTTTCAGGTACTCTTGTCTCTCAAAGGCAATGTCTTATCTCACTCACACACAACCGATACTATTGACGTATTTTTAGTTTCAATACGAAAAAAAAGTAAAGTATCAGCCTATATACGATCCTACTGCAGGCCAAAGGCCTTCATCATAGAAATCAAGTCATCGCTACTATGATGGGGTTAGGCTTAATCACCACGCTTGCCTAATGCGGTGGGGTGATCACAAACCCGAGCTATGTTCGAAATAATCGAAATCGAAACACACTATTTCTCGACCCGAGAATCGAACCCTGACATCACAGCGCGTTACTTAAACCACTAGAGACTAGACCGACGGGGCTTTAAATTACATAAGTAAATTAATATGTAACACAAACTTTTAAAAACTATTTTAATCGATCAAGTACTACTTTTCATATCATTTCCACCTAATCTTAGCTAATGGTAGAAATGTGCACATATCAGCACCCATCCACTGCTAAGTATTATAGGCCTCTTGATTGTTTCCCCGCTACCATTACAATTCGGCATGAATGGGCCGGCTCGACCGGAGTGATACCACGGCCTCACAGAAGACTGGCGTGAAGCAGCGCCTGCGCTGTTTCGTCGAGTGAGTGAGGGCACCGGAGGCCCAATTGGGAAAAAGGGGGTTAAAGGTTGGCGGCGCACTGTGACTCTACTGGTGTTGCAGGTGTCTATGGTTGGTGGCATTGCTTACCATGAGGTGATCCGTCTGCTCGTCTGCCAACTATCACATAAAAAACCAATACAATATCGTCGGACCAACGGGCAGGTGGCCTACCCACAGGACGTCGCCCCAATCTTGGCTGCCATTTGGTAAGCTTAAGTCCTATCATCCTTGCCCCTTGCTAAATGTCCTGCCCATCTCCACTTTAGCTCACACACTCGCGTGCCAACATCGACTACCCTAGTTTCTCCTTCGGATTTCGCCATTGGGTATAGTCCGAGGCAAGAAAGTGTAGTTATGACCTTGAGTGCGCAGAAACCAATTTTGATAGAAAGTCTTCTTTTTTACAAGTGCGCAAAATAACGGTCATCGCTATACTTTCGTGCCTCCAGCTACCTATACGACGCGGTCTCGTATTGATAGACCGAGCATGGAACGCTCTATAGCACGCTGCGCCATCTTTAATTTTAAGCATATTATCTCTTGTGGACCATGGTTCGGCCATCTCCACTTTAACTCACACATTAGAACAATAAAATTAATAATCTCGACGTAGGTAAAATGATCTTAGAATTATTAATGTTGGTACCTTACTACCAACCGTAGGTAATTTTGAGTCCATCCATCATGGCCGCCACATAACAGCTGTTACGGCTGGCAGTTTGATTAATAACACTGGTGTTATGGCCGTGGATTATTATATACCTTTTCGGTCTATTGTAGTGAAACAAATGATACCTAAGTCTATTATTTTGCCTCTTTGAGTGTTATCAATTGTAAAATTGATATGGTTCATACACCTTAAATATTTTATTCTCATAAATTATAACAATGGTAATAAAATGCCCGTGAACTCCGAAAAAAATATGGTGGTCGTCAACCTTTTGGTAAACCAAAACATATGTGGTATATAGTAGTGGATTTTTTTATTTAATTTCTTTTTGTTAAATTATATTACTAACGAATACATTGCCGATCTATAGGTAGAGTTATTTTATTTTATTGTAAGTAATAAGAATTAAGAATAATAAATAGGCTGGGCAAACTAAGGAGAAATTTTTAGTTTCGTAGAGCGGTAACTGAGGGTACGCTATACTAGACTAGCAAACCCTACCCAGGGCAAGTTTTGATATGTCGATTTCATTTTTTTTTTAATGTTTGAGAGTCTTTTAGGTATGGGAAAATATCCTAGGCACCTATAATATTTCTTCAAGACATATGTAGAGGGGAAGATGCAGCGTAGCATTTTTATTCAGTAATTTTCTATTTGATTTGCTGAAATAATGTAACTCAGAATATAAGTACAAAGGCATAATCCAATAATGTGTTCACAGACAATCAGTCTTACCTGAAAATGTGGCGTACCTACAACTGATCAGATTTATAAATTAAATCAAATAGTTATTGCTCATTACCCAACCGACGTGCCGAAAAAAACGGAAAAGCCGAAGAGACGATAGTAGGCGGGAAAATTTTACTAGCTTACGTACGTGACGCCACAGTTTTACGGCACCTATTTAAGAAAAACTACGTGTCTGTGGTCATCTTAAGCCTAAAGTCATTAAAAGAAGTGCATTAAAAAGTGTAGTGCTCCTCCTCTCACCTGGTGGCGCTGTCGGCGCGACCTCTTTCGGAGGCTGCGTGTTACTCTTGCCAAATGTCGTGAGTGCTTCTGAAGACTCCCCCGTCAGCCAGCCCGCTAGGAGCAGCGGCAGTATCGCCGCCGCGGCCTGCCTCCTGCACCACATCTCGACCCGCCAGAACACACGCATGGTGTACAACCAGCCTTATTTTCAACTTTTAATCCCAAAATTGAGCGGGAAAATTGACGTTTTACTTTTTAACACGGAAGGCGGGAAAACTTTGACAGTGACAACTTTGTTTTTTAAATAAACTCACAGTTTTTGTAAGCGTCAAGGTTTTAAGAACACTTTTGTAAGAAGAATAAATTGAATAAATTTCTTGAAAGTTTCTCTGTAGTAAAAATATTTTGGTCGATACTGTAAAATTTTTGAATATAAAATTTGTGAAAAGGATTCATAGAAAAACAATTTGTGAGTACTAAAAAAAAGTGTTGTCACTAATTTTGGCTCATCTAATATTTTGTTGAAAAGTAATGTTGTAAAAAAATGCAAATCGCCTATCCAAAATCATATTTTTTTATTATAATTTATATGGTTAACAAACTTTTATTTTATATTTTTCATTTATAAGTTCATTAGAACGTGTAATTTCAATTTCGGTAGATCAAGATGTGGTGTAGTAGTTTTAAAACAATTGCCTATGTATTTTATAAGATTTTTTATATAGCAGGACAAGTATTTTCATGTTTTTGTTCTTTTGTCTAAAAAATACTTAAATAGTAATATTTTGCGTCAAAATATCATTTATAACTTACAACAACATTGCAGCTTGATTAGTGGTCGCCGTGTAAAAAACACCCTACTAAAATTTTACAGCAGAAATACATAAAAAATTCAAATTATTATCATGTACGTATATACTATTTAATTGTCTAAAACATGTATAAAAATATTTAAAAACCTTACTTACAGACAAAAATATTTCTTACATCAAAATAAACCCGTCTCAGGGTTTTCGTTTGCTGAAAAAACTGTTACAAATACAACATTTAGAGTCACATTGCATTAAAAAGTAAAAAATGAAATCTATGTCAATGTGTTTTTTTTTTAATTAATTCAGTGCTATTTACGTACATTTCTCTAAATGGCGGCTTGAAATAAAAATTGACGTTTTGTGTATGAAAGCCATTCATTTCTTTGATGGCCCTTGGACCACGTATTGCTGCAGCTCAGCGCATGTTGTGTTCAATGATGTGTGTATGTGTGTATGACCGCAGTTGCATGGGAGAGTAACTCAAAGTAGTTTAGTAATTTTCTTACTATTGGGTAAATTACTATTTAGTGAAAATTCATAAAAAATGTTTGCAATATCTGGAAAAATTAAAATGACGTCACCAATTTCCATTCAAAATTCGAACCCCTTATTTTACTCGAATCCAATATATACAACAAATAAACAAAAAAGGTTTCATACCAATTTATCTTCCAGAGATTTTTATTACTTTATTTAAATACTGGCTATTTATCACACAACAAAAAAAATACAATTACGTATTACGTCACTTTGATAGAACGCAAATGTTTACGTTTCGGAACTATTAGTTTTTATTTCTGTTTTGAATGAATAACATTTTTTTGAATGACTTTAAATCCAATTTATTACTTATCTATAATATATTATAAAAATATATAAGACAGTAATAGTATGCATAGTAATAGTATGAATAGTGTATTTTTTATTATACACAGTGGAATGAATGATAATAAGGTGTTGATATTGCTTTATTGAGTGTAAATGAGTTACTTCCCAAAACTGTGGTGAAGGCTGTGGTTTATTAAATGAACACAAGCAAAGCTCGTCCCTTTATATAAAAAATCTTACCAGGCGATACAGTAGTGGTGGCAGGTTTCGGTGGATCGGTGTTCGCCCGCCCGAACGAGGAGATGCCACCAAACCCATCCACTAGGTATACTTGGAGCCCCATGACGTACACAGATATTATAATAGTTACTTTCATATGCATTCTCCACCACATTTTGACTTTTTGTAACTTGTTTTTATATTTCAAAAAACTCTGTAATTTTTTTCTCTAAACACGAAATTGTGTTGTGAAGTGCTTAACTATTTTATCTATATTGGAGTGTAAGTGTCTTAAACACTAACTCCTAAGTATTTTGTGTTTATTAACAAATATTGTTTGTTCGTATTTTCAAATCAACTAAGTAAGTATTGAGTAGTATCTATAAATAATATAAAAAAATAAAAAAAAACAATTTATTGCTCAAAATACACTAACAGTTTACAATATTTGTCTTAATACTATAGGTACAAATCAACAAATGGGTTAATTGGTAATTATAGTCTATACCTATCTATTTGAATTGAAATGAATGTGATCCGGATTAAACATAATTCAAATAATAGATGTAGGAAAAAACCCCTATGTAAAAGAGAAGAATTCCCGTTTTTGAGATGTCTTTAGACACTGCCTCTAAAAACCTGTTTTCATAAGCCAACTTTCACTAAAGGGAAAATTATGTAAGTACCTACAGTTTTATTGAAGTAGGCCGTGAGATGTCATGGTAAGTGTTAATAAACTTAACAGCCTCTATAGTTAACGAATAATAATTATGATTAAAATTGTTCAAACACGAAAGCACTGTTCGCCTGAGTTTGAAGTAAATGAAGTAAGTAAAGATTTTTATATACTGGAACAAATTCCGTAAGAATATTTAGTAAAATATGGTATTTTTCTTTAAAGTGTTTTGTATTTCCCGTATTAGATTATAAACTGAAAATGTGTTCAATGTTGTTATTACCTGTTCAGTGAAATTTGGAAAAATATTATGTAATTATGTCAATTTGGTAAAAGGTTAGAAAAAGCGTAAAAAATTACATGCCAATTTTTAGTATTTTTAACGGAGATTTAAATGGAAAGTTAGTAATTTCAAATGTTAATCACAACATCCAGGTTTGATTGGAAAAAATATTGTCCCATAACGTAAAATCTTTACCAATGATCCTAGGTGTGTCCTAGACCAGTTATTGACATCAAAAGCGGAATTGAAGTACCGCCTGTTGTCAAGAAATTTTGAACTGCGGAAGTGGAAGTATACCTTTTTATTTAGTTTTATTATTTTTTTTATAAAATAGTTTTACATTTGAAACTAGTTAATTTTAGTAAATTATGTTTCTGAATTTGCTCTATTGACCACTGATCAAATGTTAGCCAGGACAGGTTGGATTTGGAAAGTACATCTTGTGAAGATTAGATAAAAATGACTTGACGAATGTAGTAATTTTTTTTCTGGACCAGGTAAAATGGCGAGTAAAAAGTTTTTTACATAATGGGACAGTATTCTTTCAAAACAATCCATCAATTTTTTTTCTCAAAACCTGAAAATGTCAAACAGTGTTAAATGTAATTTGCTCAAACCGTGATTTTTTGTTTTTTGTTCAAACATGTGTAAACTTGAAACCCAATCGTGTCCTAAGTGTGACGTGCTTCTAACGTGAAAATGTCCCATTATATAAGAAAATCTTTACTTTACCCGGTGGAGTAGTAGGGGCGGCGGACGGGGGCCTTGTGTTGGAGACTCCGAAGGTGCTGAGGGCCTCAGAGGAGTCCCCAGTGAGCCAGGCAAGAAGAAGAGGCAGGATCAGCGCGGCAGCTTCCTTGCGGTACATCTCAAAAACGCGAAACATTTCAACTAACTCAATCTGTGATACAAATTCTTATAAAATAAAAACGTAAAAAAATTTTTAGGTTTCCAAACTCGGACAGTAAAATGCCAGTACAGTAGGTATGTATTTTAAGTAAAATAAAGGCAATATAAGGAAATTAAACAAAAAAAAAAACTCGGTACTTCTAAGACTTTTTTTACAACTATACCTACACATTTAATAGGTAAATAAGCTTCAGTCTTACAATGCAATGTGCTTCGCAATCGAGTTAGCAAGAAAAGTTCATTTTTCCGTGACCGTAATAACATACCAACGCATACTTAGAATTTTCTTGTTTTAAAAGCAATTAAGTCCGTTAGTAATTATCTAAAAAGTATCGAGTTTATACTGTGTTTATACCTACCTACTATTATTATATAAAAAACACAAAACAACAAAAATAAATAATTTTAATGTCAAACGTAGGTTGTTAACTAAATAAAAAGTGATAAATATTTTTTTCAAAACGCAATGTTTACGATCTAGTGTACTTAGTTGTCAAAATTGAATTTGGAATGGCGATTTGTTTCGTGAGTTTTCAAATAAGGTTGGTATTAGAAATAGAAAAGAGATAGAAAGAGAATTCGAAATGAAATTTAAAATGCTGTCAATGATTTAAAAAAAGAGTAACGTAAAGCTTGGTACACAACAGAGAAAATGGTTAAAATTGATTACCTACTTAATTTAATACTGCGCACTTAGACAATATAATTTTTCTTTTAAATTTCATTTCTTTCTTAAGACTACGATAATTCTTAAAGTGAATTACTACATATTTGAATATAAAATGATGTCATTTCATACCTACTTGTTTTTAAACCTTAAATACTAACTGACTTTCTGAAAATAAAAACTGCCAGTTTCTCTTTATGTTCATAATAAATAAGAAATAGAATAGAAAGAAGCTAAACACTGATATTAGGTACATGGTTCTTCATTTTCAGAAAGTTGATGAAGCTCAAAATAAGATGATTAAACTACCATCCCTCCTCATCCAGTCCATCCAGAGTTATATTTTCAGTCATTCAATCAAAATAAAAGGTTTAACAAATAAATTATTGAAAGTGGCATTCAATCAGTCAAATTCCAGGCTTTCCTGAATTTCCTGGCTATGAAGAATAACAAGTTTTTAACTTCATTTTGCATTGCACGTTAAGTAAAAGCTTTCGAAAATGAGTAAGTTTTTAAACTGGGTGCCACTTCATAGACGACCCGTTTAGCGCAATGGTTTGAGCGCCGGTTGAGACGTAAGGGTTGCGGGTTCCATTCCCGCACAGACACAAATGTTTGTGGATGAAACAGATATTTGTGTTGGGTCTGGGTGTTTGTGGTTCCTTCGTTGTTTCTGGTTTCCATAGTACAAGGGAAAACCTTAGTTTGGGACCAGGACAATGTATGTGATGTTGTCTCAATTTCGAACAAGGAAACGAGTTTTTCCCGCCACGGAAGTAGTAATCTTCTTCTTTGAGTGCCATCTTCTAACGAAGGTTGGCGATCATAATGGCGACTTGAACCCTCGACACAGCTGCTCTAAACAGAGAACGGGTGCTTTTATTGTACCACTGGCGCAGATTTTTAAGCCAAGAAGTTCTTCTTCTTCCTGGGCTCATCTTTTCTTGGATCTTACCATTATTTTTTTTATTAATTTAAAAACTTAATTGCACAAAACTTCGTACAATAGGCGAACTTAATGCCAAGAGGCATTCTCTACTAGTCAACCTTTGGGTCAAGCAGTAAGGGCAAAGGTACCTTGTATGTAGTAGTAAATTAACCTTATGATAACTTCGTTATCAGTCGACCTCATAACGGAGTTATCACAAAGTATTTACAAAAGGAATTTTATTGTTAGCCAAATTTATTGATATCGTGTTCAAATGATGAAACTACCTACAAGAGTTTGATCACTACTTGACTGCTCATAATAATCATTGGGGCTCAATTTTAACAAGATGCAATCACCGTTGCACTCTTTAAATTCATCTTAATTATCTTATTTTAGCTTATAGACGTCCACCGCTGGACGTAGGCAATACATTCATACTCTAGAATAGAATCAGAATCTATAAATAATATTTTTTTTAAATAGAAGATGCCTAAGCTTCTGATGATGATGTCAAATTCGGAGGTAAATCGGTTTGAAGACTGCCTCGGTAATAACAATTTTATGAGAAAAAAGCGTCTTTAGTTATCTTGAAATTAACTTATAGTTAGGTATTTCTGAAGGAATCTTCATACTTCAGACTGATATAATGCCACTCATTTTAATTGATGAAATAGTACAATGCTTATTTTGATAGAAAAACAGCTAATTTATTTAGTGTATCAAAGCAGCCGTGAAAACCATGCAAACACCGTAAAATAGGCGCAAAAGAAAAAATATTAAGTAATGTTACTTATTTATACTTTAACAAAGAGATAATTTGATATTCTATGTATATTATACCTACAACAAAAAACTTAAGGCTTATGAGAGCCGTGTACATAAACAACGCACCTATCGCTATGAGCAAGCGATCTCTTCTAGTTACAATTTAAACTTTCTTTCTTAAATTTTTTGCTTTAATTTGTTAGTTACGCCATCATCGAAGTAAAAAACAGGCGGAATTAAAAATGCTTAGCGCACCAGAGTCTGGTGTAGGGACAAAACTCTGTATAAAATATATCTTCTATAAATTACTCGTAGGTAACGAATAAAATTTATTAACTTTTTTTTGTTGGGAATTTTGTTATGTGCACCAGTAAATGCCTTTTTTTACTGGATTAGTAGGTAGTGTATTAATGAAAATTATGGTTTCACGTATATTATCTTAATCGTAGGTGTCCATAGCAATGCAAGTTCAAAATAGAAAATTACTTACAAAGAAATATGTATTACGCTGGCACAGGAATCGAACCGGCGATTCCTGTTCACCAGTCCATCTGGAATATTCAATACTTTTCGTGGGAGTTAGTAACTTATTAGTATTAAAAAGGCAAGTATTTAACTGTTCAGATAACCAAATCCACCAAAATTACTAACTGTGCCCCAAATGCTTTGAATTGGCGTACCTGCAAATAGCATTTTTGAGGGCACACATTAGTATTTTTGTTGCATCAAAATATAAGCGATAAAAAATATCATTCATTTCCTTAAAACAATTTTAATGACTCGTTAATGTACTCACATCTTTAGATTAAAAAAATAAAAACAAAAAAGCGTTCCACAGACAAAAAAACACAGTGCGTCAAGCGGGTGCGTTCGCGTTAATTTAACTTTTTAAATTCGCATTTAGAGTCGTCAGACTTTGGATGATATATTTTTAGTTGTTAAATTATTTTAGTTTTAGTTAGATCACTCAGTGGTAAGTTAGCTGGGCGTAGTTACTGTTGGCGTGTCGCTGGTACGGTGGGTATCGCGGGACTGAGCGCCAAGGTCCGCGTGAGCGAGGTCGGGAGGGATGTACAGGGTGTTTTGAAATACAAATTGTTTTTGGCTAACAGAAACAGAAATATAACATTATTTATTTGCATAATATCAGAAGGTTTTAAGCTATAAAATTTTGTACAAATATTGGAGCCACAGATATTCGTATATCGACCCAAATGCTCCATTGTATGCAGACGAATCCAGGTCGGACGCCTAATAAAAAAGATTCACGGCATAAAAATAATAAAATATATAGAGACAATGAATATCACTTAAGTATGTACATTGTCCTGGTCCCAATTTTCCCCGTTCTTGGCCCAGAAACACGAAACGAACAACCCAGACCCAAACAAATATCTGTTCACCACAATACAAATTGTGTTGGCAATCAACCCTCCCAACCCTCTCAAACCACTGCGTAACGGGTCGCAAATACAAAAAAATATGCCCATTAATAAAGGGCCACATTTATTTGCTATTAAGACCACATGGCTAAAGGGGTATGTTACCAGAGTGAGGCACGGGCCCAATTGGGAGGAAAGGGGGCTAAAGGTTGGCAGCGCACTTGCGACTCTACGGGTGTTGCAGGTGTCTAAAGGCGGCGGCCATCGTAGACCATCGGGTGAACCGTCTGCTCGTCTGCCACCTATCATATAAAAAAAAACATATGTCTGCTACCTATTACAAAGAAAAACATAAGTTGTGTAACCCAGAAGCCTTTTTAAAGGCAAAAGCAATTGATTTGAAAAATTCGTGATAGTTGCTCAAGTTTTAATAACACAACATTTGCAAACAGCCCCTGTGCTGTGAGGCCCGCCCGGGAGGGGAAGGGGATTAAAGGTTGGCAGCGCACATGTAACTCCACTGGTGTTGCAAGTGTCCATGGGCGGTGGCAATTGCTTACCATCAGGTGATCCGCCTGCTCGTTTGCTACTTATCACATAAAAAAAACAACGAAAAAAACACCCTGTATACCAACTTAAAGGCCCGCATTACACTTATACCCAAAGAAACGGAAGCCTCATACTATTTATAGCTACATGTGTATAGCTTAGCTTATTGGGTATAGCTTGAAGCTTTTCGCTTATAGTTCCATCATCATCATCAGACTAACTATTGTATGCATGCATGAAAAATTTTAACATGTATTTATTTTTACTTATTTTAAGACAGAAAAAATATTAACCTTACCATCTATTTAGATAATTTAGAAGCAGCTACTTACATTTGTTAAAAATTTAAGAACCTACTCTATTTGAACTCGATAAAAACTTACGTCAGAAATTCAACATAAGTAGGGTGACGCTCCAGTAGTTGACCAATTAAGGCAGATTTCGGTACAATATGTAAAATGTCTACTAAATTTCTATTATTTTAGGTACATTAAAATTAGCTATTATCAATTGAAACCCTGACAAATAGTTTCCATTATTTATTTTAATAAAGCGATCCCGTAGTGTCAGGGAATTATAAGCGATTCTCATTGTTGGTATAGGCAGATTAGTTTGAAACATCATTTATAACCAATAGAACATCTGCTCGTTTGAAAGCTTAATATCGGCGCTTAAATGAAAATGGTCAACTACTAATGCATGGTCAACTACTGGAGCACTGACCTAGTTCTCCCTACACCCAGTTAAGAAATAGTCCTCAATATAGATCAAATCAAATCAAGGTTAGTACATCTAAGTAAGTGTAGTCTAGATTTACAATAGTTATAAATAAATAAATTAGTATTCTTAAAAGTTAGTATCGCTATAACCTGCCATTTCGGCGTACAATAAGAAATTGTAATTTTATAGTAGTCTAAATTAAAATAATAATAAGTAACATTGTTCAGTTTATTAAATACCAGTAATTTTATCTTCAAAGAACTCCTGCAATGGATTTTTTTAAGAGTAGGTACTTATATCAAATAGTTTGCCTTGAAAATGTTTCCGTGTCATCTGGTAAGTGTAAAAAAAATCCTGAAACGCCAAGAAAATGTGCGCTTCTATTTAATTGTAAATCATACAAAATTATATTAACTACAGTGTCGAGGAATTGTTCTATGATAAATATCTTTGTTGTTATGTCTTTGTTTGATGTTGAGTGAATTTCTTCATTACTATATTTCTTATTGTAAGGTGTTTGAATGCAAATGTCGTTGACGTCAACATAGGATAGAGCTCTGCGATGGCGTTAGTACTTTGTTAACGTGTGGACTGTTGCATGTTGCTAATAACTTAACACGGATAAGATGGTGGCGTGGCGCTAGTTGTAGCGTAAAATAAATCCTCCAACCAATATTCGCCACGTTTTACCACGAAAGCCACGCTTCGGCATGAATGGGCCTTGAGTGATACCACGGCCTCATAGAAGACCAGCGTGAAGCAGCGCCTGCGCTGTGTTTCTTCGAGTGAGTGAGAGTAGCGAGACCCAATTGAAGGCAAGGATTTTAAAGGTTGGCAGCGCTCTTGTGACTCTACCGGTGTTGGAGGTGTCTATGGGTGCCATCTATCACATAAAAAAGAGAGTGCAGTTGTGTTTGCGCACACACATGAGTACAATAAATATATTGCTTACGTAGCCGGTTTGGTTGGATTTTATTTTCATTTCTTTTATTTAAAAACTAGTGGCCCATCTTCACTTCGTTTTAGGATAGCAGTTCCACTGTTTACCAATAGATGGCGCTGGGTATTGATTGTATCGCGCTAGTGTTTCGATTTTTCGGTTTGTATGGTTTGTCAACCTCCTGCGCGTGGCCTCCACTCAAGGACCTTTCCACCCCAATGGCCGTCTGTTCTCCTCGCAATGTGCCCTGCCCATTGCCACTTCAGCCACGCAATTCTTTGGGCTATTCCTCCCACCAGGTGGACCGACGATCTGGTGGAGGTCGTGGGAGTCCCTTGGATGCGGGCAGGACCGATCTGTGTGGAGAACTTTAGGGGAGGCCTATGTCCAGCAGTGGACGTCTATTGGCTGAAATGATGATATTTATGGAATTTATCTCTTTATGAATAGTAAAGAAGATTGGCGGATATTCCTTAATATATTTTATATAAACCCGCCCTCACTGCAACCACACAACAATGTCATTATTATTTAGCAGTTTCTCACAAAAGAAAGCGCAATCCACTCTGTTATTGCGCAACAAACACCATTTCTTTAGTTTAGGAAAACATCTGAAAGTATTAAAAAGAATACCCCACTTTTCTACAAGCTTGCCTTTTACCCTTCGATCATATTTATTTATTTACCAGCTACTATCGTCACAGATTCCTTAAACTAACACTATAGATTAGTTATCGTATACCTTAAAATATTATACACTAGTGGCCCGCCCTCATTTCGCTTCGGGACAGTTAGTTACAAACTGAACCAATAGCTGGCGCTGGGCGTCGATTAGATCGCGCTAGCGTTTCGTATTTTGATTTACCTATACCTCCTCGTTGTCTGAAAACCGGTGTGTAGCAGTGCATGCGCTGTTTCACTGCGTGAGTGAGGGTACCGAAGGCCCAATCTGGGGAAGGAGTTAAAAGGCAGTTGTTGCAGGAGTCCATGGGCGGCGGTAATCGCTTACCTACCATCAAGTGATCCATCGGCGTGTCTGCCATCAATCCTAACTAATATTATAAATGCGAAAGTAACTCTGTCTGTCTGTCTGTTACTCTTTCACGCCAAAACTACTCAACGGATTTAAATGAAATTTGGTATACAGATGATCTAGACCCTGAGAAAGAACATATGCTACTTTTTATTGTGAAAAGGGGGTTGTAAGGGGTTGAAAGGGGGGTAAAAAGTTTCTTTTCCACTTCAAGTCGCGGGCGGCCGCTAGTATCATATAAAAAAAATCATGCCGAATGCGTGGCTCTCCCACAGTTCTCTGGAACCCTAATAAACCAAACTCACCACCTCCCAGCCAGGTCAAATTACCACGCTTATTTCCGCAAGCCATGGCACAGTTTACGTACTAAGCTTATAATCAAAAAAACATTGTATACCCATTTCCCCCCTAAAGGGGAAGCTAAACAAATGATTCTCGCATGTCCGAAGCCTTGATTCTTTCTATATTATCGCCTATTATACAACTATTTCCTTTAATCGAGTTAAAAGCTTGTTTGCGAAGTTGCCCTGTCAGTCATGCATTTAGAGATGTGACTTTTAACGGGACACAATCGATAAAAAATATCGATTTTTGTATAATGCTAATGCGAAAGTAACTCTGTCAGTCTGTTACTCTTTCACGCCAAAACTGCTTAACGGATTTGAATGAAATTTGGATACAGATGATCTAGACCCTGAGAAAGAAATTGGCTACTTTTTATTGTGAAAAGGGGGTTGTAAGCGTAACAGCTAGTAATAGATATAGTTCCCGGGTCGAGCTCAAAGCATTTCGAATTTTTCGAACATAGCTCGGGTTTGTCAACAATCCGCATTAGGCAAGCAGAGAGACCAAAGGCAAGGTGATTAAGCCTAATCCCATCATAGTAGCGACGACTTGATTTCCATAATGGAGGCCTTTGCCCTGCAGTGGGATAGTATATAAAATAAATGAATAAATAAATACAAATACAATATAGGCTGATACTTTTTTTAATAATATAGATAGAGATAGATATTCTTTATAGATATAAATATATCGATAAAAATATTTTCACATCCCTAGTGTCTAGGCTTGAGAACCAAAGTAATCTTTTAAGCTGTCGAACCAAGGTTGACTGGAGCCCGTTACATGGTTGCATTAAACCCCTTTTGTGAGGAGGAAATTGGACCTTGGGGGGAGATTGCCCACTGCTATTAGAATTAAGAAGGGCTAGAAAAAATCCGCTAGACGGCGTACTGTTGACTGCACAAAATAATTACACACAGAAGGTAGACTCAGCCTGATTTTGAATTTAGAAGAGTTCGTTGGACATATGCTAGGGTTGTTGCCGGCTCATGAGTACATAAGGCGCGGCCTCTACCACAGACCTCGATAGTTTCGACAATCTTATGTCATAGGCTAGGATTAATGTGGTCGAAAAGGCTTTTTTCCTCGTTAGTGCGAATGCGTGAGTACATAACACGTTTTAGCTCTTAGTGGGAGCAGCCTACCTTTCGTGTATAATTATTTTGTGGTTGACTGAGGTCCAATTTTAACGTCAGTTGTTCAGTGACGTTTTGACATCGCATATCCATACTAATATTATAAATAGGAAAGTGTATCTGTCTGTATGTTTGTCTTTCTTTCACGGCAAAACGGAGCGACGAATTGATGTGATTTTTTTAAGTGGAGATAGTTGAAGGGATGGAGAGTAACATAGGCTACTTTTAGCCCCTTTCTAACCCCCCATTTACGACCCGTTTAGCGCAATGGTTTGAGCGCCGGTTGAGACGTAAGGGTTGTGGGTTCGATTCCTGCGCCAACACAAATGTTTGTTGATGAAACAGATATTTGTGTTGGGTCTGGGTGTTTGTAGTTCCTTCGTTGTTTCTGGTTTCCATAGCACAAGGGAAAACCTTAGTTTGGGACCAGGACAATGTATGTGATGTTGTCTCAATTTATTTCTAAAAAAAAAAGGGAAGTGGGGGCGCGAACGAAGCCGCGGGCAAAGGCTAGTCTAAAATAACCTATTCTCCAAACGATATTCAGCTACCCTTAGCCTTTAAGATCAGCCACGCACGCAGCATATATTATAGTGTTCAAGTGTGTGTGCAAACAGAGGTGCACTCTTCTCTTCATTCGATGGGACATCAGTGTGACACGACAAAAGAGAGATCGGATGCAGGACCAACATCTTAACGTGCTTTCCGAGGCACGGGGATACAAGACTGCCAACTTCTAGACTTCGAAAATTTCTGATCAATACAATTTTCGACCCGACCTATTAGGAGATCGAATCTGTGACCCCATGCGCAGCCGTCGCTTTAATGTGCGACCAACTGCGCCGCCAAGGCAGTGAATTACCCGCTGCCAAAATTCACCACCACACTATACACGCCATAAACACGGATTCAATCTATACCACCTGGATGGATGGCGATCCTCCACTCGAAACTTTCTGCCACGCACCTCCTCATTGTGGAATCGATTTCCCGCAGCGGTATTTCCGAACCGGTACAACATTCAAATCTTCAAGAAACGAGCCTACACCTTCCTAAAAGGCCGGCAACGCATCCGCACTCCTTCTGGTGTAGCTGATGTCCATGGGCGGCTGTGATCACTTACCATCAGGTGACCCGCTTGCTCGTTTGCCTTCCTATATATAAAAAAGTGAAAATAACCAATCACCGTGTAGATGGACCTCAGTTCTTCAGTACGCCATCTATGGGATTTTTCACACGCGTAGCCGCCATTGCTAAAAGTTGCTACGACGTAGCACTCGTAGCGGTTAGCCGTAGTTCGACGTAGCAACTAGAGTATCTTAGATGTGCTACGAATGGTGAGAGTCGTAGTATGAGAGCGGCAAGGATTCTTAGTCTAGTCACAGAATACTTAAATAGTACAAGTACAGAAAGACCACTCCTAAAAACCGTTTATAGAAATAAAGACTCAGGCTACCATATCATAAAGTTTAAATTCCGACCGCCTAGCGTTCAACACCTACAATTATTTCATACCTAGAAGTGCGTTCTCTTTCTATCGCAAGCAACTGTCGCGCGTGCGTCGCCGCTTACTCGAGATTATCTACTAATAGGGTATTTGACAAAAAAAAATTATGTGTTTAATCAAAAGACCTCTCAATTTAAGAAACATTATTGAAAGAATTGCTTGATTCTGATTTGAATCACCTGAGATATCACAACTTTAAAGCACATATTTTGGGCAAGCCCAAAAACGCTCTATACAAATGGCTACAGGCAAGTGACGTCACACGCTCTGTATCTTGTATGCGCGTCTAGTAATTTGTTTGGTAGCTATATCAAATGTTTCGTTTAAGTAAATGGTTTCATAATAAAAGTTGGTGGAAAATGTACGGGTTAGTTCAATGATCTAATTATTTTTTTTAAATTGTATACTTTAAAATGGACTTGCCCATGAAACTTTGAATGCTCATAAAACCAGCTAGACGTTATATTTTTTTAACTGAAAATGTTGGCCATTGGTTCTCATTTACCAGTATTTTGGAAAAGTATAATATTTTTTACTATATCGAAATTAGTTCAAATACCCTATTAGCCCCTCCAGAGGGGCCGCCGTATTGTACTTGCAAGTTCGATACCTACACGCGGAGTGGGACAGGCCTGGTCTAGTGACAGTATAAGTCCAATCCAGGGAGAAGGGAAGAATTTGTGACTCAAATGGGAAATTCCAATATAATGACTTTGAGCGCCGGTTCAGACGCAAAGGTCGCGGGTTCGATTCTCGCACCAAAAAAAAGGTTTGTTGATGAAACAGAATATATTTGGTTGGGCCTTGGTTTGTTCCTGCTTTCCGTAGTCAAGGGAATCCTTAGTTCTAGGACAATGTATATGATGTTGTCTCAATTTAATTATTTAATATTGGGTGTCTATGGGCGGCGGTAATCGCTTACCATCAGGTGATCCACCTGCTCATTTGCCTTGTATTACATACAAAAAACAAAGGTACTGGAGTAAGCATATTGGAGGCCTAAATGTGTAGAAAGGGGGTTAAAGGTTGGCAGCGCACTTGTGACTCTACCGTTGTTGCAGGTGTCTATAGACAAATGATGACGGTGATTCGATAGCGCATTTGCCTCATTTTACATACAAAAAACTCTCGTTTTGTGAAATACGGTACATTGTTTTATTTTTAAATATTATGCTAAAAAATTAAAGTATCGCTGACAGGCCGGTTATAAAAAATAAAACAATAAAATCTTTTTAATTCCTCACATATTTTCCTCGTGTGCTAATGTTGGCACTTGATTTAAACCCGAAATTCTAAATTCAAATTAACAACAAAAGGGCAGGCACGCGCGTTCCAAGCAAGGACGATTAAAAAATAAGAAAACTCCTTTCAAACCAATTTCAACTCTAAGGTACAACATTAACGTTGATTTTACGAAATTTATATTCAAATCGTAAGTGGAATCGTAGGTTATTTCGTTACACATGATTTTGCATTTTATTGTGTTATTGTTAAGATTGAAATTTAAATGCAAGTGTTAGGCTGAGTTTTCTTTTTTAATGGCTGCCTGAAAGTATTTGCCGTGTTATGCCAAAGGTCAGGTAACACAATATGTAAGTTGTTAGAATTTATAGGTTGAAATTCAGTGAAGGCTTGACCGATATGTAGTTCGCTCTTAAAGTATTTAAATATGTAATGCAATGCGTCAAGAAAGTCATAAAACAAATTTTTAGACAACTAACGAACATCCCATGTTATATTAAAACCAATGGTGCTATATCTGGAGACACGAAAGTATAGCGATGACCGTTTATTTTGCGCACTTGTAAAAGAAGACTTTCTATCAAAATTTCGAATGTCGTAGAACAAATATTGTTCAGAATGGTTATAAGACGTTGTTGCCAAAGACCGTGTGAAGTGGAGAAATCAATGTAAGAAAGCAGAGCCTGGCTTCGATGAGACTGCTTGGGGCGCAGCCGGAATAAAATGCATTTTTATTTGTTGGGTAGCAGACGAGCAGACGGATCACCTGATGGTAAGCGATAGCCGCCGGCCATAGACACACCGACCTGCAACACCAGTGAAGTCACAAGTGCGCTGCCAACCACCCATTTCCCCCAATTGGGCCGTGCCCTCGATGACTCGACGAACAACGCGCTTTATGGTCTTTTGTGAGGGTGAGGTATCACTCCGGTCAAGCCGGCCCATTCATGCCGAAGCGTGACCCTCCTACAGTTCAACTTTGATTAATAGATGATGGTTTTTTAGCTATTTAATTTTCCTAACATCGTTTGTTTATATTTCTAGCGAATAAAAGCGGGTAAGTAATTTATATGCAAATCAAGCACACTACAGTAATAAAATTTAGAGTATAGCTTTAAACCTGTAATTTAAAGTCATTAAAAAAGAATTAAAGTGTAAATTAAATATTTAACCGCTACAATTATTCACAGATTATAAAACATCAACATATACAATTACGTTTTAAATTTTAAATTTTCGAAAAAATTCGAAATTCAAAATTTGTAGGGCACTCAGTACAGTCAACCATACGTCAGGTTACCAAAATCTATCAAATTTCTTCAATTGGGTATTGACTAATCTCGATTTAGTAAAAAATATTGCTACTCTATTAAAATATTGGTAAATAACAACCAATGGCCAACATTTTCAGTTAAAAATGTATCGTCTAGCTGTTTTGTG
>CM026302.1:4656563-4736129 GCA_014851415.1 Cnaphalocrocis medinalis
GAACAGATTTAAATGAAATTTGGTATACAGATAATCTAGACCCTGAGAAAGAACATAGGCTACTTTTTATTGCAAAAACGGGGTTGTAAGGGGTTGAAAGGGGGGGTAAAAAGTTACTTTTCCACGCGGACGAAGTCGCGGGCGGCCGCTAGTTACTTATATGTCCAAGATATTCCAATTTCCTTCTTTTAATAGTACTTAGAACCTCAACTTTTGAGATATAGAGAGTAAGGAAATATAAAGTTCATTGTATGGAAATTATTTAAAAGAAAAGCGATGCTTACCAAAAGAAAAACAAAGAAACAGGTTTTCATTGTGACGTCTGTTTAATCAACACTAAAGTGTTTTAATTAATTACACCTTTATATAAGAACTGGAGATAATTAATGTCAATGTTTCTCAAACATTTTTATGATGAGACCCCCCTGGTATGAAAAGTATACTTCCTTATTTATTAACTAGTGGCCCGCCCTCACTTCGCTTCGGGTCTGGAATTCCAAAATGAGCTAATAGATGGCGCTGTGTATAATTACATCGCGCAAGCGTTTCGTGTTTTCGGTTTACCTATAAGCCTTGTCGTTGTCTATTGAAGTTATCTCTTTATAAATAGTATAGATCTAGAAGATTGTGATAGATAGTATAGTATTGCCACTGGGACAATAATGAAAGGCGGATTGTGCTTAGGAGTTCTTGTAATATCTGGAAGAAATAATAATGAGATCACTTCCTAACGCGTTAACACTTCGTTACTCGATTGTGTTGATATCAGGGTCGGGCCCTCTTGGCCCGCTTAGTCGTACGTCTCGCGATAGAATGCGCTCCAGCGAGCGTGTTTGTTTATTTTTCAAAGTATGACAGATTCCCATTACAAACTCGACCATAAACGGCGGCCAGTACTCAAAGAGTTTACCATCGTTACATCACTCCCCCCCTTAATGAAAAAAAAATTTTGAAAAAATTTTTTTTGTCAAAGTTCGGACTAGTGACCAAAGGTTGAGGACCCCTGGCCATAAGTCAAGTAAGACTTGGCGGGCTTACAATCTTTATCAAAAACTAACTAATCCTACCTAACGGAGGAGAAGTAAAAAATATACAATTCAGTAAAAAAAATTGAAGGTAGGATTGGATCCAGGACCCGCAGAAGGTCTAGCAAGTGGGAGTGTGAGTCCCTTTTGCTTGAAGATGAAAAAACCTCCGAAAAATTCACCTCCCAGGACCTTATCCTAACCTTGCTACATCCCTAGCTAAGTCCCTGCCTACGGTACATGCTAAGTCCTAAGTAACTAAAACTGGATGTCCTGTTCCAGGCATGTCCCTACTTCAAATGAAAACAAAGAGAGTAGACTTTAATTAATGATGTTAGTTAAGTAAGTTTCAATCAAACGTTAAATTACAACTTCTTGTTAGATTATCCCTTTTGATCGTACATGACGTCGATTAAGCTGAAGTTAATGAATGAGTTAAGTTAATGAACCTTTTGAAAAATTTAAGTTAATAAAAATTTTGAATAATCAGGATAATCTAATACCTTGCATGGAATGGACATCAACCTACTCCCATACTAAACAAAGCTACTCCCAACTTATATCTAGGATTTGATGACACAGGCTCCATCTTTTGTCCCGGCGACAAACAAGATAGGGTCTCTTTCATCCTATGTTAATATGGGCTTAAAATTACCTAACAAATCCCCAAAAACTGTTAATACAGGCATAAGACAGAAAACGAGAAAAATATTGATGTATTGAGTCCATAAGGGTCTCATGCACTTATAGCCACTATGTGCCAAATGCATACAAAAATAGATTTCCGAATCCGGACGTTATCCCATCCTAACTCTTGCATCTTCACGCTTGAAAGCCCCTTAACTAATTCCCATCGATCACCTATCATACCTGCCTAACTCCACGAACAAGAAAAGTTTTATTCCCTATTCTAAATTTATTTGATGTTGGTGAAAAAAGGGAGATTTTTTTATAGATCCATCGCTATTTATTTAAGGGAATACGAATGGTAATGATCGCGCCTATCATCTTGCCTACACAGAATCTTCTCACAGGCAGTCTCTCATCCGCCCTGCTGCCTTCCTCTGCCATCGCGCCTTTGCGTAGCCTACCTAAGCGATGGAACTTTAGCGATTTTAATTTTATGATGCTCAGCATATGAAACAGAAACACAATATTAAAGTATACACATTCACATAAATATAAGTTAACAACAACACCTCTTGTAGACAAAATAATCATAGGATAATTGATGAACACAATTGAAGTCCATGGGTTCTGTAGATAAAATAAAAGTCGAATATTACCCTAACTGTACCTTATTCTCTAATGGAGTAAAATAGAATAACCTATCTACGAACTAACTAACTTAACCTAAAACAATACTACAACCGAAATAAAATAATTTAATCGAATTCTACTTTGATACAGCGAGCGTCACTAACCCCCCCACGGTATTGCACGTCTGACCAGACCTTTGCATTTTCCGCGAAACTTTACGTATTCGTTAATGCCTGCCTAGCATGGAATGGTTTCATTCGGTTAATGTGTATCACATCACTACGTGCCAATCGTCTTCCCATTCTGACCACATAATTACATTCGCTCATCCTTCTAACCACTAGGTATGGACCTTTATACAATCTACATAGTTTCATTGTCTTACCCGTAATTCTCCTTGGTGTATACACCATCACCCAATCTCCCGGCTGGAACTGTCGTAGCTCCGCTCTGACATCATATCTTCTTTTTTGTCTGGCCTGGGCTCGTGCGATGTTATCGACCGCCCTGGCCGTTAAGTTCCGTAGAAAAATCACCTTGTCTTCTAAAACATTTAATTGGGTATTATTTTCCGTTCGTACGGCTGCATCGGTATCTGAACGCGATTCCCTACCAAATATTAACGTATATGGCACAATTCTGGTGCTGGCTTGCTCGCTCGTATTGTACGCATGTACCACCATTGGTAGTATCTGGCACCAATTGCGTTGGTCGGAGTTGACTGACTTGGCTAGCATATCTATCAACGTCCTGTTGAACCGCTCTACCAAACCATTCGTTTGTGGGTGGAAGGCTGTTGTCCTAACCGGTTTCGCTCCGAATAATTCTATAGTCTCCCTCACTAGTCTCGCAGTGAAAACCGTGCCCCGATCTGTAATGATTTCATCTATGGCCCCAAACCTACAGAATATCTCCTGTACGAGGAAATCTGCGACTACTTCCGAAGTAACCCTGGGTACTGCCTTACATATCGCATATTTCGAAACATATTCTACCGCTACGATAATGAATTTGTTTCCTCTGGATGAGGTCCTAATCGGGCCTACCACATCCACTCCTACCTTCTCGAACATGCCTCTCACTGGTATTGGCATCATGTGCGCGATCTTATTCATTCCTCTTCTTTCCTGGCAAACTCTACACGACCGTACATATCCTTCCACCCTTTCTTCTGTATCTTTCATGAAGTATCTCGCCCTAAACTTCCCTAAAGTTTTTGTCAACCCTAGATGACCACCTATCCATGGGTCATCATGTATCTCCTCCATGACCTGATTGAAAAGTCCATTAGGCAGTAGTACTACCTCCTTTATCGCGGCTCCCCTTCTTACTCGCTTACATACCAGGTTATTCTTTAAGAAGAAGCCTCTATATGTATGTCCTGATTGTAGTAAGCCTCTAATTCTACTACAATATTCATCTTCCAACTGTTTATCCAACAATGATGAATGTTCGATCCTGAAGACTTCTAATTCCACTTGATCGTCATTTGTTTTCCTATCTTCTGTCAACGTCAATGGGTTTCTGCTCAAGAAATCCGCTACCACATTATCCTTTCCTTTGCAAAATACGATTTCAAAATCCCATTCTTGAATAGCTAATGCCCATCGCGCTAAGCGACCGGTCATATCTTTCTTTGATTGGAGCCAACATAGGGCCCGATGATCCGTCACCACCTGGAACGACGAACCCCAAAGGTACGTTCTAAAGTACTTCAGTCCCCAGACTAAAGCTAAACATTCCCGTTCTGTAGTGGAGTATTTCTTTTCTGTTTCTGATAATTTTCGTGAGGCATAAGCTATTGGATGCATTTTCCCTTCATGCTCCTGCATAAGTGCTGCTCCTAATGCTTCATTCGAGGCATCTACCATCAATCGTGTTATTATCCCTGGATTTGCGTCGAAATATCGCAATATCGGTGGGTTACATAAAGCTTCTTTTATTTGATCCAAGGATTGTTGGCAATCATCAGACCAGGTAAATTTGGATCCCTTTTTTAACAATTTCACCCATGGCAAGGTGATATTCGCAAAATTTTGGATAAATTTCCTGTAGTATGAGAAGAGTCCTAATATCTTTCTAACCTCCTTGACTCCTTTCGGTTCTGTTATCTCTTGGATGGCCTTTATTTTGTTCGTATCAGGTCTTATTCCTGTCCCTGAGATGTGATATCCTAGCACATTCAATTCTTTCATACCAAATTTACATTTTGATGGTTTGAACGTTAAGTTGGCCTCCCTGAATCGTTCGAATAGAGTTCGTAACGCTTGCGTAAACTCATCGAAACGTTCTGCATATACTATAATATTGTCGACGTATACGATCGCATTCTTGAATCGTAAATTTCCGATGGCCTTATCCATCATCCTTTGAAAGACCGCTTGGCTTGTCTTTAAACCAAAGGGAACTACCTTAAATTGATATAAACCTGACGGTGTTATGAATGCTGTCTTGTGTTTTCCCTCTTGGATCACTGTCTGCCAGTATCCAGAATTTAAATCTAGCTCCGCGAAATATCGTGCTTTCGATAGATATGAAACCAGATCGTCGATGGCTGGGATCGGGTACGTATCTGTTATTATCTTTTTATTTAATTTCCTGTAATCTATGCAAAATCGCCATGATCCATCGGATTTCTTTACCAGCACCACCGGAGAGGCATAGGGGCTGCTTGATTCCTCAATTACTCCTAATCTTAACATTTCCTCGACCTGCTTATCGATAATCTCCCTTTGGGTTGGTGAGACCCTATATGGATGGCAACTGATCGGCTGCTCGTCCGTTGTCTCAATATCCACCTTGATTAAGTCGCAACGTCCTAACTGCGTATTATCGAACGCAAATCTATCTTTATTATCGAATAATATTTTCGATATCGCCTCCCTATGTGGCTTCGATAAATCGGTGCCGATTATAAATTCTTCCTTTTTATTCTCAGAGAATTCGTAAACGTTCTGTAGATTTGTAAAGTATACGTAGTCTTGTCGAGATAATGATTGTTCGATCATATTCCTACCTATATCTTTAATGTTAGTATCCATTGATATTCCATAGTCAGGCGTAGGGTTAATCGAATTTTCTAGACGTAGAGAAAATTCAAATTTATTTTGATGTTGACTATCGACCTCATTTGTCATGAACGGCAGTTGACGCTCGTAATTGTTTTTCGAATTTGTTGACGTTGTCAAGATGTCATCGGATGACAATGGAATTTTCATTCCTTTTAAAATTATTTTTCCATTGGAAAAATCTAGAATTGCATGATTTTCAACAAGAAAATCGTGACCTAATATGACCTTACATGCTAAATCCTTAACTATATAGAATAGCGATTCGAAGTCCTCATTACCTATTTTAAAATTATATCTAATCGTTCCTAATATCGGTAATGTACCGCCATTGACCGCTCTCAATACCTGATTTGATTTTAAAATCTCGTATTGGTCTAGCAGGTGCAATGTCTGGTCAGATATGCATGATACCGTTGCTCCAGTATCAATCAAAGCAGTTATATAATTGGTTTTACAATTTATAATTACATAAGGTTTTATATTTCTATTTCTAACTACTAGTGTATTGTCTTCATCTGTCTGGGTCGCCACGTTGGACTGGGCCGCACTGCGCGTGACGTTCACAAGCGCCGCCGAAAGTTTTCCTGTTGGATCCTGGGGTCTTGTGGTGGTAATGTGCGGTTTGAAGACCTGAGGTCGTATCCATGTCTCGATGCGGGGTTTCTTCCTTGGGCGGGGGTCTGAGCTGTAGCTGGTGAGCGACTCGGCGTGCGAGGAGGTGCTACCGGTGGAGATCTTCGAAAAACTTCAGGTGGGGTTCCATATCTATAGGGTGAGTCCTGGGTTCGAGGGTTGCTATGGCTAATCGTCGTTGGGATATTGGTGGCTCGAACCTCAGTTTTTTCGTAAATGTTTTTCAGCTGTATGATTAGTTTTTTTAATTGGCTCTTGTCTTCTAGGACTGTTGAGCTTAACTTATTTTTGAAGAATGGAGTTGTTGATTTTAAGAACTGTACTATAAATTTCTCATCTTCTTTTATTTTCGCTTTATGGGCTAATTCTTGGAGGCGGTAAAAATATTCCAGAATATCTTCACTATATTCCTGCTTCGCGTAGTAGAATTTTTCCTCATAATTTATCTTGGCAGGAAATTCTTCTAGGAAGCTCTTTTCCAAATCCTCCCATTTTTCAATTTCGTCCTCAATTGTTTTGTGGAATGCCAATGCTGGTCCACTGAGATAATTTGGGAATATTGCCAATTTCTCCTCTTCATTGAATTTCTTTATGATGCAGAGTCGCTTGAATTGCTTCAAAAAATCTTCTGAATCTTGTTTGATTCCGTCGAATAATTTGATGTTTATTAAGCACTGTCCTTCCGCCATTTTGTTTTTATTTAAAATATTTTTTATAAAATATTATGTAATATTTTTTTTTATTAATTTGCAATTGTATTGTTTATTTATTTGTTTGTTTGTTTGGTATTTGGTTTTTATTTGTATTGTTTATTTTTATCTATAATGCTTTGCACGACACCGCACTAAATAATATAAGATAAATACCTGCCCGGTTTTTAGATTTACCGGCAACTTCCTTATTTTTATTGTCGTTACCCGGTGCCTGCACCAAATATAGTATTGCCACTGGGACAATAATGAAAGGCGGATTGTGCTTAGGAGTTCTTGTAATATCTGGAAGAAATAATAATGAGATCACTTCCTAACGCGTTAACACTTCGTTACTCGATTGTGTTGATATCAGGGTCGGGCCCTCTTGGCCCGCTTAGTCGTACGTCTCGCGATAGAATGCGCTCCAGCGAGCGTGTTTGTTTATTTTTCAAAGTATGACAGATTCCCATTACAAACTCGACCATAAACGGCGGCCAGTACTCAAAGAGTTTACCATCGTTACAATAGCAAACGAGAAGACGGATCACCCGATTAGTTAAGTCAGTTTTAACAGTGGGAGAGCCACGTTTCGGCATGACTGTTCCGGCTCGACCGAAGTGATACCACGGCCTCACAGAAGACCGTGCCTGGGCTGTTTTTTGTCGAGTGAGTGAGGGCACCGGAGGCCCACCTGGGGGGAAAGAGGGATAAAGACTCTACTGGTGTTACAGGTGTTTATGGGCGGCGGTTTCCCCTCGATTAGACCTCGCGCTGCTTCACGTCGGTCTTCTGTGAGGCCATGGTATCACTCCGGTCAAGCCAGCCTATTTATCGGCGGCTCTTCCACAGTTATAAAAGTTTATAAAGATTTAATAATTTCCGCAAAAAAAAATCGCTTCGCCCAATGGTTGACTGGTAGAGAATGCTGTAAGGCATTAAGTCCGCCAATTGTACTTTTTATTTTGTGCAATAAAGAATAAATAAATAAATAATAGGGCAAGTCTGTATTTATTGATGATCTATACTTATTTTTCTTTATGACGTCTTTATCTTATTTTGGCAATTAAATTAATGACTCATTTTAATGCATGTAATTAATCTACATTTTGTTTTCTTATTTGTATGCTAATTTAGATTTTGATACATAACTTTGTGTTCAGTTGTGTAACTTTCTATGATGAAGGCCTTTGCCCTGCAGTACCCATAATAGGATGTTCTCTGTGGCAGTGCCTATATGTATGTACTCAAAACTGGAATTCAAGACCAAAAAATCTACGACAGATACGTCACTGTCAAATCTGTTAATGTCACTTATGTCATTTTCAAGTAACGTTTTCAGGTTTCGCCAACCGTTTTGACATTATTTTTCTTATTATGCAGACTAAACAGCTGTCAAGTTTTCATACATTGTTAAAATGTTGTAGGTAGATGGCAGATGCCAAATGTTATTAACACCCGAAGTGTTACAAGCGCAATACCAGCTTTGAAAACTAAAATTACGGATGGTTAAGTTCTTATTAAAGCGTCTTTCATTTACGTGAAAAAAAGTAAATAAAATTATTTTGTTTAATTATAGAATCAAAATTACCAATAAATAAATTACATCAGCGAGTGTTTTTAGAAAAAAGGGGTATACTGTGGTACGATCAATTTATTGCAGTAGCAACATCGTAGTAGATTTTTTGGTCTTGAATTCCAGTTTTGGGTATAGAACAGTATACAGGCTGATATTTTACTATCTGTCTGTAGTATCTATACTAACTATACTCTGATTCATAATTATGTAAAGTAAACTGACAGATGTCAATGTGTCATCCCCATACATCATCACTCAATTTAACACATGCAAAATGTCAAAATGCATAGAAACTTGTCATTTTCATCTGTCAGTTTACTTTACATGATTATGAATCAGAGTATAATTGGAATATTATCGATATTCTGAATAGTTTTCGAGATCAACAATCAATAGTAAAACAGCATCACCAATTTGATTGTTAACAACATGAGGTAAGTACTATTGACGCACTCTTTAAGACTTGCACGTTAGTAACTATGTAGATAGATACATTATACCTACGATAGAAGACGAAACTACCTACTTTTTAACATTTGCTCGTAATTTACTTTAATTTACAAGTTAAATCGTTCAACACCTCTATATAAGAAGTAAAAAATAGTAGGAAATGCATTGTCACAGAGACACGAACCAACATTAAAACATAACCCTTCTTTCTGCGGTCGGGTAAAATGAGGGTCTTAGTTGCTGTTCTCTTGTTGGTAAGTTCTGTAAATATAAGACTTTTTTTTGTGTGATAGGTGGGAGACAAGCAGACGGAACACCTGATGGTAAGCAATTGCACCGCCCGTAGATACCTGCAACACCAGTAGAGTCTCAACTGCGCTGCCAACTGTTAACCCCCTTTCCCCCAGGGCCTCTACCTCAAGCTGTATAAAACCGTGGGAGAGGCACGCTTCGGTATGAATGAGTCAACCAGGCCAGAGTGATACCACGGCCTCACAGAAAACCGGCGTGAAGCAGTGCATGCGCTGTGTTTATTTGCGAGAGTGAGGGTACAGGAGGCCCAATCCAGGGAAAGGGGGGTCAAAAGGTAAGCAGAGCACATGACATCACTGGTGTTGCAGGTGTCCATGGGCGGCGGTAATCGCTTACTATCAGGTGATCCGTCGGCTCGTCTGCCACCTATCCATACTAATATTATAAATGCGAAAGTAACTCTGTCTGTCTGTGTTACTCTTTCACGCCAAAACTACTCAACGGATTTAAATGAAATTTGGTATACAGATAATCTAGACCCTGAGAAAGAACATAGGCTACTTTTTTTGCGAAAAGGGGGTTGTAAGGGGTGGAAAGGGGGGTAAAAAGTTACTTTTACGACGCGGACGAAGTCGCGGGCGGCCGCTAGTATATCATAAAAAAGGTATACCGCTGATTATTTTACTATCTAACTTTTTTTTCAGGTCGGCGCAGTACTTTGTGCCCCAGAGCCGCAGGAACAAGCGCAATCAAATCCTAGACCTCCTCGTAGTAAGTAAAATACAGGTTGTCCGCAAACATTTTTTTATGTAATAGGTAGCAGACGAGCAGGCGGATCACCTGATGGTAAGCAATTGCTGTCGCCCATGAACACATGCAACAAGTGCGCTGCTAACCTTTTATCCCCCCCGATGGGCCTCCGGTACCCTCACTCATTCGGCAAAAACACAGCACAGGAGCTGCTTCACGCCGGTTTTCCGTGAGGGCAGTGGTATCACTCCGGTCGAGCCGGCGCCCATTCATGCCGAAGCGTGGCTCTCCCACAGTTAAAGTAGTTAGTCCCGTTTATATGTATTTATATAATGCAACGCGAAAGTTTTAAAACATATCTTACAAACCGATACGGGCCGGAATTGTGCGCGCCGTGCCGGGCGAAATACGCATTTATTTTATTATTTTACATCCCTTTAACACGTCATCCAACAACTATTCTGAACAACTATCGCAAATGCAAATGCAAAATTTGATAGATGGCGTTACGTTGACGTCAGATCCAACAACGAGTGAATTGGTTACATTTGAACGTATCATGTCAAAATTATGAAGTTATGTTATGAAACCACCAATGTCGTCAAAGTTGGACCTGACGTCAACGTAACGCCATCTATCGGATTTTGCATTTGCAAAAACCTTCATAGCCGACCAATGACTTGATTTGCAGATTAAATTATATTTTATACTACTCATATATTATTTCATTTATTTACAGGAGAAGTAAGCAGAACTGTCAGCCAATTTGTTGGATCGACATTTTACGAACTAGGTAAGATGTATGAAATGCGGCAAGCAATATGTATTTTTTAGAATTAGGCATCGCATTAAAACTACAAGGTGAATTATATGGATATACCTATTACCTATATGGAATGCGCGAACCTATCGCGCAATCTGTATCTACGGTCATTCATAGATAAAATGATTACACCAAACTTAAGGGGCTATACGAATGAAACTAGCGCCGCCAACCTATACACTGATTATAGCGACAATGTGATATTTTTAAGAAAGTAATACTTTACAAACTTAGATGCAAGTAAATAATGTTAATTATTGCTAAAAGTGGCCGTTTTTAGCAATAATGAACATTATTGTTCCTTGTCACTAGTAAAAAAAATTGTATTGCATCCCGAAAAATTCAATTTATTTACTTGCATCTAAGTTCGTAGAGTTTTATCTTCTTAAAAATATCATATTGCCGCCACAATCAGTGTAAATAGGTTCGCAGCGCTAGTTTTATCGATATAGCGCCTTAAGGAGCTACACGAATGAAACTAGCGCCGCCAACCTATTTACACTGATTGTGGGGAAAATGCGATATTTTAGAAAGCAAAACATTACAGACTTAAATAAAAGTTAATTGAATTTTTCAAGATGCAATACAGTATATAAAACACGCAATAAGTAACAATAATGTCAATTATTGCTAAAAGTGGCCGTTTTAGCAATAATTAACATTATTCTTACTTGTCGCGTGTTAGAAATATTGTATTGCATCTTGAAAAATCCAATTTACTTGGATCTAAGTCTGTAATGTTTTATTTTCTTCAAAAATATCATATTTTCGCCACAATCAGTGTAAATAGGTTGGCGGCGCTAGTTTTGTCGATATAGCCCCTTAATAATAAGATAAATTAGGCAGAATTATGCGATTTTGTTGACGCCGAGATGTGGTAGTATGGTGATTGTTTTACGTGAAATGGAAGCATATTTGAACTATTTTTTGTTTCAGGCGATGGTCTTTACTATATCGTAGGTGGACTTACCGGTACGTACCACTGTTAAAGTAAACCTTAATTTATGCATGGTGCCACCAAATTCAAAGATTATCCGGTACTCTAGAGAAAAATCGTATATCTGTAGGTATTTTTTAGAGTTTTTTTTATTGTTATTTTTTTATTATTTTTTTTATTGCTGAAGTAGGCAGACGAGCATGCGGCCCATCTGATGGTAAATGGTAACCGCCGCACATAGACAACAATTCCGAAAAAAAGGCAAAGGCCGCCTCAAGAGCCCTCCATGAGACTCTGTCCTCTGTCTCTCTTATCCACATCTGTCCCGCTGCCAACCTTATCTCATCTTCCCATCTACGACGCTGTCTTCCTCTTTATCTTTTGCAGTATATGGGCACAAAATAAAGACTCTAACACAGAAGGCTGACTACCCACAAAGAACTAAAAATATGTCATGTACTCACGCATGCGCACTAACGGGGAAATACGCCTTTTCGACCACATTAATCCTAACTTATGAAATAAGATTGTCAAACTGTCGAGGTTTGTGGTAGAGGCCGCGCGCTTATGTACTCATGCCGGGCAACAACCCTAGCATATGTCAACGAACTCTTCTAAATTCAAAATCAAGGCTAAGTCAGCCTTCTGTGTCAGTCTTTATTTTGTGGTATGGGACACCATTCTGTGACAGTTTTGGTCCATTTATTTGTCCCGTCCCTGATCATATGACCTGTCAACTTCCATTTCAGTATCTTGATGAAGTATACAATCTTTTTGTAAATATTTATAACTTGTGTCACTGTAGCCCCTCTAACAAAAACTGGTTCCACTGAAAATCAGCGTTAGCGGCTCTTCTCGTCGCCAGGCCTGTCCCACTCCGCGTGTAGGTATCGAACTTGCAAGTACATGCGGCGTCCCCTCCGGAGGGCCAAATTAGTAGAAAATCACGAACGAGCGGCGACGCACGCGCGACAGTTGCTTGCGATAGAAAGAGAACGCACTTCTAGGTATGAATAATGGTAGGCATTGAACGCTGGGCGGTCGGAATTTCAACGTTAGATTATAGTAGTGTGAGTCTTTATTTCCATAAACGGTTTTTAGAAGTGAGTCTTCTGTACCATGTACTATTAAATATTCTGTGACGTCGCTAACAAATGCTGAGTGGAAACCATTTTGGTCACATGGTTTTATTGAATTGTACTAGTTACACATACCTCCGTCCATTTGATTAATGTGCAATAATTTTAAGTGCCTTTTAATGTGTAACTCTATGTATGTAACTATTTTGTGTGCCCAAATAAATATTTTTTTCTTTCTTTCTTTTCTATAATAATATCTATGTTTAATATTTTTAGGAGGTCTCGGTTCCATCCTCAGAAGACTTGGAAATATTGTTGGGGGTAGTAAGTAAAACATATTTTATTACGTAAGCTTCCGTGGGAGAGCCACGCTTCGGTATGAATGGGCCGGCTCGACGGGGTTGATACCACGGCCTTATAGAAGACCAGCGTAAAGCGCCAGCGCTGTATTCCGTCGAGGGAGTGAGGGTACCGGACGCCCAATTGGGGGTAAAGGAGTTAAAGGTCCTTCTGCTTGTTTTTTTTTTATGTGATAGGTAGCAGACGAGCAGGCGGATCACCTGATGGTAAGCAAAGCCGCCGCTCATGGACACCTGCAACACCAGTAGAGTTACAAGTGCGCTGCCAACCTTTTATCCCCTTCCCCCCCGGGTGGGCGTCCGGTACCCTCACTCACTCGGCGAAACACAGCACAGGGGCTGCTTCACGCCGGTTTTCTGTGAGGCAGTGGTATCACTCCGGTCGAGCCGGCCCATTCATGCCGAAGCGTGGCTCTCCCACAATAATAATGTTTGCCACCTAATTGAATGTATAGTAGTAATATACAGGATGTATCTATGAAATTCGTCCAAAATGTTTTCGTCTCCCGAAATTGATCAAGTCGCGTGACCGACTTTGTATGAAAAGTTATTTTTTTAATGTGACTTTCCAAAAGTTATATTTCTACGCCCTGCGACAAGATGGGATGACGACATTCGAAGGCTGGCTGGAGTGGGCTGGATGAGAGTGGCCGAACATCGGGAGCGGTGGCGTGCGTTAGGGAAGACCTATGTCCAGCAGTGGACGAGCGTGGGTTGCTGATAATAATATTTCTTAAATTAAATTAAAAAAAAGTAAAAGTCGCTATTCCCTAGACTACAAAACCTTAACACAATGTTTTTCTTTTCAGCTGCAAGCAGTGGAAATGGTAAGTAAACCAGGAGCCAATTTTCAATTTTCGCCTTTTATGTCGATTCGAGTTAGTGTAATTTCTCTTTGAATCCCGAGTTTTGTTATTTCATTACATCTCATACATTGATCTGACTCTGAGATAGGTAGCTCAAGCACCTGTGTTACAGATATCAGAACCAACAGTTGAATTCATAGGCTCCCCCAAAGTTCTCCACACAGATCGGTCCTGTGCCACCCGCATCCAATGGACTCCCGCGACCTTTACCAGATCGTCGGTCCACCTGGTGGGAGGCCTGCCACGACTGCGGCCTCCTGCGCGTGGCCTCCACTCAAGGACCTTTCCTCCCCAACGGCCGTCTATTCTCCTCGCAATGTGCCCTGCCCATTGCCACTTCAGCCACGCAATTCTTTGGACTATGTCCGTGACCTTAGATCTCCTGCGGATCTCATCATTTCTGACACGATCACGCAAGGAGATTCCGAGCATAGCCCTCTCCATTGCCCTCTGAGTGACTTTGAGCCTTCTTAAGCGGCCCATTGTAAGCGGCCACGTCTCAGTTCCGTATGTCATCACTGGCAATACACACGCATTAAAGACTTTCGTCTTCAGACACTGTGGTAGATGAGCCGAAAATATGCTGCGTAGCTTGGCTTGACGACCTCAGTAGAGTCTCTCAACAAGTGGGTCTCAAAATGAACATGGACAAGACGAAACTCATGTTGAACTCTCATGTCGTACCCACTCCTGTAAAAGTTGGAAGCTCTACACTGGAAGTTGTAGACGAATATATTTACCTCGGACAAAAAGTGCAACTTGGTAAGTCCAACTTCCAGAAAGAGGTCGACCGGCGAATCCAACTCGGCTGGGCAGCGTTCGGGAACAGTTGAATTACAAATACATAATACTTTTCTTTTGTAAATACATACTTATAATACATAGAAAACACCCAGACCAATACAAATAAACTGTGCGGGGATCGAACCTGCAACCCTTGGTCCAGACGCAGCATTCACTACCACTGAACCAAACGGGTCGTCAAAAATTCATAAGTGTTCTGTATGGACCTAACTTGAATAAAGACTTTTTCTATTTTTATTTCTATTTTAGCAGGTAAAGGCCTCCATCATAGAAATCAAAGTCATCTCTACTATGATAGGACTCATTTTGCTATGCAACAAAGTATTTTATAATTTTTTTTTTGATTGCAGTCACCACAGCAAATACAAGAATGTAACGAAGACGCAGGTAATATACTTACTAATAAATAAATCTATCTTCTTCTATCTTCTATAGTATTTATAAAGAGATAACTTCTTTAGACAACGACAGGGCTTATAGATAAAC
This sequence comes from Cnaphalocrocis medinalis, assembly GCA_014851415.1. NCBI lineage: Eukaryota > Metazoa > Arthropoda > Insecta > Lepidoptera > Crambidae > Cnaphalocrocis > Cnaphalocrocis medinalis. The sequence goes on from CM026302.1 coordinate 4,671,627, forward strand.
CGAAAGCATAAAACACAAGCGCGATGTAATCGACGCCCAGCGCCATCTATTGGTTCATTTTTGAACTACGGTCCCGAAGCGAAGTGAGGGCGGGCCACTACTAAATAAATATATGCGCCAGACAATCACATCAATCAACCTGGTCCCAAACTAGGGCAACCCCCTTTTTTTTTATATGTGATAGGTAGCAGACGAGCAGGCGGATCTGGTGGTAAGCAATTGCCGCCGCCCATGAACACATGCAACAAGTGCGCTGCTAACCTTTTATCCCCTTCCGAGTCACCGACATAGCCCACCGAATTAGCAAACTGAAGTGGTAGTGGGCTGGTCACATTAGCCGCAGAACTGACAACCGTTGGAGCCATAAAGTCCTTGAGTGGAGAGCGCGACTCGGTAAACGTAGTGTTGGACGCCCTGCTACAAGATGGGATGACGACATTCGAAGCCTGGCTGGAGTGAGCTGGATGAGAGTGGCCGAAAATCGGGAGCGGTGGTCAGTTCATTGCGAAATTGAGTTAGGTCATTATCATACTAAGGGTGCGATTTATACAAAAACATACCTATTTTGATTTAAAATTTGCCTAACTTGTACAAAAACTTGTAAAAAAAATCTTTTTTGCGCCCTTCGTGCCCAGAACCTGGGTACGCCTGGTGTTGCAAGTGTCTATGGGCAGCGGCAATAGCTCACCATCAGGTGATTCGTCTGCTCGTTTGCCAACTATCACATAAAAAATACTAATTGTCTTATGTAACTGGTTTCTCGTGTTGACTTACTTTTAGTAGGTAATTAATTTTTAGTATGCACTAGACTTCAATTTAGTGTTAGAAAATGTAAATTTTTCTAAATATATGTCGTATTTACTATGCGCCATTTTAACATTTAAACGTACATACGTACGTTGTAACGTTAATTTTAATTACTAATTAATCTTAATTCCTCTTTCAGACAACCTTGGCGAAGTTAATAGACAACCAGCATTGAAATGAAAAACAAGCTTGCAATGGTTCTAATAAAAGAGTATTGACAAAACAATGTTTTTTTATTAATATAATATTTCACTACATCACATACATTGGTCTGACTCTGAAATAGTAGCTCAAGCACCTGTGTTACAGATATCAGAACCAACAGTGGGATTACAAATATATACGTATAATACTTTTCTTTTGTAAATACATACTTATAATACATAGAAAACATCCAGACCAAATACAAACAAACATGTTCATGCACACAAATGTTTGTACTGTGCGGGGATCGAACCCGCAACCCTTGGTAAAGACACAGCATTCACTACCACTGAACCAAACGGGTCGCCAAATGATGGGAAGGTGCCATGTAACATTGTGCAATTAAATAAATAAGTAAACAAATTCAAGCTAACTTAAAACACAAATTAAGAATTATAAGAATTAAGTTGCCCGATTGCGCATAGGGTAAGGCAACACTAATCTTGCCTTGACAAATGCGCAATCGGGCCAGTCTTCAAATCAAATCAAATCATTTATTTGTAAGACACAGGTGACAAGATACAGATGTTAAAAGAAAAATTAGGAGTAGCACTATGTCTTGCCCTTTGTAGGCGTACAAATGTATAGACAATAATGTCTTATACAACACGATAGTATTTATTTATTTGCAATACATACGAGTATGACTACAGGTAACATTAGATAACCAAGATAACATTTAATAATAATAAATTGAGACAACATCACATACATTGTACTGGTCCCAAACTAAGGTTTTCCCTTATACTATGGAAACCAGAAACAACGAAGGAACCACATACACCCAGACCCAACACAAATATCTGTTTCATCAACAACCATTTGTGTTGGTGCGGGAATCGAACCCGCGACCCTAGCGTCTCAACCGGCGCTCAAACCATTGCACCAAGCGGGTCGTCAATTTGCGCCTGGAAGGCATTGCGATTTGGAATAGAGAGGGGCAGATATTTAAAATCTATATTTTTAATTTACTTGAGTTTTGTTTAAGTAATATGCTTCTAACTATCATAAAAAATGTGTGATAAATTTTATAATATTTATATATCGAACATCGAACAACATTGTATTTTATCCTCTAAATATTCGTTAACTGAGTAGTAACATTTGTTGGTAAGTAAGTCTTTTATTAAATGTATAAACTTATTATACACAGTCTCATTTTTTAGAGGATCACTCCCCCCCAGAGGATCACCTTGACGCGGTGGGGGGGCTTACGGGAAGGAAGAACTAAACAAGTCAAAACACCTAGACTAAAGACCCCTAATGGGAGATACTAGCACATGCCGATTTCACCATGGCAACCCTTTTCAAACTAACGATCCTCAAAACCCACCCTTATGGAGAATAAATGTCAGAAAGAAGGTATAATTTGCGGCCGCTGCCCGGGGGTCGCCGGGGCACACCTGGAGCCGTTGCTGGGTGTTCCAGCATGCGAACCAACGGCGACGGGGGGCTGAGCAGGCGGGCTCCCCTCGATAAGAATACTACAGCCGAAAATAATCCGGATTTCTCGGATTCCTCAGACAATCAGTCGTTATTTTCAACCCTGAGCCGGTCCGATTACATTCCCACTCCATCGTCCGACAATAGTAATCAGACTGTGGATGTTGTTCAGGATATAGCAGATGCTATTGAATCTGAACCCACCACAAACAACGTCTGTACGCGCAAGAGATGGTCAACAGAAATTAATATGTTTATCTTGCGCACTTACTTGCAAATCACAAACATGGACACTAATAGAAGAAACTATTTAGATACATTATTCTTTAAATTCACAGAGAAATTCCCAAACTTTCAAGTTAGTAAGCAACGTCTTGGTGACCAACGAAGAGTTATAGTACGGAACAAACTGCTACCACAAAATATAATAGACAACATTTATACAGAAGTACAAACCGAATTGAACTCTACAAACCCTCTTATACACACACAACACATACCAACATCATCACAAACACAAACAAGACTAAGGTGGACCAATGAACAAAATGAAGCAATCATTCGTATATACTATCATATAACACAACTAGAAACAAATAAGACAGCATACCGAAAACCGCTACACCAGCATTTTATAACACAATTTCCAGAACTCGCTTACCTTAGTGAACAAAGGATAGCTGACCAAAGAAGGACGATAATTCACAATAAATATATAGAAGAACAAAGACTGAGTGAGATAAGAAACGAAGTAGCAGGAGAACTCGGAATAGTTAGTCAGCAAGTGAGTGAAGAGACAAGTAACACGTTCAATACACAACAAATAACAGATACAGAAATTCCATTTCTTTATAATACAGAAACTGACCCCGATACTACGAGTACTTTACAATCAACACCACAACATGCACAACAACCGCAACCACACAGACTCCCAGAGATCGACGATTTATTCATGCAAACCCTTACGCACTTTAAAGATACTGATCCCGTAAGCAGGCACTTCATACCGAAGCAGAAACCGTCTAGGAAATTTGCAAACATAGTAAAATATATAGACAGTGTAATACTCCCCGAATATACCAGTAAAGATACAGATTTTCTTACTCTGCAAACTATAATTTACTGCGCTGCTTGGACTGCTGCTAAGTATAATGGAGCAAAACTTAATGAATTACACACAGAAAGAACACGACAGAGACAACGAACGGAGCAAAAACCAAACTGGCAAAGAAGGCTTGAGAGAAAAATTGAGGATATAAGAACTAAAATATCACGACTAATTCATTACAGCAATGGTTACAGAAGTACAAATCTTATGCAGCATGTTAACAAAATAAAAGAACAATACCAGATCCACTCAACTCATGAAGGCAATAATACGCAAATAATCGAGTTTATTGACACTTTAAAACAAAAACTTACTGTTTATTGCAGCCGACTCAACAGATACACAGCGTGCACACTTCGTAAAAAACAGAATACACAATTCATACATAACGAGAAACTTTTTTATCGCAATCTCAGAACAGCCTCTGCAAATACACATGAAAATAATAGCAATAATAACAGAGCAAGTGGACCAGAGTTAGAAGTATTACACAGGTTCTGGTCTGATATATGGGAAAACCCTGTCCAGCACAATACAGATGCAACATGGATTCAATCCGAAATCGAAAAGAATACTGGCACTCAAAATATGGAATTCGAATCTGTCCCCGTTGAAATATTTCAAAAAGTAATCCACAAATTACATAATTGGAAATGCCCTGGTTCCGACCACATTCATAGCTACTGGTACAAAAAGTTCACCACAATACAGCCATTCCTGTTTCATCACATTAATGAATTCATTCTACACCCTGAAACATTGCCCTCATACATCACAGTAGGAACAACATACATGCTTCCCAAGGACATCAACGACCCCCAAAACCCAGCTAAATATAGACCCATCACATGTTTACAGACTATATATAAAATTATAACCAGTTGCATTGCCGAATTAATATATATACATGTAGATAAATACAATATACTGACTGAACAACAAAAAGGATGCAGAAAGTTTAGTCAGGGATGCAAAGAACAGTTAACTATAGACTCTACTATCCTAAAACAAGTTCACAAATCAAAGTCTAATCTATTTTCAACTTATATTGATTACCAAAAAGCGTATGATTCCGTACCACACACATGGCTACTTAAAGTACTAGAGATTTATAACATCCATCCAAACATACACTCGTTCTTGCACACCACAATGAAAAGCTGGACTACCATACTTAGAATTAACACACCTACAGAAGTGTTAGAGACTGACCAAATAAAAATTCAACGAGGGATTTTCCAAGGTGATGCCTTAAGCCCACTTTGGTTCTGCCTCGCTCTCAATCCACTATCTAACATACTCAACAACACAAGTACAGGATATCTATTCAATCATACAGACAGCAATAGAGAAACGCCCGAAGATCTAACCTACCTTAACCACCTACTATACATGGACGACATAAAACTTTACGCTACAACAGAGACTGACCTGAACCACCTAATAAATTTAACTGAAAACTTCTCAAAAGATATCAAAATGCAATTCGGCATAGATAAATGCAAAATAAACTCTATAATAGCTAGACAACGGCATGGTCAACAATATACACTAGAAACTGGCGAGGTAATTGACTCACTCGATGAAAGATCAACATACAAATATTTGGGATACGCACAATCACAACTAATCCAATACACAGAGACTAAAAATAAATTAAAACAGCAATTCAAACACCGACTTAACTCAATATTTAAAACTCAATTAAACTCACGTAATACCATTAAAGCAGTAAATACTTTTGCAATACCCATTCTAACTTATTCATTTGGTATAATAAATTGGAGTAAATCTGACCTAAAAGCTTTTCAAAGGTTGATCAATACAACTATGACTAAATTCCGCAAGCACCATCCAAGATCATGTGTTCAAAGAATGACCCTACCAAGAGCTGAAGGAGGCAGAGGTGTTATTGACATAGCCAACCTACACAATAAGCAAATTTCAAATCTGAGAAAATATTTTCATCATAAGGCAGAATCATCTAAAATACATCAAGCAATAGTTGAAAGTGATATAAAACTTACACCTTTAAATTTAAATGACCACAATACACAAGCGGCAGAGAAAATAGTGGAGCAGCAAGTAAAAATAGCAGAATGGAGCGCAAAGGCCCTGCACGGAAGACACCGCCACGATTTAGGCCAACCGAATGTCGACAAGGAAGCGTCGAACGCATGGCTGACTCGCGGCGAGCTCTTCCCAGAAACTGAGGGTTTCATTATAGCTATACAAGACCAAATCATCGAGACGAGGAACTACCAGAAACACATCACTAAGACCAGAGCAGTAGACACATGTAGGAAATGCAGCAGTTCGCCAGAAACCATACAACACATCACCAGCGCATGCAAAGCAATAGTTCAAACTGATTATAAACACAGGCACGACCAGGTTGCAAATATAATACATCAGAAACTTGCAATCAAGTACCGTCTCATACCCCCACCAGCTACTGCTTACTACAAATATACACCGGAAGCCGTTTTAGAAAACCAAACCCATAAGATGTACTTTGACAGAGCTATCCTCACAGATAAGACTGTGCATTACAACAGGCCAGATATAACTGTCGTTGACAAAACCAATAAAACAGCCCTACTTATTGACATTGCAGTCCCGAACACCCACAATATTCAAAACACAATAGCTGAAAAATTAACTAAATATATTGACCTCAAAGACGAAATTACTAGAATCTGGAAACTCAAAAGCGTTTCAATAGTCCCCTTGGTTTTGTCAACTACAGGAGTTATCCCTAAGCAACTTCACGATTCAATAGCTATCTTATCTCTCCCTAAACCCACCTACGTTTTGATGCAAAAAGCGGTTATTCTGAATACATGCCGCATAGTCAGGAAGTTCTTACAGACAGACATACAATCCTCAAATATACACAATCAATCAAACACACAAACCAATCATACGCCACGCACTAACCCTCCTGAATTACACTTGGCTTAGGCCCGTGCATTTCAGTAAACCAGTATCTATCTTTGATGCTGAGCTAAAACTTATGTTTTAAAAATCATAATAATAATAATAAGTGCGTAGGGAAGTGACGACCCCATCGCCCGCTGGTGAGAGTTGGTGGTCTTCTTTGGAAGAGCGACAACTCTCATCAGTGCAGTCAGTCTCCCCAGGGCAGCTTCGTGGCGCGCTGAATGGGATGTGACGTCCCTTGGGTCCCATGTCCCCGAGAGTCGACCAGGCCCCTCTCCCCGGCTTGCCTTTATTGGCCGGCTGGGGTGGACCCCAGCAGGGGCCGCATGACTCTCACCTCTGGCTTGCCTTCACCGGCCGTCCAGAGTGGGATGTCAGAGCTATATGCTCGCAGGGTGGAAGTGAAAGATGCGTAAGTCGCGAGTTGGCACAGTGTCTGCTACAGACACTGGGTAGAAAGCGGTGTACACCTCTCGGCACCCTGAGCTGCTCACAACAATGTTGCCCGCCTCGCTATTTCTGGAAGCCAGCTTTTGCTTACCTTCCTGGTAGCTTTTTATAGGGGGCCCATCAAGTGAGTGGCGAGTCACCGCCTGCCCATTTTTCGTGATAATAATCATTGATCGGGCAGGTGCCATAGTTCCTCCATAGTACCAGTTAAACAGTCCACTAGCACCTCAACAAAATAGCCCAATTTATCTTATATTCCAGTACGCCAACCGGGGACTATCCTTGGCTGCATTTTTATAGTGTATACAGGGATAGTCGCCGGCTGGTGTCACATTACATTATAGCAAAATTGTCAAGGGGCCTCTACGTGTTGGCTTCGGCCCCACGCAAGCCTTCCAAAAGTCCGGGACATAATTGCCCGAGATTCTGGAAAGAATGACATACATAATAATAATAAAACTTTATTGAAAAAATCGTCAGAACAATCAAATACACAAGTCTACTTATACTAAGGGAGCAATTATTAGTTTGCTGCCTAAACTAGGAGTATCCTGTATCTTAGGCTGAATTGAGCGATTGACAATTTATTATCTACTAGCGGCCGCCCGCGACTTCGTCCGCGTGGAAAAGTAACTTTTTACCCCCCTTTTAACCCCTTACAACCCCCTTTTTGCAATAAAAAGTAGCCTATGTCCTTTCTCAGGGTCTAGATTATCAGTATACCAAATTTCATTTAAATCCGTTCAGTAGTTTTGGCGTGAAAGAGTAACAGACAGACAGACAGACAGAGTTACTTTCGCATTTATAATATTAGTATGGATGGATATAATTTTATCGACATCGGGTAAGGTCCGGAACTACTTATGTATTGTAGTAATTGTATTTATCCCAATTACTGATATAGTTTTTGCATTTAACGTCCATAAAAATAAGTTACCCTTATTTCCATATCATTATTAAAGCACGTAATTGGTATAAAAGAAGTGTTTTTATTACTTAATCTGTAGTATTTCTGAAACAGAGAAGCAAATCGGCTAAAATGAGAACACTCGTTGTAATTGCTTTGATGGTAAGTTATTTTTATACTACACACCTATTCATCCAGCCCACACCAGCCAGCCTTCGAATGTCATCATCCCATCTTGTCGCAGGGCGACCAACACTACGCTTACCGAGATGGGATGACGACATTCGAAAGGTAGCTGGAGTGGGCTGGATGAGAGTGGCCGAAAATCGGGAGCGGTGGCGTGCATTTGGGGGACACCTATGTCCAGCAGTGGACGAGTGTGGATTGCTGATGATGATGATGAAGACACATTTACTACGAGTAGCGGCCTGTCCACGTTAAGCTTCGAGACAGTATTTCTAAATTGAGCGAATAGATGGCGTTGGGAGTCGGTTACATCGCGCTACTATTTTGCATTTTTTCGGTTTACCTATTTAGGTAACTCTTATCGTTGTCAATAGAAATTACTTTATAGATAGTATAGATAGAAGATAGACTAGTTTCCCACCCCCACTTCGTACTAGGCCGTCGAGATCCCGGCTTGAGCACAAAAAGTATGTTTCGAATTTTTCGAACATAGCTCGTGTTTGTGATCACCGTATTGCATTAGGCAAGCGTGGTATTAAGCCTAATCCCATCATAGTGTCGATATGATTTCTATGATGGAGGCCTTTGCCCTGCAGTGGGATTGTATATAGGCTGATACTTTACTATTTTTTCAATGAAACTTGATGTGTAAACGGTTTCGTGAGGTTTTTTTATGTCATACTAGTGGCCCGCCCTCACTCCGCTTCGGGACCGTAATTCAAAAATGAACCAATAGATGGCGCTGTGTCCAATTACATCGCGCAAGCGTTTCGTGTTTTCGGTTTACCTATTAGCCTTGTCGTTGTCTATAGAAGTTATCTCTTTATGAATAGTATAGATGTACCTAGGTGGCAGACAAGCAGACAACTCATTTGACAGTATGCAATTTCCGCCGCCTATAGACACCTACAACCTCTAGAGTCACAAGTGCGCTGCCATACTTTAAACCCCTTTCACCCCGATTGGATCACTTACCCTCACTCACTCGACAAAACACTGCGCAGGCGCTGCTTCACGCCGGTCTTCTGTGAGGCCGTGGTATCCGGTTGAGCCGGCCCTCTCATGTATAAGTGCCTCTCTCACAATTATCTTCTATCTATACTATTTATAAAGAGATAATTTCTATAGACAACGACAAGGCTTATAGGTAAACCGAAAACACGAATCGCTCCGCGATGTAATTTAGCACAGCGCCATCAACCAAAAATAAACACATTTAATTTTCAAAAACTTGTTAAAAAATTGTATTGTTTCATTTCAAGATAACCGTCGCCGTTTGTATGCCGCAAGAGTCTCGTGGTAAGTGTTTCTCTTTAATTTTTAAGGGGCTATACGAATGAAACTAGCGCCGCCAACCTATTTACACTGATTGTGGCGAAAATACGATATTTTTTAAGTAAGCAAAACATTACAAGACTTAGATAAAAGTAAATTGAATTTTTCAAAATGCAATACAATATATAAGACACGCGACAAGTAACAATAATGTCAATTATTGCTAAAAGTGGCCGTTTTTAGCAATGTTGTATTGCCTCTGAAAAATCTAATTTACTTGGATCTAAGTCTGTAATGTTTTATTTTCTTCAAAAATATCATATTTTCACCACAATCAGAGTAAATAGGTTGGCGGCGCTAGTTTCATCCGTATAGCCCCTCCAGCTGCCCGTATTTGTTTCGGGGCATTACTTTCAACTTGACGCAATAGATGGCGCTGAATATTAATTGGATCGCGCAAGTTTTTCGTATTTTTGGTTTTACTGAATATCAAAAATTATGTAAGCTACCGCTGATTGACTGGAGGGTCAATTTCTACCTAGAAGAACCAGCAAATCCACAAAGTTGACTCGTCGTAGAAGGCGAAAACCGAGAATCGGCCTCCAGATCTTTTTAAAACGGTATGTTGAATAACTGATTCTTGCTGTACAAGCGAAAATTTACCTTAAGGTGACGAACCTTTTAATTCTTTGACTGTACTTCACATATGAGAGTAATAAACGTATTTTTATTACAGAAACTGGGTCTCGAACTACAGGAGGCTTGGGCAATGTACTAGGAGCTGGAGTGGGCGGACTTCTATCTGGTGTGGGTAAGTCCGTGGGAAAGCAACGCTTCGGCATGAATGGGCTAGCTCGACCGGTATTTGTGATAACACTGAGTTGATGGGATATTCCTGTTGTCCCTACCACCGGGCAGTTGAGTAGGGAGAACGGGAATAAAAATTATGCCTAATTAAATGCTTACTGGATAAATTGGAACCTATGTGTTACCGTAAAAGCTCGAACTACTGTAATAGGTACGGTATGACTAACATAAATAAATTAATGAATCTGAAGATTTAAGAGTAAATCTTAGGATTTACTGACATGAGTTGGTAAATGTAAGCATTTCTGAAAATACGACGAATTTTTCGAACTTTTGCCATTCGAATTCGGAATATGGTACAGCAAAAATACATAATATTATATTTATTAATTTATATTGATTTTTTTTTTTGAAATATCCCTCGTCGGATAAATGTAAAGATAACAAGAATAAATACCTAAACGAATTCCTATTGTCCACACCAGATAAATAAGTGGGGATAAAGGGGCTATAAAGTCCTTGAGTGGAGACCGCGACTCGGCAAACGTAGTGTTGGACGCCCTGCTACAAGATGGGATGACGACATTCGAAGGCTGGCTGGAGTAAGCTGGATGAGAGTGGCCGAAAATCGGGAGCGGTGGCGTGCATTAGGGGAGACCTACGTCCAGCAGTGGACGAGCGTGGGTTGCTGATGATGATGATGATGAAAGGGGCTAAAGCAATAATTCCCGTTGTTTCCACCGGATAGAGAAGTAATATAGAATCGAGTTATTTTATTTAATGTGTCTTTATTTTTCAGCGGATGGTGCCCAGTCAACAGTTACGGGGTTGACTGGTACGTACTTACCAGTATTCCTTACCCCTGGGTTCTAGGCCAGAGGGGGACAAATCAAATTTTTTACATGCTAGGTGCTTAAAGAATAAAAAAACTTAAATTAAAATAAGTAGGTATGTTAAAAAGGTATGTACCTAAGTTTAATTTGTGATAGGTGGCAAACGAGCGGACAGATCTCCTGATGGTCCGCGATAGACCTGCAATATCAGTAGAGTACAATTGCGCTGCTGAACTTTGACTCCTTTTCCCCAAATGGTTTTTTTCTATTCTATCGATAAAATGAATCTACTAATAAGTTAAATTAGTAGGGACGTTAACATGATCCAGGGGGGAGTTGCCCTCCCCTTTTAATTTTCACGTTGCATTATAACTATAATAGAGAGAGTATCAGCCTATATACTGTCCCACTGCAGGGCAAAGGCCTCCATCATAGAAATCAAGTCATCGCTACTATGATGGGATTAGGCTTAATCACCACGCTTGCCTAATGCGGTGTGGTGATCACAAACCCGAGCTATGTTCGAAAAATTCGTAACATACTTATGCTCGACCCGGGAATCAAACCCGGGACCCCGAGATCACGGCCCGGTACTTAAACCACTAGACCAACGGGGCGTTAACTATAATTATTACAGACTATTTTTAACTAACTTACTTATTTAAGTGACAATTATTAAGGTTTGATTTACGTCTCTGAGTGCGGTAGTAAGCGTATAGTATGTATGTACCTTTTTTGGGACTTTTGTTCACTTTTTCGTATTTTTCAGGACTTCTTGGAAGAGTCTTGGGTGGCCTAGGCAGAGCTATTGGTGGAAGTAAGTGATTTAGCCTACTTTATACAGGGTGTATCGGCAAATAATTTCACGTTTCACTTCCGAACATTAAATTCTCCGACTTTCGGAAAGTTTATATTTTTTTCGACCGATACAAAGTACGTGGCCGACCTTGTATTTTTTTTATGTGAATTACCAAAAATTTTTTATGTGATAGGTACGTGGCAGACGAGCAGAAAGATCGCCTGATGGTAAGCGATTGCCGCCACCCATAGATACCAACAACGCCAGTAAAATCATAAGTGCCCTGGCAATCCTTATACCCCCTTTCCCTCCCAATGAAAATAATAATTCAAATGATAAATGATCACTCGATTACTAATTGTGAAATCATTCGAATAATTCGATTGTCAAGATTTTCAACAATCGCTCATCACTCATCGCCAACTGTTGTCGAATAATTCAAGGTATCGCGCCGCTCAGAATCAGAGCCCATGCAGTCATGACTCCCGCGGGCGCCCTGGGAACCGCCCCGGCCGGGCGAGCATTCCGCCGAGCAAAGCGCATGGGAGAATGTTCGGAGTATACTACGATTATGACATTCTTAATGACATATTTGGGATTGCCGAGACGTTTTTAGGGTTCCCTGATTCATCATGTCTGTCTGTCTGTCCGTGTGTGTGACACAAAATGTCTATGACATACGGATGTAACAGCTATTTTTTTAATATGATTATTGTTTTTTACAGCACCTAGAAATGAGGCCAGTAAGTGTTCTTACTTCTGCATTCAATTCTATGTATAAAAATTAGTTCTTTTGTTCCTGTCAAACCTCATATTTGGATCTCACGGCTACATACCATCAGGTGGAGTGAGGTCATCTTGATTGTCCTCACTAAAAAAAAAGAGATAATCGTGATTAGACTGAATTGATGGCGTATTCCCGTTGTCCCTACTTACCTTGTAGGGGACAACTGGAATTGAATTAAATCATTAAAAATTATGATCATCCGTGTGATGAACACTTTAATATATTCCCGCTACCAGATAAATGAGTATAGAATGTAACACAAATTAATAAATGTAACACAAAAGATGGCCCTAGGCGTCATTTACATCGCGCTTTTCGTTCTGTAGAGAATTTCCACTGCCTCACAGAAAACCGGCGTGAAGCAGCCCCTGTGCTGTGTTTCGCCGAGTGAGTGAGGGTACCGGAGGCCCACTCGGGGGGAAGGGGATAAAAGGTTGGCAGCGCACTTGTAACTCCACTGGTGTTGTAAGTGTCCATGGGCGGCGGCAATTTCTTACCATCAGGTGATCCGCCTGCTCGCCTGCTACCTAGGTATCACATACAAAAAAAAATATATCTTTATAAATTTTATAGACATAAGTAATTATCTTTGTAATAATATTTACCTATGTTTTTTCTATTGCAGATGGAGGAATGTAAAGAAATTAGCAGGTACCTGCTATTATTAAAACTTTATTGCACAAACTAGACATAATAGGCGAACTTAATGCCCAGGGACATTCTCAACCAGTTAACCCACTTACTTTTTTATATTAAAGATGGCGAACGAGCAAGCGGGTCACCTGCTAGTTTTTCATGGGATAGGTTTTTTTAAGCTCCCGTGCGTACTACGCATACCTAATGCAAATTGAGTTAAAAGGCTAAAAGCACAACTAAAAGATCGTAAAAGAGCCAAACTTTGGCATGAATGGGCCAGCTCGAATACCACGGCTCTACAAAAGTCCACCGAAGCAGCGCGCAGCGCCTGCGCTGAGTTTCGCCAAGTGAGTGAGATTACAGGAGGCCCAATCCAGGGGAAGGGGGGTATAAAAGTAAACAGCGCACTTGTGACACCACTGGTGTTGCAGTTGTCTACGGGCGACGGTAATCGCTTACCATCAGGTGATCCGTCGGCTCATCTGCCACCTACAGTTGCGCACGTATGCTTCAACAAGATTAATTGTCAGAAAATTCAAATTGTCGAAAAAAAATCTATTAATTAACACTTACGTAAGATTATAATTGCAATTAATCTTTACTTAAGTAATTCTTTTTTCAGATAACTTTCGAGAAGCAGACGGAAATCAGCCTGAAAATATAAAACGAGATTGTTAATGTACATACTAAACGCAAGTCTTGGCAGACGTCTTATTACATGAATTTATTTGTTTATGCACATCTTCTTCTTCTTCTATCTTCTATATCTATACTATTTATAAAGAGATAACTTCTATAGACAACGACAAGGCTTTATAGGTAAACCGAAAACACGAACGCTTGCGCGATGCAATTGGACACAGCGCCATCTATTGGTTCATTTCTGAATTACGTTCCCGAAGCGAAGTGAGGGTGGGCCATACCAGTAATTTATACAAACATTAATATTGTGTAGGTACTGTAAAATATATCTTCAAAAGGAAGTTCATTTCTGGGCTTACGGTTTTATAAAAGTATCAGCCTATATACTGTCCCACTGCAGGGCAAAGGCCTCCATCATAGAAATCAAGTCATAGCTAAGAGGATTACGTCATAGCTAAGAGAACATAGCTCGGGTTTGTGATCATCAATGGATGATCACAAACCCGAGCTATGTTCAAAAAATTCGAAACATACTTTTTGTTCGACACGGAAATCGAATCCGGGACCCCAAGATCATGGCCCGGTACTTAAACCACTAGAACAACGGGGCGTCACGGCACAGACAATGCAAATAGAGAGCATCAGTAGGGACCCAAATGCGCTGCCAACCTTCAACCCCCTGATAATGCGCCTAGGTATTACGTTCTTCTATTGCAACAAACATTAATTGTTGCAATAGAAGAATTTAGCCTAACCTAGGTGTGCAATATAGTTTTGAACAAATAAATAAACGCCCTTTCCCCCCCAATTGGCCCTCCAACCAAAAGAAACCAACGTTTTGCTAGCGCCATCTATTGGTAGAATTTAGAACTAAAATAGTATCGATGTTACTGTCGCTAGGATTGTCGTTTCGTATGGAAACTATCGACAGTTTGATAGCACTAATTTATTGTAATAATTTTATTTAAATAAATGTTAATGATAAAGTGTATAAGCTTTTTTTTTCAATACCCCCTTCCCCCTAGATAAGGGTGTTACTGAGCCAATTGATCGATCGTCGACTGATGGTAGAATCTATTTTAACCCGACTACGGCAAAGCAAAAGGAGGGTTATGATTTTGACAGGCTATATATGTATGTATGTATGTATGTATGTATGTATGTATGTATGTATGTATGTATGTATGTATGTTCATCTGTTTCCACGTAACTTCTAAACTACTTATCAGAATTCGACAAATGGCATATCATTATAAGCGTCTTAACTGTCCGCTGGTTATAGGCTATATGAAATTTGACAACATCTAATGTGGCGCCCTCTAGCGGACAAAACATACAGAGTATAAAAATAAAGTTATGATAAATATGCCGTGTTTGGTATCATTTGAAAGCGCTTGACTTGTACATTTTGAATATATATATATTACTAGCACTTGGACACCAAAATAGTAAAAATAATAATTCATAATACCTACCTACCTACCGTAGCACTTTGACAACGTGTGACTACGCCTTTATGTACGAATTATTGTAAATTGACAACGAAGGCTTATTTAATACTTTTTCAGCGTCGTTTTTTTGTCGTAGTTGGGTTTTAGTTTTCTTACTTTTTTAGACGTGTCGATTGAAGTAGTACTATGGGTAGCCTTACCATGAGTTTTAAATACTATCCTCGCTATCAAAAACTATCGCTTTGTCTCTTTCATTGTGATGCATTTGAAAGAGACAGAGCAATAGTTTACGTTATGTCAGTTTTAGATATCAACTCATGGTAGCGCTACAGATATACAAGTGGAATTTTTAATAACCACCCAAATAGTTTTAATCACCATCCAATTTTTTAAGCTGAACTCAGAATCTGTATGTACAACTCTCTCCAAGAAACATTAGTCGAAATACGACAAAACATTTTGAACTTCCCATACTATATCGATCGCGTGATCAGTCTGGTATGTATGAAAAATAATTTGACATACATAATTCGACCCATGTTTCTATACTCTGATTCATTTTTTTTTTTGAATGGCCTGTATTGTGTTCATGACACATTTAATTTTGCCAATGTCAAGTGTAGTTTGATAAAGTGTAGTCAACAGTCGAAGTCAGTCGAAGTCACAGTCACTCAATAAAACGCCGGTGTTTAGCGTTTTTTAATGTCCTAAGGATTCTGTGGAGACAATTTTTAACAAAGCCGTAGGTTTTAAGACTATTAGGTCAAAGCAAATTGTTCACGTGACAACTCACTCGACACACAATAGCAGTGTTAAAAAACGACACAATTCAATGATTCTTAAATTAATATCACCCTGCGGCACTTCACTGCACAAAGTAACACCAAATTTGTACACTAAAAACCACTAGATACTAATTAAAATCTTTGGATTGCATCAGCCGATGCGGCTTGTTTCACAGTTACCCATAGAATCCCTCTGATTAATAATCATGTAAAGTAAACTGACAGATGTCAATGTGTCATCCCCATACATTATCACTCAATTTGACACATGAAAAATGTCAAATGCATAGAAACTTGTCATTTTCATCTGTCAGTTTACAGTCACATTATGAATCAGACTATAGGAGAAAGCTGTTCACTTACAGATTCTAAGTCGAGCATAAAAATTGGGATAGTTTTTAAAAAATCACCTTGTATAAGTACCTAAGTAGGTAAATCATTTATTGACCGCATACAAAATACATTACACTACTAAGGGCTGATTTTTCAATCGTCTGATAACAGTTAACAGACCGATAAAATGTAATCCAATTTATAGTAACTGTCACTCTATGTTATACAATTATAGTAAGATGTAAGACAACTTTAATTCGCCGGGTAACTCTTTATTGGTCTGTTAAATTTTATCAGACAATGGAAAAATCGGCCCTAAGTACAATACAAAAATTGATAGATACAGCAATAGGTAGAACACAGAACACCAATCTTTACTATTTATAAAGAGTTAACTTCTATAGACAACGACAAGGCATATAGGTAAACCGAAAACACGAAACCCTTGCGCGATGTAATTGGACACAGCGCCATCTATTGGTTCATTTCTGAATTACGGTCCCGAAGCGAAGTGAGGGCGGGCCACTAGTAGGTATAGAAAATAAGTACCTACACATAAAAAGCAAAGTATATTACAGTATGAGCTTTATATACTGTCCCACTGCAGGGCAAAGCCCTCCATCATAGAAATCAAGTCATCGCTACTAGATGGGATTGGGCTTAATCACCACGCGTGCCTAATTCACATTGGCGATCACAAACCCGAGCTATGTTTGAAAAATTCGAAACATACTTTTGCTCGACACGGGAAGAAGTGATCAGCCACGTATGCAGTATCCATATCCATACTATTTATAAAGAGATAACTTCTATAGACAACGACAAGGCTTATAGGTAAACCGAAAACACGAAACGCTTGCGCGATGTAATTGGACACAGCGCCATCATTGATTCATTTCTGAATTACGAAGCGAAGTGAGAGCGGGCCACTATACACTATAGAGCTCAAGTGTATGCACAAACACAGATGCACTCTCTATTCTCTCGCTCTTTTGTTTCGATGGGACACCGTGTGACACGACAGAAGAAAGATTTTATCTAGTAAGGGTACCGGAGGCCCGTTGGGGTGAAAGGGGGTTAAAGTTTGGCAGCGTATTTTTGACTCTACTGGAGTTGCCGGTGTCTATGGGCGGCAGAGGTGGCGCCAGGTGTGGGCAATGTGGCCCACGTGTGGGCAGTGGTAGAAAAAATCTTAATTCAGTCGTGTCACATGGCGTCGCGGTAACAGAAAAGGGCCTCACGAAATCAGTCTTATCCACATCAAAATTACATTCTGGTGGGAGGCCTGCCACGGCTGCGGCCTCCTACACGTGGCCTCCCAATCAAGGACCTTTCCATCCCAACGGCCGTCTGTTCTCCTCGCAATGTGACCTGCCCATTGCCACTTCAGCCACACAATTCTTTGGGCTATGTCCGTGACCTTAGATCTCCTGCGGATCTCATCATTTCTGACACGATCACGTAAGGACCACCAGGACCACCAGGTGGACCGACGATCTGGTGAAGGTCGCGGGAGTATCTTGGATCCGCATCCAAGGGACTCCCGCGACCTTCACCACAGTGACAGTGGCACAGGACCGATTGGTGTGGAGAACTTTGCGGGAGGCCTATCAATGAGGGAGCAGTGGACGTCTATTGGCTGAAATGATGATAAATGATGATGAATCGCTTACCATCAGGTGATCCGTTTGCTCGTCTGCTACCTATGAACAATGCTACAATGGAGGATGAAAGGCACATTGATACACATTTAGGCGAAAAAACTATTTTTCACATTTTTACAGACGTACATTTTTGCATTTAACGTCAATTAAATTTAGTTACCTCTATTTCCATATCATTGTATACCTAATTTGCTGTATAAAAGAAGTATTTTCCTTATGCATTCCTAGTGTTTCGAAAACAGGCAAAGAATCGGCAAATATGAGGATTTTCTTCTTAGGTCGCTTTAATGGTAAGTTTTATAATGCTCTCCTAAAATAACTGACTAAAATTTAAAAATATGTATAAAAACCTCCGACAAGTTGTCATAATGTATTGTATACTACTACTCAAGCCCTTTCATTGTGATACCTATTTTTTTGGAATCAAGTGAAAAGTATGCAAGTCATCATTTTGTGGGTGGCGGCCATCTTAAGTTGGGAGACATCTAATCTATTCCCGGCCTGTCGTAAGAGGCGATAAAACGGGCTTCGGAGTACGTGAGCATGCCACTACTGGGGAGTGGCTTGATCAAAATCACGACTCCGCGAGGGGAAAATACCCTACTGGGGGTCCCTGGTAGGTCGCGCATTTGGGAAGGGCTGCATTACGCCAAACACTTTGGCTCAAAGTGGGCGAGCGCGATTTGCGGTACGGTCCAGTCCGGCTGTGGGGTATCCGACCGCGATTGCGCTGAGATGGACACCCCAGGGGTTTTGGTTAGGGGTTAGAGTCCCACACACCACCTTGTCCCCTACATGTGGCAAGGTGAAGGCCATGTTGGGTTTCCCCTGGAAAAAAAAAACATCTAATCTACATACTAGCTAAGAACACTCTTGACTTTTATTTTACGTCATATAGCAGTGAGTACATCCGGGATGATGATGATAAAGATGAACCTGCTTTGGCGGCCTCATCGATCAGCCATTGACGGCAGGAACATTTAAAGTGCACAAGTGTATTTAGGAGATAGAGAGTGCACGTGTGTGCGCACACACATGCACTCTCTATCTCCTAACCCTCATTTGAATAGGGCAAGAGTGTGACATGACTGAAGAGGGATCAGGCGCAGAAACCAACAGGTTAACTTGCTTTCCGAGGCACGGGGGTACAAGACCGCCAACTTTCTGACTTCGGGCTGACACTAAGTTCTCTGAAGCCTCCGGGTGAGCTGACCCATTCATGCCAAAGCGTGACTCTCCACGGTTTTTAAATTACAAAATGATACTGTTAAAGTGTTTATATCCTTGAAAATAGTGAGACAACAGACTTTTGCATTGATAAGTTCAATTACAGTTTCGAATAATTGTTATATATTTACGTAAATAAGTCTTTGAAAATGTTAGAATAAATCACCATCATCATTATTATTTTAAAATCAAAACGTTTACCTTCTGGACATAGGCCTTTCCAATATTTTACACCAGATCCTGTGCCGCCCGCATACAAGGAATTCCCGCGACTTTCAGCAAATTTCCCAATAAAACTGTCGATATTATTGCCTGGGTCAGCTAAGATCGATACTAAGTATTAATATTTTATACATTTCTCATTTTCTTGGCCTTTGGAAGGCCTTTGACACGGTTTTCTATCCCATTACTTCTTCAAAAACTTCCAAACCTTAGCATAAGATGTACACAACTAGATTTCTTCGCAGAGCTACTTAACGGGACGTGCTTAGTTTGTCACAATAGATGAAAGTATAAGCTAAGATCTTGATACATTATAATATGGCATCCCTCAGGGCAGTATATTAGGACTAAATACTGTTGCCTGACAGGTTTTCCTAGTACGGACGCCATTTCTTACAAGACCAATTCATTGTAATCTTGATGTTATAATTTTTGTATGAAGATAATATTTGGTGTATATTGTGAAAGAGAAATAAATAAAACATCGCATTATTGTTATTTATTTTTACAATTATATTTTTTATGTTTTATTTTTAGCTAGGTGCAGCTCTATGTATGCCGCAGCGACTTCCACGTAAGTTGATTTTATTATAACAATAGGTACAACAAAATAATAAATATTTTAACTACATGACTTTATATCAGTTGAAATAAATGACTTCTATATCAATCTATTTTCAATATTACTATGACTGTCTTCTATTAAATTGATTATCTTATGTTACAGAGGATGTCTTGCCAACTACGGGAGGTATAGGAAATGCGCTTGGTGCTGGCCTAAGTGGTATTTTCTATGGCATCGGTAAAGTCTAACAAGGATGATATGCTTGTGTATTTATTGGAGTATTCGATATCAAAATAAGTTAAAAGTGCAATAGTATCAATACTATTGAGACGACGGATGGCGCATTTGGTAGTGACCCTGAATCATACGCCAAAGTCAAAGTGAAAGTCAAAATATTCTTTATTTGCATAGGCTTGTACATAGCACTTACAAATCGTCATACATAAAGAACATATTTAAAACTATTTAAAAATAATGTATATAATTTAAATGAAATTAAATTATATTTCTTGATACATAAGATATACTAAAAAATAATAGACATAATGCGATTCTACCACCGGTATCGGAAAGTTGATTCTGATGAGAAGATCCGGCAAAGGTCGTGGGTTCGATCCCCACATTGGACAAACATTCGTGTGATGAACATTTGTGTTTGTTCAGTGTCTGTGTATTTAAGTACTATATCACAACCAAACGCGCCATCCAGCCAGTCGAGTAAAAACTAGCGCTACATTTATTTATTGCTCTTTAAGGAAATATACAGCTTCTTATATGTTACATTTTAAAATAACTTATAATAGATAATAAATTAGCAATTAATAGTTGTGATACTTACATTCTTATTTTCTTTTATTATTTTACAGGAAACGCGTCGCAGTCAGCTTTAGCTGCCCTGCTACGTCCTATAACTAGTATGTAAAAATATATTTTATGTGATAGGTGGCAGACGAGCTGACGGATCATCTGATGGTAAGCAATTGCCGCTGCCCATAGACAGCTGCACCATTTCAAATTCAAAGCATTTATTGCATATCACATTACAAAACGCCCTGTGGCTACCTCGAAGCCATCTGTGAGTTCTCCTCCGATGCGGACTCTCATCCTGCTTTCTTTTGTGGCTACTTCAACCATATCAACCAGTTTTTTGGGGATATTAAGTTCCTGAGTATGATGTACAAGCCGTCTCGGTCAATACTGTCGTAGGCCTTCCTGAAGTCCACAAAAAGAGAATGTACTTCTATGCGCGAACTCCCCATTTCTTCTCCATCAGTCTGACTTGAGAAGAAAGATTTGGTCAGTTGTGCTACGGTTAGGCCTAAATCCACATTGGTAGTCACCCAGAGGTCCGTTCTGCGTAGGGTTCTAATCTTTTTGAGCAGCACATATGCGAGTATTATTGTAGGCTGTTGGAAGAGGGCTGAAACAGGGCGATGCTTATCACCTGTGCTTTTCACTTGGTATTAGAATATGTTCTAAGAAGGGTCCAAGAACTAGATGTGGGACTTAAACCTGCAATGGGAGATAGCACAAGGTTATAGGATATGCTGCACGACCTAGCCCTGTTAGGCGAAAATAGTGGAGAAGTGGAGACATCTGCGAGAGTTCTAGAAGCGGATGCGCTGAAAGTAGGTCTATGTATCAATCGGGAAAAAACCGAGTATCTTCACATGAAACGATACAAAAACACCCGTATCCAACGCAAAGACCCTGCATGTTGGAGATAAGATCTACAAGGGTGGCTAAGTTCAATAATCTGGGCTGCACTATATACCGACAGGAACACCCGAAGAAGAAATAGAGATCCGCATACAGAACGCATTGCGATGGCAGCGCAGCCTTACACAAGGTGTTGGTGTCCAAGCTTCTAAGTAGAAGCACTAAAATCCGTATTTATAAAACCGTGATACGGCCCTCCTAATGTACGGTTGCGAGGCTTGGACGCTGACGCTAAAGGAGGAGAATAGGCTTCTGGTCGCGGAGCGGAAGATTTTGCGGAAAATTTCTTGGGCCTCGTCCTTAGACCTGATGGTAGTAGGAGAGGTTGCTTAAAAATGCCGAGATCAAGGAGCTTGTGTGTCAGCCTAACATAATCGGGGAAAACAAAAACTCACGGACTCCGATGGCTTGGACCACAGTGGAAAGGATGGGTGAGGATCGCAGTGTCAAGAAAGCCTATCTGGGCCGGCCAACCGGCCGACGTCCGGTCGGCCGCCCCAGATATCGCTGGGATGACGTCGTGCAAGGCAGATCTTCGCGAGCTGCGAGTCAGCGACTGGCGTGGAGCTGCGAATTGATCGAGACCAAGTGGAGGAGTCTTGTATCGGAGGCCAAGACACACTTTGGGTCGCTGAGCCATCGGAGTAAGTAAGTAAGTACATTACAAAACGCCCCGTTGGTCTAGTGGTTTAAGTACCGGGCCGTGATCTCGGGGTCCCGGGTTCGATTCCCGGGTCGAGCAAAAGTATGTTTCGAATTTTTCAAACATAGCTCGGGTTTGTGATCACCAATCCGCATTAGGCAAGCGTGGTGATTAAGCCTAATCCTATCATAGTAGCGATAACTTGATTTCTATGATGGAGGCCTTTGCCCTGCAGTGGGACAGTATATATATAGGCTGATACTTTACTTTACTTTTACATTACAAAACAATGTGGAACAGAAATTACTAAAGTATTCATGTGACACCCTGGGAGGGCACAGCAAGCCAAGACGGCTAACTAGTTTTTGATATTACATTACATACTTGACACTTGTTGAACTTATATAATACATTAACTTGGGAGACTTTTAACTGTGGGAGAGCCATGCTTCGGCATGAATGGCCGGCTCGACCGAGTGATACACTGCCTCACAGAAAACCGGCGTGAAGCAGCTCCTGTGCTGTGTTTCGCCGAGTGAGTGAGGGTACCGGAGGCCCATCGGGGGGGGAAGGGATAAAAGGTTAGCAGCACACTTGTGACTCCACTGGTGTTGCATGTTTACATGGGCGGCGGCAATTGCTTACCATCAGGTGATCCGACTGCTCGTCTGCTACCTATCACAAAAAAAAAAAGAAAACATACTTAACACAACCAGGAGAGTCACAAGTACGCTGTCAACCTTTGACTCCTTTCCCCCCAATTAATTTTAGTTAAGAGCGACCCATGGTATCTCAGTGGCTTAAACGTATCGCCATCTTAACATGAGTTCGGTTTCCATTGGTTCTACAGGGTTTTGAACATTTAGATCTCTTTTACCACTTGTTCTAATAAGCACTCTAAACACTTTTAATTTTATTCAATGATTTTTGAAATTCATATCCTACCTACTCTATAATATAAAATACTTTTTTGTTTGTGGATATGTCGCAGCCCGATCGTTTAATCCGCTGTATATTACATTACGCCTAGCTGTTTTCCAACACAGGGCCGTTTTGAAATGCGGCGGTTTAACGATTAGCCATTTTATGATAGGTTAGGTTAGGGTTATTTTTTTTTATGACCACCCGGAATAAAATTAAGGATTTCTGGGTGGCCATACCATGAGTTTTAAATACTATCCTCGCTATCAAAAACTATCGCTTTGTCTCTTTCATTGTGAGCATTTGAAAGAGACAGAGCAATAGTTTACGTTATGTCAGTTTTAGATATCAACTCATGGTAGCGCTACAGATATACAAGTGGAATTTTTAATAACCACCCAAATAGTTTTAATCACCATCCAATTTTTAAGCTGAACTCAGAATCTGTATGTACAACTCTCTCCAAGAAACATTAGTCGAATACGACAAACATTTTGAACTTCCCATACTATATCGATCGCGTGATCAGTCTGGTATGTATGAAAAATAATTTGACATACATAATTCGACCCATGTTTCTATACTCTGATTCATTTTTTTTTTTGAATGGCCTGTATTGTGTTCATGACACATTTAATTTTGCCAATGTCAAGTGTAGTTTGATAAAGTGTAGTCACAGTCGAAGTCAGTCGAAGTCACAGTCACTCAATAAAACGCCGGTGTTTAGCGTTTTTAATGTCCTAAGGATTCTGTGGAGACAATTTTTAACAAAGCCGTAGGTTTTAAGACTATTAGGTCAAAGCAAATTGTTCACGTGACAACTCACTCGACACACAATAGCGTGTTAAAAACGACACAATTCAATGATTCTTAAATTAATATCACCCTGCGGCACTTCACTGCACAAAGTAACACCAAATTTGTACACTAAAAACCACTAGATACTAATTAAAATCTTTGGATTGCATCAGCCGATGCGGCTTGTTTCACAGTTACCCATAGAATGTAAAGTAAACTGACAGATGTCAATGTGTCATCCCCATACATTATCACTCAATTTGACACATGAAAAATGTCAAATGCATAGAAACTTGTCATTTTCATCTGTCAGTTTACAGTCACATTATGAATCAACTATAGGAGAAAGCTGTTCACTTACAGATTCTAAGTCGAGCATAAAAATTGGGATAGTTTTTAAAAAATCACCTTGTATAGTACCTAAGTAGGTAAATCATTTTTGACCGCATACAAAATACATTACACTACTAAGGGCTGATTTTTCAATCGTCTGATAACAGTTAACAGCCGATAAATGTATCCAATTTATAGTAACTGTCACTCTATGTTTACAATTATAGTAAATGTAAGACAACTTTAATTCGCCGGGTAACTCTTATTGGTCTGTTAAATTTTATCAGACAATGGAAAATCGGCCCTAAGTACAATACAAAAATTGATAGATACAGCAATAGTAGAACACAGAACACCAATCTTTACTATTTATAAAGAGTTAACTTCTATAGACAACGACAAGGCATATAGGTAAACCGAAAACACGAAACCCTTGCGCGATGTAATTTGGACACAGGCGCCATCTATTGGTTCATTTCTGAATTACGGTCCCGAAGCGAAGTGGAGGGCGGGCCACTAGTAGGTATAGAAATAAGTACCTACACATAAAAAGCAAGTATATTACAGTATGAGCTTTATATACTGTCCCACTGCAGGGCAAAGCCCTCCATCATAGAAATCAAGTCATCGCTACTAGATGGGATTGGGCTTAATCACCACGCGTGCCTAATTCACATTGGCGATCACAAACCCGAGCTATGTTTGAAAAATTCGAAACATACTTTTGCTCGACACGGGAAGAAGTGATCAGCCACGTATGCAGTATCCATATCCATACTATTTATAAAGAGATAACTTCTATAGACAACGACAAGGCTTATAGGTAAACCGAAAACACGAAACGCTTGCGCGATGTAATTGGACACAGCGCCATCATTGAGTCATTTCTGGAATTACGAAGCGAAGTGAGAGCGGGCCACTATACACTATAGAGCTTAAGTGTATGCACAAACACAGATGCACTCTCTATTCTCTCGCACTTTTGTTTCGATGGGACACCAGTGTGACACGACTGAGGAAAGATTTCATCTAGTAAGGGTACCGGAGGCCCGTTGGGGTGAAAGGGGGTTAAAGTTTGGCAGCGTATTTTTGACTCTACTGGAGTTGCCGGTGTCTATGGGCGGCAGAGGTGGCGCCAGGTGTGGGCAATGTGGCCCACGTGTGGGCAGTGGTAGATAAAATCTTAATTCAGTCGTGTCACATGGCGTCGCGGTAACAGAAAAGGGCCTCACGAAATCAGTCTTATCCACATCAAAATTACATTCTGGTGGGAGGCCTGCCACGGCTGCGGCCTCCTAACACGTGGCCTCCCAATCAAGGACCCTTCCATCCCAACGGCCGTCTGTTTCTCCTCGCAATGTGACCTGCCCATTGCCACTTCAGCCACACAATTCTTTGGGCTATGTCCGTGACCTTAGATCTCCTGGCGGATCTCATCATTTCTGACACGATCACGTAAGGACCACCAGGACCACCAGGTTGGACCGACGATCTGGTGAAGGTCGCGGGAGTATCTTGGATCCGCATCCAAGGGGACTCCCGCGACCTTCACCACAGTGGACAGTGGCACAGGAACACGATTGGGGGTGGAGAAACTGTTGCGGGAGGCTATACATGAGGGGAGCATGGACGTCTATTGGCTGAAATGAGGATAAATTGATGGATGAATCGCTTACCATCAGGTGAGCCGTTAGCCTCGTCCCTGCTTACCTATGAAACAATGCTACCCAATGGCAGGATGAAAGGCACATTGATACACATTTAGGCGAAAAAACTCATTTTCAACCATTTTTTACACGACGTACATTGTTTGCATTTAACGTCAATTAAATTGAGTTACCTCTATTTCCATATCATTGTATACTCGAATTGCTGTATAAAAGAAGTATTTTTCCTTATGCATTCCTAGTGTTTCGAAAACAGGCAAAGAATCGGCAAATATGAGGATTTTCTTCTTAGTCGCTTTAATGGTAAGTTTTATAATGCTCTCCTAAAATAACTGACTAAAATTTAAAATATGTATAAAAACCCCGACAAGTTGTCATAATGTATGTATACTACTACTCAAGCCCTTTCATTTGATACCTATTTTTTGGGAATCAAGTGAAAATATGCAAGTCATCATTTTGTGGTGGCGGCCATCTTAAGTTGGGAGACATCTAATCTATTCCCGGCCTGTCGTAAGAGGCGACTAAACGGGCTTCGGAGTACGTGAGCATGCCACTACTGGGGAGTGGCTTGATCAAAATCACGACTCCGCGAGGGAAAATACCCTACTGGGTGTCCTGGTAGGTCGCGCATTTGGGAAGGGCTGCATTACGCCAAACAATTTGGCTCAAAGTGGCGAGCGCGATTTGCGGTACGGTCCAGTCCCGGCTGTGGGGTATCCGACCGCGATTGCGCTGAGATGGACACCCCAGGGGTTTTGGTTAGGGTTAGAGTCCCACACACCACCTTGTCCCCTACATGTGGCAAGGTGAAGGCCATGTTGGTTTCCCCTGGAAAAAAAAACATCTAATCTACATACTAGCTAAGAACACTCTTGACTTTTATTTTTACGTCATATAGCAGTGAGTACATCCGGGATGATGATGATAAAGATGAACCTGCTTTGGCGGCCTCATCGATCAGCCATTGACGCAGGACATTTAAAGTGCACAAGTGTATTTAGGAGATAGAGAGTGCACGTGTGTGCGCACACACATGCACTCTCTATCTCCTAACCCTCATTTCAATAGGGCAAGAGTGTGACATGACTGAAGAGGGATCAGGCGCAGAACCAACAGGTTAACTTGCTTTCCGAGGCACGGGGGTACAAGACCGCCAACTTTCTGACTTCGGGCTGACACTAAGTTCTCTGAAGCTCCGGGTGAGCTGACCCATTCATGCCAAAGCGTGACTCTCCCACGGTTTTAAATTACAAAATGATACTTTAAAGTGTTTATATCCTTGAAAATAGTGAGACAAACAGACTTTTGCATTGATAAGTTCAATTACAGTTTCGAATAATTGTTATATATTTACGTAAATAAAGTCTTTGAAAATGTTAGAATAAATCACCATCATCATTATTATTTTAAAATCAAAAAGTCCACTTCTGGACATAGGCCTTTCCCAATATTTTACACACAGATCCTGTGCCGCCCGCATACAAGGAATTCCCGCGACTTTCAGCAAATTTCCCAATAAAACTGTCGATATTATTGCCTGGGTCAGCTAAGATCGATACTAAGTATTAATATTTTATACATTTCTCATTTTCTTGGCCTTTGGAAGGCCTTTGACACGGTTTCTATCCCATTACTTCTTCAAAAACTTCCAAACCTTAGCATAAGATGTACACAACTAGATTTCTTCCAGAGCTACTTAACGGGACGTGCCTAGTTTGTCACAATAGATGAAAGTATAAGCTAAGATCTTCTACATTATATGGCGTCCCTCAGGGCAGTATATTAGGACCAATACTGTTCCTGACAGGTTTTCCTAGTACGGACGCCAGTTTCTTACAAGACCAATTCATTGTAATCTTGATGTATTTTTGTATGAAGTAATATTTTGGTTATATTGTGAAAGAGAAATAAATAAAACATCGCATTATTGTTATTTATTTTTACAATTATATTTTTTTATGTTTTATTTTTAGCTAGGTGCAGCTCTTTGTATGCCGCAGCGACTTCCACGTAAGTTTATTTTATTATAACAATAGGTACAACAAAATATAATATTTTAACTATATGACTTTATATCAGTTGAAATAAATGACTTCTATATTAATCTATTTTCAATATTACTATGACTGTCTACTATTAAATTGATTATTCTTATGTTACAGAGGATGTCTTGCCAACTACGGGAGGTATAGGAAATGCGCTTGGTGCTGGCCTAAGTGGTATTTTCTATGGCATCGGTAAGTCTAACAAGGATGATATGGCTTGTGTATTTATTGGAGTATTCGATATCAAATAAGTTAAAAGTGCAATAGTATCAATACTATTGAGACGACGGATGGCGCATTTGGTAGTGACCCTGAATCATACGCAAAGTCAAAATATTCTTTATTTGCATAGGCTTGTACATAGCACTTACAAATCGTCATACATAAAGAAAATATTTAAAACTATTTAAAAATAATGTATATAATTTAAATGAAATTAAATTATATTTCTTGATACATAAGATATACTAAAAATAAATAGACATAATGCGATTCTACCACCGGTATCGGAAAGTTGATTCTGATGAGAAGATCCGGCAAAGGTCGTGGGTTCGATCCCCACATTGGACAAACATTCGTGTGATGAACATTTGTGTTTGTTCAGTGTCTGTGTATTTAAGTACTATATCACAACCAAACGCGCCATCCAGCCAGTCGAGTAAAAACTAGCGCTACATTTATTATGCTCTTTAAGGAAATATACAGCTTCTTATATGTTACATTTTAAAATAACTTATAATAGATAAAAATTAGCAATTAATAGTTGTGATACTTACATTCTTATTTTCTTTTATTATTTTACAGGAAACGCGTCGCAGTCAGCTTTAGCTGCCCTGCTACGTCCTATAACTAGTATGTAAAAATATATTTTATGTGATTGGTGGCAGACGAGCTGACGGATCATCTGATGGTAAGCAATTGCCGCTGCCCATAGACAGCTGCACCATTTCAAATTCAAAGCATTATTGCCTATCACATTACAAAACGCCCTGTGGCTACCTCGAAGCCATCTGTGAGTTCTCCTCCGATGCGGACTCTCATCCTGCTTTCTTTTGTGGCTACTTCAACCATATCAACCAGTTTTTTGGGATATTAAAGTTCCTGAGTATGATGTACAAGCCGTCTCGGTCAATACTGTCGTAGGCCTTCCTGAAGTCCACAAAAGAGAATGTACTTCTTGCGCGAACTCCCCTTTCTTCTCCATCAGCTGCTTGAGAAGAAAGATTTGGTCAGTTGTGCTACGGTTAGGCCTAAATCCACATTGGTAGTTCACCCAGAGGTCCGTTCTGCGTAGGGTTCTAATCTTTTGAGCAGCACATATGCTAGTATTTTGTAGCTGTTGGAAGAGGGCTGAAACAGGGCGATGCCTTATCCCCTGTGCTTTTCAACTTGGTATTAGAATAGTTCTAAGAAGGGTCCAAGAACTAGATGTGGGACTTAACCTGAATGGGAAGCACAAGGTTATAGGATATGCTGACGACCTAGCCCTGTTAGGCGAAAATAGTGGAGAAGTGGAGACATCTGCGAGAGTTCTAGAAGAGGATGCGCTGAAAGTAGGTCTATGTATCAATCGGGAAAAAACAGAGTATCTTCACATTAAAACGATACAAAAACACCCGTATCCAACGCAAAGACCTGCATGTTGGAGATAAGATCTACAAGGGTGTGGCTAAGTTCAAAATATCTGGGCTGCACTATTACCGACAGGACACCCTGGAAGAAGAAAATAGAGATCCGCATACATAACGCATTGCGATGAGCAGCGCAGCCTTACACAAGGTGTTGGTGTCCAAGCTTCTAAGTAGAAGCACTAGAAATACCGTATTATAAAAACCGTGATACGCCCATCCTAATGTACGGTTGCGAGGCTTGGACGCTGACGCTAAAGGAGGAGAATAGGCTTCTGGTCAGCGGAGCGGAAGATTTTGCGGAAAATTCTTGGGCTCTTCCTCAGACCTGATGGTAAGTAGGAGAGGTTCTTAAAAATGCCGAGATCGAGGAGCTTGTGTGTCAGCCTAACATAATCGGGAAACAAAGCGTCACAGACTTCCGATGGCTTGGCCACGTGGAAAGGATGGGTGAGGATCGCAGTGTCCAAGAAAGCCTATCTGGGCCGGCCAACCGGCCGACGTCCGGGTCGGCCGCCCCAGATATCGCTGGGATGACGGTCGTGCAGGCAGATCTTCGCGAGCTGCGAGTCAGCGACTGGCGTGGAGCTGCGATTGATCGAGACCAGTGGGGAGTCTTGTATCGGAGGCCAAGACCACACTTTGGGTCCTGAGCCTCGGAGTAAGTAAGTAAGTACATTACAAAACGCCCCGTTGGTCTAGTGGTTTAAGTACCGGGCCGTGATCTCGGGGTCCCGGGTTCGATTCCCGGTCGAGCAAAAGTATGTTTCGAATTTTTCAAACATAGCTCGGGTTTGTGATCACCAATCCGCATTAGGCAAGCGTGGTGTTAAGCCTAATCCTATCATAGTAGCGATAACTTGATTTCTATGATGGAGGCCTTTGCCCTGCAGTGGGACAGTAATAGGCTGATACTTTACTTTACTTTTACATTACAAAACAATGTGGAA
The DNA here is from genome assembly GCA_014851415.1 of Cnaphalocrocis medinalis. Classification (NCBI taxonomy): domain Eukaryota; kingdom Metazoa; phylum Arthropoda; class Insecta; order Lepidoptera; family Crambidae; genus Cnaphalocrocis; species Cnaphalocrocis medinalis. The sequence goes on from CM026302.1 coordinate 4,702,411, forward strand.
CAGAAATTACTAAAGTATTCATGTGACACCCTGGGAGGGCACAGCAAGCCAAGACGGCTAACTAGTTTTTGATATTACATTACATACTTGACACTTGTTGAACTTATATAATACATTAACTTGGGAGACTTTTAACTGTGGGAGAGCCATGCTTCGGCATGAATGGCCGGCTCGACCGAGTGATACACTGCCTCACAGAAAACCGGCGTGAAGCAGCTCCTGTGCTGTGTTTCGCCGAGTGAGTGAGGGTACCGGAGGCCCATCGGGGGGGGAAGGGGATAAAAGGTTAGCAGCACACTTGTGACTCCACTGGTGTTGCATGTTTACATGGGCGGCGGCAATTGCTTACCATCAGGTGATCCGACTGCTCGTCTGCTACCTATCACAAAAAAAAAAAGAAAACATACTTAACACAACCAGGAGAGTCACAAGTACGCTGTCAACCTTTGACTCCTTTCCCCCCAATTAATTTTAGTTAAGAGCGACCCATGGTATCTCAGTGGCTTAAACGTATCGCCATCTTAACATGAGTTCGGTTTCCATTGGTTCTACAGGGTTTTGAACATTTAGATCTCTTTTACCACTTGTTCTAATAAGCACTCTAAACACTTTTAATTTTATTCAATGATTTTTTGAAATTCATATACCTACCTACTCTATAATATAAAATACTTTTTTGTTTGTGGATATGTCGCAGCCCGATCGTTTAATCCGCTGTATATTACATTACGCCTAGCTGTTTTCCAACACAGGGCCGTTTTGAAATGCGGCGGTTTAACGATTAGCCATTTTATGATAGGTTAGGTTAGGGTTATTTTTTTTTATGACCACCCGGAATAAAATTAAGGATTTCTGGGTGGCCATAAAAAAATAACCCTAACCTTTTGTTGTGGCAACACTTCTCATAATAAGATGTTGTACGTCATATCGTCGTCATAGACGTCGTTGTGTTTTATGGCTAAACGTCGCCCGCCTTATTGAAGAACGTATCTCAATGACAATGCTTCTAATCGTTGATCCGCCGCATTTCAAACAGCTAGCCGTGATTTAATTCGGCGGATTATACGATCCGGCTGCGACAGATCATATTATGTTTAATTTTACTATTATACTCGTAAAGTACCTAATAATTTTAACTATATGACTTTAATAAGTTGAATGACTTTCATATAACTTGGTCATTTTTTGGACTCCCCAAAACAAACCAAGTCAAATTTTCGACAATATCCTACCTAAAGGTGCATTGGCGAAGCCAGTCCCCCTGAAAATTGTCTATGACTATGAATCTTTTTATTAAGTAGGTATTATTATTTTCTTTATTTTCTTGAAGCCATAAAGCGAGTTAAGAGTTAACTAAAACTTTCTCTTAGGAGGTTTGGGCGGCGTCCTGGGAGGTTTAGGATCAGTTGTTGGTGGAAGTGAGTACAAATTATTATAGAATATAATATAATTATAATTAGTTCTTATAATTATTGACCTATTTCATATTAAAAACTGCTTGATGCAGAAAGGCTATATATATTGTAGAAGATTATAAATTTAGATGATAAGGATTCCTGGACATAAACTTAATCTCCTCGCTTTCTATTAAATGTATAATTTTACTTTGACGATTATTCAAACGATATAAAGCATTGTAGATCATACTGTTGCTATAATCATAATAAGGTTTTTTTAATTATTATTAGAATGAAAATTGTAATGATCATAATTTGAAAAGAGTGACTACTGAATTTCTTGCTGATTCTTCTCGGTAGAAATCGACTTCCCGAATCAGCGGTAGCGTACATAGGTATTTTACATTCATAAATGTTCTATAAGGACTTAAATTGAATAAAGTATATTTCTATTTGTTGCAAAAAAACATGGTAATATTTACAGATAATAAATACATGCAAAAACCCCGTTGGTCTAGTGGTTTAAGAATCGGGCCATAGCCCGTAATCTTGAGATCTCGGACTCGATTCCCGGCTCGAGGAAAAGTGTTTCGAATTTTTCGAACATACTTCGGGCATGTGATGTTATCATTATTTTTTATTTTATTTTTCATAGTATAGGAAGGCAATCGAGCGAGCGGGTCACCTGACGGTAAGTGAACACCGCCGCCCATGGACATCAGCTACACCAGAAGGAGTGCGGATTGCGGATGCGTTGCCGGCCCTTTAGGAAGTTATAGGCTCGTTTCTTGAAAATTTGGATGGTCGTGTCGGTTCAGTTCGGTTCGGTATTATATTGTTATTGTTACAAAATTATTTGTTAATATTGTTTTTTATTGTTAACATTTTCAGACCCCAAAATAGAACTAGTAAGTATCTGAAATTAATAAAATTAAATATGAAACATTAATAGAATCACACTAATCTAGGGAAGTGAGGTTAATACGAATCCCTGTAGGTCAAATGATCCCCCGTCGTAAATCCGAGACAACTAGTGCTATCTATCCAAAAGCGTATGAAACATATTCCCCGCACCCCTACCAATTCCCTCTCCAAGTCTCATGGCGGTGTGAACGCTTGGCGTGATTTTATTAAAAAAAAATCAAAAATGTGGCTGTAATCTAACGTAAGCCTGTTTTTTAACTTTCATTACTTTTTACAAGTTCGTGTTTATTGAAATGTTGTTTTATTTGCGGGTAATAATAGCAATTAGCTAATATTTAAGCAACGTTCGATCACCGCACGCGGTATTTGAAGGTTATGTTTTGATCTATATCTTGGATTTTGATGTTTGGGGCGAAATGATCCCTTTCTGTGTGTTTAAAATGATCCCTGGAATCATTTTACCCAATAGTATTTCTTGTTTTTACAGATCATGCCAAGATTTTATATACGTAAAACTAATCGCCAAAATAAATAAAATATAATAATTAAAATTTAAATGAAGATTTTTTATGATAAGGATAATATTATTTCTGTTTTTTTTTATTTAGAAGAAGAGTTTATTTGTTTTATTGCTATCTTAGATATATATATTGTTATTTTTGCAAACTTTTTAGAAGTTTGTTGCAATATCTAATATTTAGTTTTGTTGATTGAATAGTAGATTACAAAAAAAGAATTACAAAAAAAAAGATCTCTAATGAAACTAGAAGACTGTAAAAGTTGTGTAGCTTACTTACTTTAATTGTTATGAAGAATACATATTTGATTAAAATAAACATCTGAGTGTTTTCTTTTCCTGATATTATTAACTATGTACAAAATGATCCCTGGGATTATTTTAACCCGAACCCCTGGGATCATTTTATACATAGGGGTGTATAAAATGATCCTTTACTAGACTTTCACAAAAACCTCTAATAGAAAAAAACTGCATGCATATAATAAAAATAAGTATGTAGTTACAAAGTTAAGTAAATTCACTACCTCCAACAATAGAAATCTTGCGATTTTGCCTTCAACTTTAGTCACAGTTAAGTTTTTCCCTTAAGGGGATCATTATACCTCACCTTCCCCTACAGGTTGTATCAGTTTACATCTCTTTAACCTGTGTTTCTATCCATTCTGAGCAACAAATTGTTTGATTTCTTTTGGAAATTCGATTATAAAATCAATTTTTCAAACAAAATCGGTCACGTGACTTGATCGTTTTCATAAAAAAAATCATAGAACAAAATAACTAGTCATATTGTTCAGAATGGTTGGTAGAACACGTTTTTTTGTCCCGGGTTCGATTCCTGGTCAATTCAATTTAGGAAACCACATTTACTAAGTTTTCTTGGGTCTGGGTGTTCTGAGTTGACGCCCCCAGTTAATTGTCGTCAACTGGTACTCATCAGATTGATTGGTCTCTGTGATTTGGCGAATTTATTTATTTAAATATTTATTTTGTTTTTTACAGCTTCAATGAGAAGAAACTCATGAACTTAAGTTAATACTTGAATGTAAGTACAGTATTTAATATTCGACAGGTCCCAAGAATAATGGTGTATCTGGTATGTTTTTACTTAGCAGATACGATTTTAGTCTTGGGACCCGTCGTTTAAGTGGGAAGCCGAAGTATTTTGAGTCTCCTGTACCGGAGACTCAATCTGGAGGAAAGGAGAGTTTTTTTTAAAGTAAGTAAAGTGGCAGACGAGCAGACGGTGCACCTGCCGACACTTGTAATTGCGTCGGCGCAAGTTGCTTCTCGCTCACCTGACGGAGCGATGAGCGGTGCGTGAGGCGCTCTCGCGAACGAGAGTCGACAAAATTTGTCGTGGTGCGCATCTTAGTCCAGTTCCAGCTGATGGTAAGCAATGGCCGCCGCCCATAGACACCTGCCACATCAGTGGAGTTACAAGTACGCTGCTTACCTTTTTACCGCATTTCCCCTGAAATATTTTAATGTTCTTTGTTTTAAAAGAACTTAGGTAGAATGTTTTTATTATTTTTATTGTGATTAAGATTTGGGACAACCTGTATTTTTTATATTTTTATTTTGCATTTCAGTTCGAACACTATCCAACAAAAAGCAACCAAAGTGGACACCGTTTTAAGAATCTTATTTGGATGACTTTGATTTCAAAATTAAAGAAGTAACTATTTCAAGGTATTTTGTTTTATATCTCCACTTACCTGTTTTTTACTTTGAAATACAGGAAACCCCGCGTCATCATCATCATCAGTCAGCCCGGCAAGGACACCAACATGTTGAGTATAGGCCTCCTTTCTTTCCGCCAAAGTTCCCGGTCCCGAGCTGCTCGGATCCAAGCAGGACCTCCTATTTTGGTAATATCATCGACCCATCGCGGAGGCCCACCCGGGGGGAAGGGGATAAAAGGTGGCAGCGCACTTGTAACTCCACTGGTGTTGCAAGTGTCCATGAGCGGCGGCAATTGCTTACCATCAGGTGATCCGCCTGCTCGTCTGCTACCTATACCATAAAAAAATCGAGGCATTTGTATTTCACACAATATTTCATTGTTTTTAAAATTTAATAGTTCAGGATCTTGGATATTTTAATAAATCGCTTTGACCTTCATTTCACTTCATTTGAACCTCTGATATGTTTGACAGATATCAAAAGACTTTGTATAAGCTACCTACATTACGTGATAGAGGTCACTGACCCAATTTATAATAAGATACCTAAGCGAAAAAAAAATATCGATGATCGATGCGCTTGATCGACGATCGATGCTTTGACTAGCAATAATTAATATAATATGATCGATACTTGTACGATGATCGATACTTATGATCGATGACCGATGCTTTTGATCGATAATCGATCGATTGGTCTGGAAATGCTTTTAGGGTAGATGAAATAAAATTAAATTAAGTTTTTATCATTATTTAATTACCTCTTCTCAGTATAAAAATCGTAAGAAACTCGTATTAGCCCCGAGAAAATGGGGGGCCCATGTTAGTTCGCACGTACCACACGCCAGTCACTCTGTAAAGAAAGAAACAGAATCAAAATCGTTTGTCAGCCAATAGACGGCAACTGTTGGACAATTTGGACATAGGCCTCCCCCAAAGTTCTCCACACAGATCGGTCCTGTGCCACCCGCATCCAAGGGACTCCCGCGACCTTACCGCAGTAGAAAAAGTAGCATAAGTATTATGTATAAAAAATATAGTATGTACCTAAGGATAAAAATTGTGGGAGAGCCACGCTTCGGTATAAATGGGCCGGCTCGACCGGAGTGATACCACTGCCTCACAGACCGGCGTGAAGCAGACCCTGTGCTGTGTTTCGCCGAGTGAGTCAGGGTACCGGAGGCCCACCGGGGGGGAAGGGGATAAAAGATTGGCAGCGCACTAGTAACTCCACTGGTGTTGCAGATGTCCATGGGTAGCGGCAATTGCTTCCATCAGGTGATCCGCCTGCTCGTCTGCTATCTATCACATCTATCTTCTATACTATTTATGAAGAGATAACTTTTATTATCAACGACAAGGCTCTTAAGTAAACCGAAAACACGAAACACTAGCGTGATGAAATCGACCAGCGCCATCTATTAGTTCATTTTTGAGCTACTATCCCGAAGCGAAGTGAGGGCGGGCCACTAGTAAAAAATAAACCTAAAAACATACCCTTTCTTAGAAGTGGCTCCGCCCATTTGGAACTTGCCGATGTTTCGGCAGTTGCTAGTGGCAGCGTGCTGGTGGGAGTTGCAGTACAGCCCGGAGAAGCCACCGCGGGACAGAGACTCGCCCATGTAGTGGAAGGCCCTGGAAAACAAAGAAATGGCTTGAACTTCTTCGAGAAGACGATGGTACGGTCTTGTTTGCTCAGTTCTGTCCTTAATGTCTTCGAGAAGACGATGGTACGAATACGATGATGCCACTCAGTTATGTCCTTTAGTTCTTCGAGAAGACGATGGTATGATGGTACGGTCATGCCTCTCAGTTAAGACCAGCACTTCTTCGAGAAGACGATGGTACAGTGGTACGGTCATGCCTCTCAGTTTTGGACTGAACTTCTTTGAGAAGACGATGGTACGATCATTCCTCTCAGTTTTGGCCTGAACTGCTTCGAAAAGACGATGGTACGGTCAACGGTGATACGATGATGCCGCCCAGTTTTGGCATGGATCTTCTTCCAGAAGACGACGGCACGATCATGCTACCCTGTTTTGGCCTGAACTGTTTCGAGAAAATTATGGAACGATCAAGCCGCTCAGTTTCGACCTGAACTAAAATGATGATGATGAAGATTATGAACGTTAGCACACCCAGTCTCTACCTCTCTGAGTCACAAACAGCCGAGTCACATCCAGGCATCGTACGGCCCCCGTTAGGGTACCAGTCCACCTGGGCCAGGGGTTCCAACCAGCCCCTGTTGCCGGCGCTGGTGTGGATCGCCTCCGTGTAAGTAGCATCATTAGGACGAAGGGTGTTGGCTGCCTCCCAAGTCTTGGAAGGATCCAGACCTGTAAAAGTAAAGTATCAGTCTATATACTGTCCCACTGCAGGGCAAAGGCCTCCATCAAAGAAATCAAGTCATCGCTACTATGATGGGATTAGGCTTAAACACCATGCTTGCCTAATATGGATTGGTTATCGCATATGGGATAGCCACGCTTGGGCATGAAAGGGCCGGCTCAACGGGAGTAAAACACGGCCTCACAGAAGACCGGCGTGAAGTAGCATCTGCGTTGTGTTTTGGTAGAGGGAGTAAGGGTACCGGAATCCCAATTGGGAGCAGGCGCATCCGCTCCAGCCAGCCCTCATGCGCAGATCGTCACTCCATCTGGCCTGAGGTCGTCCTACACTACGACCAAGACGCGGTCTCCACTCCAGAACTCGTTTACGCCAACGGTTGTCAGTTCTGCGGCAGGTAGGTATGGATATCTTAATTACTTACCAGTGATGTAATCGATTTTCCCATCAACGTTTCGTCCAACAATGCCAGCGATATGGCCGCCTTCTCCAAATCCTATTATGTGGTACTGAGTTGGGAACGCTCCTGACTCACGGTTGAGCCAATTTATGAAGTTAGCTACTGCTAATCCTACAGATAGAAAAAGGTTCATTTAGAAATCTTCAGGTCTATCAGATCTTGAAACCTAACTATGGCCAAAGGTCATTAAAAGGTCTTACTAACAAGTCCTAATAGGACGTTGATACGTTATTCTGTCATGGAATTCCAGGGACAAATTTGCCCAACACCGCGCAAACCTGCGCTACCTTTAGTTTTTAACGTTTGTTTTGAATGTTCAATTGAAAAAATACAACGCCTGATTTTCCCTCCCAACTCCGCCTTTCACTACACAGTTCCCGACCGCTTCAGCAGGGTAGTAGGTATAGAATTATATTTCCATCATCATCATCAGCAACCCACGCTCGTCCCTGCTGGACATAGGTCTCCCCCAATGCCACCAATTGGCAGAAACAACTTCGGAAAGAGAAGCCAATAGAAGAATTCAGCTAGGCTGGGCAGCATTTGGTAGGCCTTCGTCCAAGTCTTCTCCGTCACACCATCCCTCAAAGTCATAAGTCGAAAGGTCTTCCGAATTAATATTTATAGATAAAAATATAGAAGGATAGAAGAATAATAGATAGATTACTGTCCTTACCCACGGCTAACTCCATTGGATGCAGATTGCGCCCCACGAGTCACAGTCGCAGGCTATGACGTTGACATCTTTCCCAGTCAAGTAAGCTACAATAAAAAAATATTGTAAAGCAACCAATAAAAAAACCCTGTCCCCTTTGCCCTGTCCCCTTACCCCTGTCCACTGTCCGCTGTTCCCTGTCTTCATCCCCTGTCCCCTGACCCTTGTCCCCTATCTTCATTCCCTGTCCCATATACTCTATCCCCAGGCCCTTAAACCTTTCCCAGTCCCCTTTACCCTGTCCCCTGTTCCTTGTCTTCACCCTCTGTTCCTTTTCCCCTGTCCTTATTCCCTGTCCCCTGTCTCCTGGCCCATGTACCCTACCCCCTGTATTCATCCCCTATCCCCTGTCTTCAAACCCAGTCCCATATCCTCTTTCCCCTGCCCCTGACACCTGACCACTGACTCCTGACCCCTAAACTCTAACCCCTGACCCATGTCCCCTGTCCAACTACTCACATGGAATAAGAACGGTGTTAGCCCCAGTGACAGGACCGCTGTTCATCGAGTGAATTAGGACCACGGTCCTCCGATGTCTGTTGAAGTTGCTAGAGCATTCCTTCTTTGTACCCTGTCCCCTATCCCCTTTACCCTCTCCCCTGTCCACTGTCCCTATTTCTTGTCTTCATCCCCTGTCAGTTCAGCTGCATATGCAGTCAGAAAAATAAGACAACTGACCGATATTTTAAGCAGCAAGACTGTATTTTTAGTTCTTTCCATAGGCGTCATGTCTTATGGTCTACTCTTGTGGGGAAACGTGCGGCTGACATCAAAGCATATTTGGTGCTACAGAAGCGAGCCGTCAGAGCCCATATACGGACTTAGACACGAGACTCGCTTAGAGATTTGTTCAAAGAAATCAACATCTTAACATTAGCACACAGTATATTTTTGACTGGAAATGTATGTTTATAAAAACTTCAATTTACTACCGAAGACATCTGATAAGCATAGCCTAAACACCAGAAATAAACACAAACTTGCTGTTCCAAATCTCAGACTTCATAAAATTGGTAATTCATTTGTCGGAATGAGCATAAAATTTTTAACAAATTACCACCAAACCCTTGTTTGATTTTCACCCCACCACATAAATTTAAATCTAAAAGTTAAAATCTTATTTGGATGCAAATGCCTATTTATACAAATGAAGGAATACCTAAATGACAAGAATTTGTGGAAATGATCAAACTGTTCACCCTACACAGTGTTATGTACTTATGAAATTATATTTATTTAATTCTTTAAAAAATTATGATAAACAAATTTGAAAAGATAAGTTCTACTGTAGTTTCTTGCTGAATTTCTTCTCGGTAGAAATTGGACCTTCCCGAATCAGCAGTACCTAGTTTATAAAATTTGACATTCATAAAATGATTCTGTAAAGGACTTAAAGTGAAATAAAGACTTTTGATTTGATTTGATTTGATTTGACATTTTGATTTGATTTGATTTGATTTGTCCCCTTGCCCTGTTCCTTGACTTCACCGCCTGTTCCTTATCCCGGATTCATCCCCTGTCTCCTGTCCCTTTCACCTGTCTTCACCCCTGTCCCATTTCCCCTGTCTTCATTCCCGTCCTCTTACCCTGCCCTGTCCCGCCTGGCCCCATTGTGCTCTGTCCCCTGTCTTCTTTCCCTGTCCCCTGTCTTCATCCCCTGTCCCTTGTCTTTATTCCCTGTGCCTCCCTGTACCCCTGACCCATGTCCCCTGTCCAACTACTCACATGGAATAAGAACGGTGTTAGCCCCAGTGACAGGACCGCTGTTCATCGAGTGAATTAGGACCACGGTCCTCCGATGTCTGTTGAAGTTGCTAGAGCATTCCTTCTTTGTACCCTATCCCCTATCCCCTTTACCCTCTCCCCTGTCCACTGTCCCCTGTTTCTTGTCTTCATCCCCTGTCCCTTTTATCCTGTTCCTTGACTTCACCGCCTGTTCCTTATACCCTGGATTCATCCCCTGTCTCCTGTCCCTTTCAGGTGAAAGGGACAGGAGACAGGGACAGGGGATGAAGACAGGTGTCTTCATCCCCTGTCCCATTTCCCCTGTCCTCTTACCCTGCCCCTGTCCCCTGGCCTCTGTGCTCTGTCCCCTGTCTTCTTTCCCTGTCCCCTGTCTTCATCCCCTGTCTTTATTCCCTGTGCCTCCCTGTACCCCTAACCCATGTCCCCTGTCCAACTACTCACATGGAATAAGAACGGTGTTGGCTCCAGTGACAGGACCGCTGTTCATAGAGTGAATTAGGACCACGGTCCTCCGATGTCTGTTGAAGTTGCTGTTCACGAGAGCACTGAAGTGATTTACTTCGAGGACCTGGCTCATTTGCGGGTTTTGTCTGTTGGTAGGACCAAAGTGATAATAAGAAATAAAAAAAATATAAATAAATAAATGCGCAAAACAATCACACCAATCAACCTGGTCTCAAACTAGGGCAACCCCTGTACTATGAGTACGAGATGACGATATTTAACGGGGGGCGTCAACCTAGACCACCCAGCCCCAGATAACTAAGAAAATGTAGTTTTCTAAATTAACTCGACCAGGAATCGAACCCGGGACATTTCGCACTTCGGGCGAACACCTTAGTTAGCCACTGCAATAAATAAAATAAATAAAAAAGCATTGTAATCATGATGTTATTGATGATAATGGATGATGACGTGGTGAATAAAATTCATACAGACTATCCAGGTCGCTTCACTTCACCCATGAAATAATGATGGTGGTTGATGATGGATGATGTTGGATGATGATGATAATGGCCTGATGAAAAATGATCAATCAAGATTTTCCTGGTTAGGTCATTAGGCTTCTCCTGTGAATTAATGCTTGATGGTGATGTCTTTGAGGCAACCACTTCTCCACTTGCTGTAGTCAGCTTTGTCAGGTGGCTTCTTCCGAGAGATTGTACGAACACCTTAGACCCCCGATTCTGCTCGATGGCTCTTTCAATGGAAAGAGTATTAGAGCACCGGAGGTCGCGTCGCAACAAGCTTATTGATCTCTCGATTAAGAGCCCGTTTTCCCGACGAAGTGATGGGTGGGTGGCCACCCATGAACACATGCAACAAGTGCGCTGCTAACCTTTTACCCCTTCCCCCCGTGGGCCTCCGGTACCCTGACTCACTCGGCGAAACACAGCACAGTGGCTGCTTCACGCCGGTTTTCTGTGATGATTCTGGTCTGATGATAAAATAATCCATGACGTCTTGTGTTCTTTGGTGAAAGTCTGTGAAATATTTTTGATGATGGTTGATGATGATGATGGCTGATGAGGAAAATACTGACCTGGTGAACAAGTGGTACCGCGTGTCCGTATAACCATTAAAACGTGAGTCGGTGGCTTGGTCGGCTGAAAGAGATTAAAAGACGTTAGTACTGAGTACACAAATGTGTTAATGCTTTAGGTTCTATCCTTTTCTCTCTCTCCCTATCTCTCTCTTCCTCTCTCTCCCTCTCTTTCGTCCTCCTCTCTTTATCATCTCTCTCTCTATCCTCTCTCTCCTCTCTCTCTCTCTCTTTATCATTCTCTCAACCCTCTACTCACCCCTCTCATCCTTTCCTCTCTCTCTACTTCCTCTCTCCCTCCTTTCTCCCTGCTCTCTATCTCTTTATCATCTCTCTCACCTCTCTTTCTTCCTCTCTCTCTTTATTTATCTCTCTTCCCCTCTCCCCTCTATTCATATCTATCTCCCGCTCTCTCTCCTTCGTATCTGAGGACTTTGCGTGCGTTGCACGCTAAAGAGCTCATACGTGTATTTAGCCGGACCAAGGCATGCATCGGACGCGTGACGTGATAAAACACTAAATAATATGATATGTATGGTGCAAGAAATAAATAAATAAATAATAAGCCCGAGAACGTCGGGCGCCTACTTTAAAAACTGTAAACCTAGCACGAACTTTTTAATTTAAAATTATTTAGTGGTTCTATGCCCATTTATTTAGTAATTCTGTGTCCAATATTATTTCGTGATTCTGTGTCTACTTATTCTGTGGTTCTGTGTCTACTAATTTTGTGGTTCAATGTCTACCTATTTTGTGGTTCAGTGTCTACTTATTTTGTAATTCTTGCTACCCTTTGTCATTCGTGTCTACTTATTAATTGTTCTATGCCAATTATTTACTGGTCCTGTGTCCAATTATTTTGGATTCTGTGTCTACTTAGTGATTCTATGTCTACTTATTTTGTGATCTGTGTCTACTTATTAAGTTGTTCTATGTCAATTATTACTGGTCCTATGTCCAATTATTTTGCGATTCTTGTCTACTTATTAAGTGATTCTGTGTCCAATTATTAAGTGATTCTGTGTCCAATTATTTAGTGGTCCTGTGTCCAATTATTTAGTGGTCCTGTGTCCAATTATTTAGTGGTCCTGTGTCCATTATTTAATATGCTTACCCGCAACGGCCGCCAGCACACACAATAAGACAGTAGCTCGTAACATGATTATTGATTGATATGCGTACGCGCGGAATGATAACAGGTATTTAAGTAAATGCACAAGGCATAATAAAACATTATCTATGGATTACCGTTTATTGCGATTCAAAAATAGGGTTAAATGTTTTTAATTTTTTCGACGCAATAAAAAAAACATTGGAGAATGAAATGAGCGCACGTTTTTTTTATGTGATAGTTGGCAGACGAGCAGACGGATCACCTGATGTTAAACGATTTCCGCCGCCCATAGACACCTGCAACACCAGTACTTAGAGTCACGTGCGCTGCCAACCTTTAGCCCCCACTCGACCAGTGGGCCTTCCGGTAAACTTACTTGACGAAACTTCTGTAAGGCCGTGGTATCACTCCTGTCGGGCCAGCCAATTCATGCTGAAGCGTGGCTCTGTCATGGCTAAGTTTTTAAATTATTTAATTGTGGGAGAGCCATGCTTCGGCATGAATGGGCGGGCTCGACCGGAGTGATACCACTCCCTCACAGAAAACCGGCGTGAAGCAGCTCCTGTGCTGTGTTTCGCCGAGTGAGTGAGGGTACCGGAGGCCCTTTTGGGAAGGGGATAAAAGGTTAGCAGCGCACTTGTTGCATGTGTTCATGGGCGGCGGCAATTGCTTACCATCCGATGATCCGCCTGCTCGTCTGCTACCTATCACATAAAAAAAAGACTGCCTCAAAAGCCAAAGGTCGTGGTTTCCATCCCCACCCTGGACAAACATTCGTGTGATGAATACTTGTGTCTGTTTAGTGTCTGGGTGTATTATAAGGCATCTATTATATTTGTTAATGTATGAGATGTTGAGTGAATTTATTTATTTCTATCTGTAGACAGCCCTACCCAACTTTCACTGTTAGCTTATTTCTTGTAAAAGTGCCATAAATATTATTAGATTATAACAAAATTGGTATAATTTAAAAATCTGATTAGATATTATCTAAGGTTATCCTTGAATATTGTATTGCTATATAACAAAACGCAAGGACTTGTTGCTGACTTAGACTATTTCCTTCATCTATCTATATATATGTCACCGGAAAATAACAAGACTCGTAAGTTGATCAATTTTCTAGGTAGTTGATCAACTCTCGGAAAATAATAAACGGCAGTTGAAATGCACTATTTATCGCATTTAATTTTAGTAAGTTTATTAATTTACGACGTCTTGCCGTTAAATCATCCGACAAAGGCAAGGTGTACGTTGATTGGTTAATAGACTCACGTGATTTTATATCTGCTAATGCTGTCGACCAATCAGGGAAAAGTGTATTAAGTGACGGATAATAGTGTACCGTCAAATATTATAGTACCTACACTGGGCAACGATTGGCCCATTTGTGGATGATTTTACTTGTAGCAATATATATTAAATTACGGCTAGGAATCGTAAGTTGACCAATTACCTAAAATTCAATGCGTTAAATAGTACATTTCCACTGCCGTTTATTATTTTCCGAGAGTTGATCAACTACCTAGAAAATTGATCAACTTACGAGTCTTGTTATTTTCCGGTGACATATACAAGGTGAATTTTTAATCACCATCCAAATTTTTTAGCTCGTTTTAGAATCTGTAAGGACAACTTTCTACTAGAATAGAAACATGGGTCGAATTGAGTATGTAATTTTTTTTTACTTTTCATACAAATCAAACTGATCACGCGAACAAAATAGTTTGGGAACTTCAAAATTTTTGTCGTATTTCGACATTTTCGACTAATGTGTCTTGTGTTTGGTAGCTATTATATCAAATGTTTCGTTTAAGTAAATGGGTGATTTTCCCAAGCACTTTTTTTTAGCGGCGGAGCTGAAAATCGATGTATCGAGAGCTACTAGTAACAGTTTTTATTTTTTTGGTAAATATTTGAACTATTATTTATGACATGTCATCAGCGTTTTAGCCTTTAGATATGTATTTATTAGTTTAAAAAATGTTGGAAGACCTAAATTCTAATTACGGTGGACTGTCCGAATTGCATTAGTTTACAATAAAAGTGTTATTGTAAGTTTTTGATGAATAATTGTAACTTTAAAATAATGTACACTTAAAATACAATAGACGAGACTTCAAATTAATCAAACAGAATTATTTAAATATTAATAATTGGAATTTTATATCGATCTCAAAAATGTCCCGCGGAAAATAGCAATAACGGTGGCGCGTTTTGAATCCTTCTTTACTTGTCACGATGTGCTTTGGGAGACACGAGCTCTGCTTCCTCCTACCGCTCAGTGTGTCCCCATGATCGGGATTAAAGGACATGCGGCGCGCTGTCATCGTTTTCCCGCCAAACAAGTAAGTACTAGTTGCGGTGGCGCAGGAGAACGTTTTTCATCAATACCGGTGGCATGTATTTTGAGCTGTCTTTTCTCCTTTACATGAAATCCAGTTTTATAGCTTATTGAGATTAAGTTAACTGTCATATTTATAGACTGTAAGTTAGTGGTGGGATAATATATTTTTTTATAATACCAATTTTGTTACTGTTTCTAAGTCCGGTGGTGCAATCCCGGTGGCTCCGGTGGCGAAATATAGCGCCACCGTAATTGTACAGTGCCACTGAAATTGATTTTCTACTAATTACAGTACATTTCTGGACTCTTTCCACACCCTTTGTGCCGATGAGCAACGGCGAAGAACTTGTCACTCCACATCTCATTTCCTGGGTCTGGGATGTTTATCTTCAGACCCATTTCCCGAGCTTCTCGTCGAAGGTCGTCCAGTTTGGCCTGCATGTCAGCTCGTGTGTGGCTCAACAGGCAAAGGTCATCGGCATAGTCCAAATCTTCCAATACGTTGGACAGTCCCCACTCTATGCCTCAGCGTTTGTTCTAGGTTTAGGCATAGCGACAAATAAGAGGAGAGGCGAGAGGAGACACCCCTGACATACCTCCGGATCAACTGGTACGTCCTCCGAGACGAGGCCTTCATGCGTCTCGACTCGACTCTACAGGAATAGTTCCAGTAGATGGCCTTGATTATGTTGGTGATCTTCTCGGAAACTCCGATTTCACGAGCCACCAGATAACGTTTCATTTTAGATAGCGTTTCAAAGACTTTTTCGAAATCCACAAAGGTCACATACATTTCCCTTCTGATGCCTGTTTGAAGATTATTCGCAAGGTGTTGATCTGGTCAGTACACGATCGGTTGGGTCGAAAGCCAACCTACTCTTTGCGAAGAAGAGCTTCGACGGCCCTCGATACGATAGTCTGTCTAGGATGATCCAAGAGAGCTCTTTAAAAGGAATTGAGAGCAAGGTGATGCCTCTCCTGTTGCCACATTCACTAAGGTGTCCCTTCTTGGGTACGGTGGTGAGAAATCCTTTCTTTTCTCTAATCCTTGGGCACCTCTTCGGCCAGCCAGCTGTTCTTCAAGAGGGGATTCAGCACGTTCGCAGCGGTCCAGACATCAGCTTTTAGCATTTCCGCTGTGATGAGGTCCACTCCTAGGGCTTTCCCGTTTTTCGGGTATTGGATGGCCTTCAATACTTTTCCTCCTGTAGGGGGAGACAACATCAATGTCGCCTTATATATCTCCCTGAGATTACTGGCATTGTCAGTGCGTTAAACTCGTTCGGCAATACTGTCAGCCCGCAATCGGCGATCACGACGGGTACTGCGGTAAATTTTTCTGCGAATCTGTCGGTATTGGAGGTTGTTGAGTTTTGGATGGAGAGAGAGTTGAAGATGGAGTTCCCGTCTTGTCTCAATCAGGTTCCAGGTTTTCTGAGACATACAGTCTTCGCGTGTATGTGTTTTGTGTCCAAGGACGGCGGAGTTAGTCTCTGTATGGGCCATTTTGATATGGTTCCACTCCGCGTTGACAGAAAGTGTAGAGACATTTTCGAGGGCGGAAAAGCGATTTCGCAGTTTTAGCCCAAAGGCGTCGGCCAGGTCGATTATCTTGTGAGCTTTGCTGTTGAATCGGGCCGTGATGATTCGCTCTGAGATGGGTTTCCAGTCCAGTAGGCTCTTCGTCGCAACGTGAGAAAGGAGGAATCCTACGCCGTTTTCACGTACCTACGCCTTCTTCATCCTCCTTCCCAGATTAAAAAAAAGTAAGGCCCCTGGACGTTCCCAGTTCTCCGAATCCATTCCTACGCACTTGCTGTGGACGAGTATTTGCAGCTTGTATCTAAGCATTTCTGCTTCCACTTAGGCTAGTCGGCTATCCTCGCCGAGTGTTCGCACATTCCAACATGCTATTCGTCACCGTATTTTCATGCCAAAGGTCGTTGTAGCTTTATCGGTCCGGTTTTGTACTTCTTCAGTTTCTTCAGCTGGGTTCAGGTAAGCCAGTGATTAATCCACTATACCCTAGCAAGCTAGTAGGGCTGCCACCTTGGAGCCTGCAAGCGTGCTCGGTTTTGTTTCGGGTTTCCTTTCTTGTGAGTTTGGTTCGGTTTGGAGGCGCAGAAGACTCGTCTTTCGACCTGAGCTCAGCTGCACCTCAAGGTGGCGGCCGTGTGGTTGAACGGTTCCAGGAGGAACGACGGTGACGTGAGGTGACTTGGACTGGCTAGGGCTCTGCTTAAACTTGGTGTTCCGCCACTAGCACTGCAGATGGTTTCTTAGCACTTTATTGGCAATGCCGGTTCTCACTTACTAACAGTAATTCCCACTAAGACCATACCCTGATTCCCCCCCCCCCCCCCTTACGACTATTGCTATGCAACAACTTAAAAACTGATCATATTCTACACGACTATTACCTTTATTAAAAAGTCATACAGGTTACATTAATTAACATCAACTAATGTGTACTTATATTAACGTGACTGCAATACAGCTACATGTCATATATTATATCTAATTAAACTCAGGTTTTTAATAATTTAATTCAATAAATGACAATAAACAATAAAATTGTTTATTTATTATAATTTCGCTGGCTTAAAATAATCGCGGTGGTAGGGATTAAATTACGGTGGCTCAAATACAATTACGGTGGCTTGTAAAAATTTCAAATTGAAATATCTCTTAAAATAATTATAATATTTTTATGCCTCCTATATTTTTGAATACTACAATGTTTATTCTATTATGTGCCTCCCATAAAATGTATGTAAAGTGGTTTTAAAAATTCGCCACCGTAATTAGGCAAAAATGGAGTTTGTTGAAATTCACCCAAATGGTTTTATACTAAAAGTTGGTGGAAAATGTACGGGTAATGTGTTCCTATTATTTTTAAATTTTATACTTTAAAAATGGACTTGCCCATGAAACTTTGAATGCTTACAAAACCAGCTAGACGTTATATTTTTAACTAAAAATGTTGGCCTTTGGTTTTTATTTACCAATATTTTGATAGAGTATCAATATTTTTCACTATATTATTCTTAGCTAATTCTTAGCTTAAAGCACAGGGCATCCTAGTATAGGCAAATGAAAAATGTGTGTGTGTGTGGTTTGGATTGTAATCAGCATGTCATACAGGGAGGAGTTGTTCATTTTCTACATACGATAAATCTAATAACATAATTTATCATATAAACCAACTTTGGTTTTTGGTGATCATAAACCCGAGCTGTGTTCGAAAAATTCGAAAGATACTTTGCCCCCAAGATAAAGCACTAGACTAACGGTCTATCACTTAAAAATAAAACGTTTAATTAGTAGGTAGTATTAACATAACAATATTTTATTGTTATCTCTTATCAGACGCTTGGAAATCAGCCCTACTGAGTAAGTAAAAAATAAATGAAATAAACATTTTATTGCTTAATGTGGTACAGATCACACTCCATATCAGCCTTGAGAGAATGGAGTATTCGCGTTGGTCCTCAGCCACCAGATTCCAGTGGAACTGAAATGAGATAATTACAAAGTTAGTATTCAATTAATATGTTTATTGCTTCTTCATATGTTGAACAAAGATCTTAGTTTAAAGTATTTTAAGTTACAATATGGACCCTGTCGGGCACTGCAAACATTTTGGAGAGAGTAGGACTTATAGACTCACATTGTGTTTCTCTAGTTCAAGTATCATAATATAATATTTGTTAACCTATTCATAATTTTTATATTTATATTATGACAATATTTATATTATGTTATTATTATATTTATATGTATGTATTGCAGTTAGCATATTATAATAAACTTAAAACGATTCGGCTACGACGGCCCGATCTTAATAATCAGCCACGTACTTACGCAGGTTATTTTTATAATGTGTGTCTATATACAAAGTGTATCTGTGAACATTTACATCCCTTTAACCACGTGTTCTACGAACCATTCTGAACATCATATCAATTTCGATGTGAAATTACAAAACATGTGGGGTTAGGGCGCAACTCTTTCCAAATAACTCCTCCCAGAATTTCAAGATTTTTTTGCCCGTCACTGTTCTAACTTAACATAACCAATATTTTTGTCATGATAATTACTAAATTCTGAGTTAAATTCTACAAACCAAAAAATATTAGTGACGTTGGGCTAGGACAGAGTAACATGCAAAAATTGTGGGACGAGTTTTTTTGGGACGAATAATTGCATTGGGGGCTTATATATAATTATATACATGATGTATCTGTGAACATTTACATCCCTTTAACCACGTGTTCTACCAACCATTCTGAACAACATTTGTTCTATGACTTTTGAAAATTCGCATAAAAAAATTTCATCTTTTCAGACAATGTCGGTCACGTGACTTGGTCATTTTGTAGATGGGGAGTCGAAAAATTTTGCGAAGAATTTGGAAAAGTTGTTGAACAAATGTTGTTCAGAATGGTTGATAGAACACGTGGTAAAAGGGATGTAAATGTTCACAGATACACCCTGTATATATACAGTATATAAATGACACAACACAAGAAAATACAAAACACAATTAACTTTACATTAAATAAAAACTCTATACTAATGTCAAACACTCGCTGCCCGCGGTACCATAAAATGTGGGACTAGGGCAACGATTACTCATCTCTCTTTCACACTTACAGGTCTAATGGGTAGTGTTGCACCAGTGTAGAGTCGATGTTAATACTATGAATATTTTTTTGTTATAGGTATCGTAGAATAAAAAACAATGGTTTTTTTTTTGTATTGCTTACCCAGGTTTGGGACTGCTGCCACCCATCCTCAAGCTGCCGCTGAGGTTGCAGTTTCCCAGTTGCGCGTCATGCCGGGTGTTGCATCGGCGTCCGGAGAAGCCGCCGGACCTCAGGGACTCTCCCATGTAGTGGTACGACCTGGGAAAGAAAGAATCAAGTATCAGGCTACTGTCCCAAAGGGCAAAGGTCTCCATTATTTAGGTCACCCCGTCATACCTTCATAATATTCTCCTGCCCCTGCTGTCTCCGAAAACATCCTACTTTTATAAAGGCGAAAGTTTGTAAGTATGGATGTATGGATGTATGGATGTTTGTTACTCTTTCACGTAAAAACTACTGAATGGATTTGAATGAAACTTTACCACAATATAGCTTATACATCAGAATAACACATAAGCAGGCCTGTCCCACTCCGCGTGTAGGTATCGAACTTGCAAGTACATGCGGCGTCCCCTCCGGAGGGGAAAATTAGTAGAAAATCACGAACGAGCGGTGACGCACGCGCGACAGTTGCTTGCGATAGAAAGAGAACGCACTCCTAGGTATGAATAATGGTAGGCATTGAACGCTGGGCGGTCGGAATTTCAACATTATATTATAGTAGTCTGAGTCTTTATTTCCATAAACGGTTTTTAGAAGTGGGTCTTCTGTACCTTGTACTATTAAGTATTCTGTGACATAGGCTACAAACCTGAAGTCCACGCGAACGAAGTCGCGGGCAAAAGCTTAATAAATAGTTCTCTACCGTGGAAGAGCCACTTCGACATGAACCGGAGTGATACCACGGCCACACAGAAGACCGGCGTGAAGCAGCGTCTACGCTTTGTTTAGTCGAGTGAGGGAATCGGAGGCTCATTGCGGGTTTTTGCAAATGCAAACTCCGATAGATGGCGTTACGTTGACGTCAAGTCCAACTTTGACGACATTGGTATTTTTGTACGTAACTTCGTAATTTTATGAAAATATTTATTTCTTCATTACTTAAACTATCTTTACAGGTTTACGTAACTTATTGCAATAGTAGATATAACTATTACTACTTATACAGGGTGTATCTGTCAACATTTACATCCCTTTAACCACGTGTTCTATTAACTATTCTGAACAACATTTGTTCAACAACTTTTCCAAATTACTCGAAAATTTTTTTGACTTTCCATACAAAATGACCAAATCACCTTCCTCTTCTTCTCATACAAAGTCGTTCACGACTTTGTATGGGGAGACGAGAACAAATTTTTTACGCGAATTTTCATAAGTATTTTATGAAAATTCGCGTAAAAAATTTTCACATCTTCCCAAATATTCAAAAATTTTCACAACTTCACATCTTCCAATCAGAACAAATTAATGTTGTTCGCATCTTCAAATTGTTCACATCTTCAATTTGTTCACATCTTCCATTCAGAACAAATGTTGTTCAGAATGGTTGGTAGAACACGTGGTTAAAGGGATGTCAATGTTCATAGATACACCCTGTATAATAATATAAGTAATAAGTCCACCTGATGATGATGATGACTCACCTCTCATGATCACACACAACGCTCAAGTTGCAGCCCGGCATATTCCGTCCGCCATTGGGGTAGAAGTCAACTTGCGCTAGGGGGTCCAACCAGCCGTTCACCCCAGCACTGGTGTGTATCACCTCGGTATACCGCCCGTCGTTGGGCCGGAACAGCTCGTTGGCTTCCCAGCGGACGGAGGGGTCCAGTCCTGAGAAGGATACCATTGGAATAAATCCATACTAATGTTATCCCATAATGGGAAAGTGTCTGTCTGTCGGTATGTTTGTCTTTCTTTCACGGCAAAACTGAGCGACGAATTGACGTGATTTTTAATTGGAGATACTTGAAGGGATGCAGATGGAGAGTAACATAGGATACTTTTTACCCCTTTTCACACCCCCCATTTAAGGGAAGTGGGGGGCTCGAGCCAAATCGCGGACAAATTAATAAATTCACACAACATCTCATACGTTGACCTAACTCCGTACTAAGAAGCTTAAGCACTTGTGTGATAGATATCAGACAACATAGGAAACACAAATAAAATACAAGTGTCCATCACACGAATATTTTTCCAGGGTGGCTTTGGCTCCATACTGAACTCTAGAGTTGAGATGAAGCCTACGATGGAGAGGGCTTACCCAAAAGGAGTCTAATCACTCTAGCTTCTAAAATTTTGAGGTTTGAGGATCATTGAAGAAAACAGACGCAGGAAGACGATATAATGAGGTCCCTCCACCAGCCCATGGTCCTTCCTACCGTCTCGGCATACGGTACGAATCTTGAGAGACGCTCACCAGGTACTTGCTAAGGGCTCTTTCCCCGGTGCGTTTCTTCACTCCCTACAATGTCTGTGTCTTAGGAAGACGATATCAGATACTTCTTCTTCTTCTTCAGCAGCATGTATTTGCCCACTGCAGAGCATATGCCTCTCCAATTTCCCTCCACTTCCTTCTGTCGTGGGTCTTCCTGGACCACGCTGCCCCAGCTTGAGCCTTGATGTCGTCGGACCATCTGGCAGTTTGTCCGCCAACACTCCTCTTTCCGTCTCTTGGTCTCCATTCAAGAACATCCTTGCTCCACCTCCATCTCCCCTTCTGAATACATGGCCTGCCCATGCCCACTTTAGTTTAGCGGCTCGGTACCCTACATCTACCACTTTTGTGTGTTCTCGGATGATGATATATCAGATACACTTACCAGTGATATAGTCAACTGTGCCAGTAACATGTCTGCCAACGATGCCGGCTACGTGGCCGCCGACGCTAAAGCCGATGACGTGGTATTGCGCAGGGGTGGCCCTTGTCTCACGGTTCAGCCAATTGATGAAGTTGGCGCAAGCACGACCTGGTGAAAATAAGACGTATAAATCTTCTTTTTATGAGATAGGGGGACTAATAAGCAACAGGTCACCGCACCGAAAGGAATGCAGGTGCGTTGCCAATGCACCATACGGCCATAGTCACCTTTGGTTTATGAAGCAGGATCACTACCAAATTCGCCATCGGGCCAGGCACTTTTAGCTTATGAGGCAGGGTCACTACCAAATGCGATATCGGGCCAGTCACCTTTGGCATATGAGGCAGGGTCACTACCGAATGCGCCGTCAGGCAAGTGACCTTTGGCTAACTAAAGTAGGGTCACTCCCAAATTTTGATGCGCCGTTGGGTCAACTGCAAACCTTAAACCCTCTTCCTCTTTAAAAGGTCGTCAGCGCACCTCTTCTGGTTCTGGTTGCGCGTATCCAGTGGCAGCGGTGACCGCTCACCATCAGGTGCTTCGATTTTTTCGTCTGCCCTGTATCATAAAAAAATTGCAGTGTTCTTACCTACAGCGACTCCGTTGGGTCCCCAGCTGGACCCATCACTCCAGTCGACGACGATGACATTCACATCAGCGCCGGCCAGGTATGCTGAAATGGAGGAAAGAGTATTTTGAGATTTATAAAACACTTGTAGCTCACCCTACTTCGTTTAGGGGTCTAAGTTGGCTAGCAATCCTGGGTTTTTAGGCGGGGCGTGAAACGGCATCTCAGGCCTTCAGTAAATCGATCTTCATTCAAGTTAGGTCCATACACAACAATTATGAATGTCAAAACAATAATCTACCACTGGTTCGGAACGTCGATTTCTACTGAAAAGGCACCAGCAAGAAACTCAGTAGTTATTCTTTTCAAATAGTAATAAGTAACAGAGTTTCATTTGAGCAAATTGACAGGGTGAGGATGACAGACTCAATTGGTACTTAGTCTGTTCTTTTGTGCCTGTTAACCTCATATTTGGATCTCACGGCCGCTTACCATCAGGCGGAGTGAGGTCATCTTGATTGTCCTAAATATAAGAATTTTTTTTTCGAGGTCCACAATTTATAGTGAAACTGTCAATCGGTATCCTGAACAGTTCTCCAGGTCAACAATCAATAGAAAAATTATCGATAGCTCAGAGCCAGGACCGATCTATATTCAAGAGACCAGGGGAGTGCTAGTGCTGAGCGGGACCTACATATTTGAGTGTGTTTGGAAGAACCTACTAAATTCGTGAATACAGTTTGTTGGTAAAAATAAGTGTTTACTTTCAGCGCTGCAGCAGCTGCTAGCGGCGGCTGCAGCATCATGCTGAGGCTGAACCTTGTTGACCGCAACTTCTATGTTTTCTTTATTTTGTATTTTTGTCTGTGTAAATAAATATGTTGTGGTCAATAAATGTTTTCTTACTCTTACTCTTTTTACTCTTTCCCAACAAACTCCTTACGTTTCAACGCTACTGGTAAATACCTTAAATACTCACCAGGGACCAGGATCCTGTTGGAGCCGAGGGTAGGGCCTCCCATCCACCCGTGGATGAGGATGACGGTTCTACGGCTGTTGCGGAAGTTGCTGTTGCGGACCGTAGCGGCGTTGTTGTTGACTAGGACCTGGCTGGTTTGCTGGTTTTGCCTGAAGGAAAGATTTTATTTTATACTAGCGGCCGCCCACTTTTTACCCCCCTTTTAACCCCTTACAACCCCCTTTTTTGCAATAAAAAGTAGCCTATTTTCTTTCTCAGGGTCTAGATCATCTGTATATCAAATTTCATATAAATCCGTTTAGTAGTTTTGGCGTGAAAGAGTAGCAGACAGACAGACAGAGTTACTTTCGCATTTATAATATTAGGATGGACTAGTGGCCCGCCCTCACTTCGCTTCGGTACCTACCGTAATTCAGAAATGAACCAATAGATGGCGCTGTGCTCTACATCGCGCAAGCGTTTCGTGTTTTCGGTTTACCTATAAGCCTTGTCGTTGTCTATAGAAGTTATCACTTTATAAATAGTATAGATTATATTGGGACAATCAAGATGACTAGTGAGGTCAGGCCTGATGCGGCCGTGAGATCCAAATAAGAGATTGACAGGCACAAAAGATCAGACAAAGTGTCCATTGAGTCTGTTACTCTCACCCTGACGGCCTGCTGAGATGCCGTTTCACGCGCCGCCTAAAAACCCAGGATTGTAAGAAGGAGGAAACACTTGAACTGGAAGGACATTCCATGACTTGATGGCTCGGGGCTGGAACAAGGAGCTAAACCTCTTGGTGCGCACCGGCATTGTCTGGATGGTATGCTTATGTGTCAGCCAGTTCCTCCTTTTAGATATTTAAAGAAGATAGGAAAATTGACACTGACCTGGTGAACAGATGGTATCGGGTCTGTGTGTTGGCGTTGAAGCGGCCTTGCCTGCCAAGGTCGCTGAGCTTCACCCAGGTATCTACCAGGTGGACCTGGTTGGAACCGTCGTCCCTGGGTACGTACTGGAACCGAGCTCCATCCGGGACCAGTCTCATGAGGACTGGGTCGGCTGCCTGGGCTGGAAGAAGAGGATCGTAAACTTATAATTATTTTAGTTTAATTGTCTTAACTGTGGGAGAGCCACGCTTCGGCATGAATGGGCCGGCTCGACCGGAGTGATACCTACCACTGCCTCACAGAAAGGAGTGAAGCAGCCCCTGTGCTGTGTTTCGCCAAGTGAGTGAGGGTACCACCCGGGGGGGAAGGGGATAAAAGGTTGGCAGCGCACTTGTAACTCTACTGGTGTTGCAGGTGTCTATGAGCGGCGGCATTGCTTACCATCAGGTGATCCGCCTGCTCGTCTGCTACCTATCACATAAAAAAAAAGTATCAAAACCAGCAGAGCCACAAGTGTGCTGCCAACCTTTACCCCCTTCCCGCACAATTGGGCCTGCGGTACCATCACTCACTCGACGAAACACAGCGCAGGCGCGCTTCACGCCGCGGTCTTCTGTACGACCGTGGTATCAATCCGATCGAGCCGGCCCATTCATGCCGAAGCGTGGCTCTCCCACGGTAGCCCTATATATACGTACGGTAGTTCTATAACTTTTAAATTTGTTTCAACTGAGTTGTCATATAGCCCCTTAATCAATCCGTATAGCCCCTTAATCAAGGGGCTATACGAATGAAACTAGCGCCGCCAACCTAATTACACTGATTGTGGCGAAAATACGATATTTTTGAAGAAAGCAAAACATTACAGACTTAGATAAAAGTAAATTGATTTTTTCAAGACGCAATACAATGTATAAAAGTGGCCGTTTTTAGCAATAATTAACATTATTGTCACTTGTCGCGTGTTACAAATATTGTTAGGTTTAAGAGCCTGTGTAATTAAATTAAATAAATAAATAAATAAATTGTATTGCATCTTGAAAAATCCAATTTACTTGGATCTAAGTTTGTAATGTTTTGCTTTCTTAAAAAATATCGTATTTTCTCCACAATCAGTGTAAATAGGTTGGCGGCGCTAGTTTCATTCGTATAGCCCCTTAGGCGGGTAGCACACTGCCAGAGTCGAGGCGGAGTCAAGGCACAGCCGAGGCGGTGGTGTGATATAAGAGTCGAGGCGGAGGTGCAGAGCATCGTTTACACCCATTCAATATGTCGTCGTCAGAAGACGATGACAAAATGGCGGCGGGGTCGGGGCGGCAGCGTGCCGCGCGCCCGCGCCGCGTCGCCGACTCGACCCTGCACCTCCGCCGCCTCGACTGCGCCGCGACTCTGGTAGTATGCGTTGACATATTTGATTGTATAGAAAAGTCAGAGGCGGTGCGCCTCTTGAACGCTTCCGCCTCGACTCTTGAGTGTGTGTGCGACACGCCCCACTGTTTGTCTACTCACCCACAGCGGCCACCAACAGGCAAAGAGCCACAGCAACTTGGAACATGACTGCGGCCTTACTGACCACATTTGCAGTTAGTTGTATATATGACATGCACCAACCCAAACAGATTACGTTGCGGATTAAAGTGTCTGAAAAAGAAGCTGGTTTTTACAGCTTAGGGATTATGAGCTGAGATTCCGGATGTGTTAGCAATGGTAGGGTTGTGTTAATTAAAATTGAACAGTAAAGTATAAGCCTATATCATTGCACTTTATATACATAGGTACCCTACAGTCATTAATTGTTTAAATATTTTCGCAAAGTTACAAGATGTAATTTAATCTGTTATTCTTAATTATTTAAACATCGTAAGCCTTGTTGGCTTTTGACATAATATTAAGAACGAGCCAAGAGCGTGTCGGACACGCACATGGAAGGGTTCCGAAGCCATAAAATGGGCCGACCTTATTTTCATAGTTATTGTAATAGTATTTCAAAAGTTAAGGGGGGGGGGGGGGGGGGGGGACGCTCTAATTTTAACTTGGTATTAATATTTCGAGACTGGGGGATCTGATCAAAATGGTTTCAAGGCAATTTTTGTTGTATTTAATGATACCTTTTTAACGATATCCCCAAACGATGGGGTAAGTCGATTTTTTTTTTCTAATTGACTTTTCGCTGTATGAGGGGTGAACAAAAATTATTTTTCAATAATTTTAAAAATCAATTTTCGGATTATCAATATACATCTCCTCCACCAGGTTTTTGTCTTTTAGGAAAAATTTTAACATTTTGGCAGCCCTGACCCACCCTACTCAATAATTAATATTATACCTAATCATTGTTCTGATAAAAATACTGCAAACGTAATGAACCCTATTTAAGTGTATTTATGGAAATACCGATCCATCAAGATTGTAAGCAGAAAAATCGAGTCGGAAACACCTACGAAGGGTTCCGTAGCTATAAAAACCATTTTTTTACGTGATAAATGACAGACGAACAGACTGATCACTCTATACTCTGATTCATAATCATGTAAAGTAAACTGACAGATGAAAATGACAAGTTTCTATGCATTTTGACATTTTGCATGTGTCAAAATGAGTGATAATGTATGGGGATGACACATTGACATCTGTCAGTTTACTTTACATGATTATGAATCAGAGTATACGAAACACAATGCAGGTGCTGCTTCACGCCGGGCTTCTGAGAGGCCGTGGTATCACTCCAGTTGTATAAACCATTGTAAATAGTACGTAAAATAATGGCGCCTAATAAAAGCAACGCAGTATGTGGCAGTTCCGCTCGGACGCTAATAGATGGCGCCACTCAAATTAACTACGTCGTAAATTTGTGTACCGCGCCGGTGAGATTTTTTTCTGTTTATACTAATAGGCTCGTGAAGTGGTAAATAAACCTTATTATTCGTCACCTATATTGACTTTTATTTCTTGGTTAGAGTAGAAGTCCCATTAGTGCGCTCGGGTTCCGTGGTTTGTTCACCAGTTGAGCCGATCCTTTCTTGCTGAAGCGTGGCTTTTCCATGGTTTGTTCATTCATTATTTAAAAAAGTCATTTATTTCAAAACCATAATCCTATGGCTATGAATAAGTAACATCTATACTTATCTATACTTTTATTAAAGAGATAGCAGGTGGACCGATGATCTAGTGAAGGTCGCGGGAGTCCCTTGGATGTGGGTGGCAACAGGACTGGACTGATCTGTCTATATCGTATTTTCGTCACAATCAGTGTAAATAGGTTGGCGGCGCTAGTTTCATCCGTATAGCCCCTTAACCGTTTTTGAACATTTTGGCATCATTAAGGGGCTACTTATACCGAAAAAACTAGCGCCGCCAACCTATTTACACTGATTGTGGTGAAAATACGACGCGACAAGTAACAACAAATTATTGCTAAAAACGGCCACTTTTAGCAATAATGAACTTTATTGTTCCTTGTCACGTGTAAAAAATTCGATTTACTTGCATCTATAAGTAGTTCGTGCCAAATAAACTTGCAATAAAAGTCATTAACCCCACTTGTACCAAGAAGCCGTCAAAATTCGCGATACAGATCGCTTCCCATACTAAACTGTCGATAAAATTATATTTGCCGTGTTTCATAATACCAAACGTCAAAGTTCGAGACCTATTTTTGAATTTGAAGTTCGCACGTCAAGGGCTACGAAACACGGCAAATGTAATTTTATCGAAAGTTTAGTATGGACAGCGATCTGTATCGCGAATTTTGATGACTTCTTGGTACAAGTGGCAAGTGGGGTGAATGACCTTTATTGCAAGTTTAACTGGCACGAACTATGTCTGTAATGTTTTACTTTTGTGAAAAATATCATATTTTCGTCACAATCAGTGTAAATTGGTTGGCAATTGCCGCCGCCTATGGACACTTGCAACACGTCCAGTGGAGTTACAAGTGCGCTGCTAATTTTCGACAGTTGCGTCTTTTTAGTACTAGATGAGGGGTATATGGACAGCTGTCTGGACATAACGAGTGGGCATGTGGAACTAGTCCCGAAACGTAATATAATAACGCTATAGCGGCGGTATCTTCTATACTATTAATAAAGAGATAACTTCTATAGACAACGACAAGGCTTATAGGTAAACCGAAAACACGAAACGCTTGCGCGATGTAATTGGACACCAGCGCCATCTATTGGTTCCTTTCTGAATTACGGTCCCGAAGCGAAGTGAGGGCGGGCAACTAGTTTAGAAATAAAACAACAGTAATTTGTCATTAAAGCTCATTAATAAATAGTATATTATGTAATGTAGTGTATATTTATGGCAATATTTGGTATTAATATTTTAAGCCATGGAGAAGGGGCTGCCTCTGTTGGTCCTTAGGAAGTAGATACCAGTGGATCTGTAACATAAAATAAGTAAATTACACAAGAAATGAAGTTAAATCTCAGCCTATAGCTGTTCCTCTACAGGGCATTGGCGGCCATCTTGGACCAGCGGGCATCAAACGTACTTTAAATCATTCCCGAATACTGCAACTTTAAAAAAAAAGAAATTTGCAATGTAATGAGTACGTACAATTGCAAATTTCATTTTGCACATTGCCATCTATTGATTTTACTTTAAACTAATCTCCCGAAACGAAGTGAGGGCAGGCCACTAGTAAATAATTCTTTTTATTTATAGTCCGCCCTCACTTCATTTCGGCACAGTAGTTCGTCCTACTGTCTGCCAATAGATGGCGCTGAGTGTCGATTGCATCGCGCTAGTGTTTGCCTTTTCGGTTTTTATATAAGATTTGTCGATTTCTGTAGATTTTAACTCATTATAAATACACTCAGAGGCACATCTAACCGCCCATCGCGTATTTTTCATACAAACGTGCCTACTCTACGATTACTTATATAAAATAATAAATAAAAAGTTTTATTGCAATACTTTTAACGTATTTTTATAATTAATATGGTCGTCTTTTTATCAAGTATTTTATGCAACCATGAGAACTTTCCGATTTGCCCAAAAAAATTAAAAAGTAAATCCGTTAGTCGTCCATAGAAAGTTGTATGAAGATTAAACTTCATACAACTTTCTATGGAGCTTAAAGACGGATTTACTTTTTTATTTTTTTGGGCAAATCGGCAAGTTGTCATCGTTGAAATCGTAAAGTAGTCACGTTTGTATGAAAATTAGATGTGCCTCTGAGTGTAGTATAGAAGCTGGGCTGGCAACCAACTATATTATGCTTTATTTTCATCATAATAAGACTGTTACGTACCCAGTCTTGGGGGTGAGGCCACCCATCCTAAGCCTGCGGGCGAGGGTGCACTGCCCAAGGGAAGCTTCGGCGCGGCTCCTGCACTCGACTGCATTGTTAAATCCACCGGTAGCTACAGACTCTGCCATGTACTCGTACGACCTGGAAAAAGACATGATGTGTGATTTGATCTTAAAAGAATAAAAATATATTTATTATCTAGGTCGCTGATGCGTTGCCGGCCTTTTAAGTAAGTAAGTAAAACATTATTGACCAACCAAAAAGAGATACAACACAACAGTAGTAAGACATAGAATACATAAAAAGAAGTAGGTAGATACGAGAAACGGAAAGGAACATTAAGTGCTTACATACATAGACAAATACATAGGTCCAAACCCAGCATATGCTGCAGCTGCTTCATTGAAGCCACTGCAGCGCTGGTTTTCAGTTTGGACCTTGAGTGACGTTTATAAATGAAAGATAATGAATGATGATAATGGAAGATGCATGGACTTATATGATAAGTCAGGAAAAAACTGCCGCAGCTAAACTGTTCCACAAAACGGAGGTTCATGGAAGGAAATTCCTCGAGAAACGCACAGTGTTAGATCGCCAACCATCAAGATGATGAGGATCGAATGACAGCCAGCGTGTGGTTCGATATAAGAATTCTGCAGGAAGTAGATCAAACCCCGATCCGACCCTGTGATTTTTTTTTATGTTATAGGTAGCAGACGAGCAAGCGGATCACCTGATGGTAAGCAATTTCCGCCGCTCATGGACACTTTCAACACCAGTGGAGTTACAAGTGCGCTGCCAACCTTTTATCCCCTTCCCCCTGGGTGGGCCTCCGGTACCCTCACTCACACGGCGAAACACAGCACAGGAGCTGCTTCACGCCGGTTTTTCCCGCCCATTCATGCCGAAGCATGGCTCTCCCACAATTGACACAATTGACTCGAGTTGAGAACCTTCCTCTTTTTGATTTCGGTTAACTACATTATATGATAACACACCTCTGATGGTCACAGATGACGCTGAGCATGCAACCAGGCATGGTACGTCCACCGTTGGGGTAGAAGTCGGTGTGTCCCAGCGGGTCGCCCCAGCCGTTGACTCCGGCACTGGTGTGGATCACCTCGGTATAGTCTGAGTCGTTGGGGCTGACGAGCTCGTCGATCTCCCATCTGGAGGCAGGGTCGAGGGCTGGAAAGAGGGAAATGATATTTCTCATAACATCTCATACATTGACCTGACTCCGTACTAGGTAGCTTAAGCACTTGTGTCAGTTATCAAAGAACAGAGGAATTACAAATTATTAACTTAAATCCATCCATACTAATATTATAAATGCGAAAGTAACTCTGTCTGTCTGTCTGTCTGCTACTCTTTCACGCCAAAACTACTCAACGGATTTAAATGAAATTTGGTATACAGATGGTCTGGACCCTGAGAAAGGACATAGGCTACTTTTTATTGCGAAAAGGGGGTTGTAAGGGGTTGAAAGGGGGGTATAAAATTACTTTTCCACGCGGACGAAGTCGCGGGCGGCCGCTAGTAGATAATATATTAAGGAATGAGTTAAGCATGCTGCTAGAAAATACCAGATTTACCGTGGGAATGCCACGCTTCGGTATGAATAGACTGGTTTGAGAGGAGTGGTACCACGGTCTCACAGAAGACCGACGTGAAGAAGCGCATGCGCTGTGTTATGCCGAGTGAGTTAGATTTAGGGTATCGAAGGAAACGCACTTGTGACTTTACTAGTGTGGCAGGTGTCTATGGGCGGCGGAAATTGCTTACTAAAAGGTGATCAGTCTGCTCGTCTTCGATGTCAGCTACAGCCGACCTTCTGCCTATGTTCTCAGTGTATGATTCCCGTTGCATCCAAAGCCATCACTTTGGAGCTTAGGTTACGTATGACCATGGTGACTTATAATGAAGCCGTATCATAATAATGAATGTGGATATTCCTGTTCCATCCAAAGAAAGGCTTATGAGGGTGATTTTCCCAAGCACTTTTTTTTAGCGGCGAAGCTGAAAATCGATGTATCGAGAGCTACTAGTAACAGTTTCAATTTTTTTATTAAATATTTGAACTATTATTTATGATATGTCATCAGCGTTTTAGCCTTTAGATATGTATTTATTAGTTTAAAAAATGTTGGAAGACCTAAATTCTAATTACGGTGGACTGTCCGAATTGCATTAGTTTACAATAAAAGTGTTATTGTAAGTTTTTGATGAATAATTGTAACTTTAAAATAATGTACACTTAAAATACAATAGACGAGACTTCAAATTAATCAAACAGAATTATTAAATATTAATAATTGGAATTTTATATCGATCTCAAAAAATGTCCCGCGGAAAATAGCAATAACGGTGGCGCGTTTTGAATCCTTCTTTACTTGTCACGATGTGCTTTGGGAGACACGAGCTCTGCTTCCTCCTACCGCTCAGTGTGTCCCCATGATCGGGATTAAAGGACATGCGGCGCGCTGTCATCGTTTTTCCCGCCAAACAAGTAAGTACTAGTGGCGGTGGCGCAGGAGAACATTTTTCATCAATACCGGTGGCATGTATTTTGAGCTGTCTTTTCTCCTTTACATGAAATCCAGTTTTATAGCTTATTGAGATTAAGTTAACTGTCATATTTATAGACTGTAAGTTAGTGGTGGGTAATATATTTTTTTTATAATACCAATTTTGTTACTGTTTCTAAGTCCGGTGGTGCAATCCCGGTGGCTCCGGTGGCGAAATACAGCGCCACCGTAATTGTACAGTGCCACTGAAAGGACATTCGATAAACATAAAAGATGTATTTATCGTACACTACACATACATAACAGATCTGGCACTGCCTTTCCCCTTGTGTAAATTCGCTGTATTATTCCTCTACCCAAAAGTTGTCTGAAAAGATCGCTATATAGCGATAAGGCCGCCGATATTTTATTTGTAATTACTATTAGCATCAAGTTCTGTAATGAGTTGTGCAATAAAGAGTATCTATCTATCTAAAACTAAAACCCAACTACGACAAAACGACGACTGAAAAAGTATTACACAAGCCTTCGTTGTCATTTACAATAATGTCCATACAAGTGTCATACAATACTATTCTGAAGTATGCAATATTCACTATGTAGAGATAAATTTTCATGTTTGGAAATCCGCAGTCACACGTTGTCAAAGTGCTACGGTAGGTAGGTAGGTATATGTAACGTGTGACTACGCGCTTGTATATACATACATAGCCTGTCAAAATCATAACCCTCCTTTTGCTTTGCCGTAGTCGGGTAAAAAGGGTGTAGGGGTAGGTGGTCGTATGTCAGATTTGAACTTTTTTTATTTTTTCCAGTGCGAACAATGCCCAGCCCGCTTCAAGTCCGTAACCCTAATGCGCATCCACGCGCACCGCCACCGCGCGACGCCGCGCTCGTTCCGCTGCGGCGTCTGCGGGAACAGCTTCGCGCGCCGCCGCAACGTCGCCAGACACCTGCGAGAGCGCATAATGCGACGCCTGACGCTAGCAACATCTGCTGTGTGACCAACAAGTGAGGGACAAAAGGGGAGGCACTGTACAAGAGCGCAATGCCGCATAGGGCGGATTTGCTTCATCACCAACAAGTGAGGGACAAACTGGCCAGAATAGGATCAGACCTAAAAGAGACAATTGAGGCTTCCGCTCCGCCTATGCGCGTGAAGTGCAACGCCTCGTAGGGCGGCATCCTGGTAGCTTTCG
>CM026302.1:4736229-4808032 GCA_014851415.1 Cnaphalocrocis medinalis
GCACCTAACAGCATTTATCACGCCAGATGGATTATACGAGTTTAATCGTATGCCATTTGGGCTGGCTAATGCGCCCAGCGTTTTCCAACGGGTGGTAAATGTAATGTTAAAAGGGACAAATAATAACAACCATGTATGGCGTACATGGATGATTTATTAGTACCCTCTAAATCGATTGAGGATGGTTTGGACAGATTGGAGGAAGTGTTTATAATGTTGCGTAACGCAAAACTAACGCTAAATATTGAAAAGTGCACCTTTTTCCAAGAAGAGGTAGAATACCTTGGATATCAAATATCCGAGCAAGGAATCACGACGATTTGGGCCACTTTGGGTTTGAAAAGACCTATGATAGGGTACGAAGGGTTTACTGGTTTGCAAAGATGCGGCGTTTCATTAAAAAGTATTGTAAGGCATGCTTACACTGTTCGCATAATAAAGTTCCTGCTGGGCCAAAAGAGGGGATGCTACACCCTATCCCAAAACCAGATAAACCCTTCGACACACTTCATGCAGATCATTGTGGACCATTCCCTCTGAGTAAAAAGGGTAACAGCTATATATTAGCTATCATAGACTCGTTCTCCAAGTTCATTTATATAAAAGCTGTAAAAAATTGTAAAACTAAAACCACTATAGCTGTATTTGAGGAGTATTTCTCGTTACTTGGTGTGCCTAGACGGTTAATCACAGACCGTGGAACGAGTTTCACGAGCCATGCTTTTGGAACATTTTTTAAGGATAACGGTATTACCCACATACTAAACGCCGTGGCCACGCCTCGGGCTAACGGCCAGATACTACGCTTCGGGACCGTAATTCGAAATTACCATAGACGGCGCTGTGATTAATTACATCGCGCAAGCGTTTCGTGTTTTCGGTTTACCTTAAGCCTTGTCGTTATTTTAATAATATAATACACACATCCCCACGTTTCATTAATGTCTCAAGGGGCCTCTACGTGTGGATCTGTATCCCCGCACGCCTTCCAAAGGACCGGCCTCCGTGCCGTGATTTTCCACAGGAGAGATACATAATAATAATAAAAATCGTTTTTTAACAAGCACTGAAATTAACATTTTCAATTAGTTTTTAAAGAAAAGTTTATAGCCTAATTTCAAATAAGCAGATAATATTGCCTTGTGTAGATAAATAAAAAGTTTTATTGCAATACTTCTACGTAACATGACCTTTATGTGGTCGTCTTTTAATCAAGAAGTATGTACCTATATTCCCTTACTGGGTGAACCATAAGAACCAAAAAAAAAAACGCCAAGTGCGAGTCGGGCTCGCGCACAAAGGGTTTCCGTAGCAGCAAATATCTTATAAGGTTCAGCCATCGTTTTCAGTGTAAGCACAATAACTTACCAAAATTACAGTTAAATCAACCTATCTCAAAAACTATAAGAGATACTTTGATCAAACCAATCGTTGAAAGAGTTAATTAGCATGCATCACCTCTATTTTTTTTAGAATTTTATACCCGTGTTATAAAAATAGAGGGGGGGGACATACTTTTACGACTTTGAGAGCTGATATCTCAAAAACCGTTCACTTTAAGAAAAATGTTTTTTAGAAACTTTATATCATTTTAAACCTTTCCATTGATACCCCACACGGGTATGTACATCGAAAAAAAAAACATTCCCCCTTACATGTATGGGGGGCCCCACCCCCAATTCTTTTTTTTACTATTTAGTGTCATATTTTTGTAGCGGTTCATACAACACATTTCCCATCAAATTTCATCACGTGTAGTACTTTAGTTTCCGAGTAAAGCGCTGTACAGACGGGACAGACGGACAGACGGCAGACGGACATGACGAAACTATAAGGGTTCCGTTTTTGCCATTTTGGCTACGGAACCCTAATAAGAAAGTAAATCCGTCTCTAAGCTCCGTAGAAGGTTGTACGAAAGATTTTTATGGGTAACCATATTTATTTTTTCTTTTTTAAGTTTTGTAAACTGTTAATTTTTTTATGTGTCAAATAATGATTTTTCTTTCTTTCTAATTTACTTATTTTATGTTTCAGATCCACTGGTATCTACTTCCTAAGGACCAACAGAGGCAGTCCTTTCTCCATGGCCTAATATTAATACCAAATATGCCCATAAATATACACTACATAAATAATATAATAAATAAAGAGCTTTAATGACAAATTACTGTTTTTTTTTTCTAAATAACGGAGCTATAGCGTTATTATATTACATTTCGGGACTAGTTCCACATGCCCGCCCGTATCTAGCGCCGCCACCATTTACACTGCTGTGGCGAAATATGATATTTTCCAAAAAAGTAAAACATTACAGACATAGTTCGTGGCCAGTTAAACTGCAATAAAGGTCTTTCACCCCACTTGCCACTTGTACCAAGAAGTCGTCAAATTCGCGATACCTGATCGCTTTCCATACTAAACTGTCGGTAAAATTACATTGCCGTGTTTCATAGTCCTTGACGTGCGAACTTCAAATTCAAAAAAAAATGGTCTCGAACTTTGTTCGTTTGGTTTATGAAACGGCAAATGTAATTTATCGACAGTTTAGCATGAACGATCTGTATCGCGAATTTTGACGGCTTCTTGGTACCAAGTGTTAAGACTTTTATTGCAAATTTATTTGGCACGAACTACTTATAGATGCAAGTAAATCGAATTTTCAAGATGCCAGACAATTTTTGCTAAAAGTCAGTCCAGTCCTGTTGCCACCCCCATCCAAGGTCCCCGCACCTTCACTAGATCATCGGTCCACCTGCTATCTCTTTAATAAAAGTATAGATAAGTATAGATGTTACTTATTCATAGCCATAGGATTAGGTTTTGAAATACATGACTTTTTTAAATAATGTATGAACAACCATGGAAAAGCCACGCTTCAGCAAGAAAGGATCGGCTCAACTGGTGAACAAAACCACGACCCGAGCGCACTAATGGACTTCTACTCTAACCAAGAAATAAAGTCAATATAGGTGACGAATAATAAGGTTTATTTACCACTTCACAGAGCCTATTAGTATAAACAGAAAAAAATCTCACCGGCGCGGTACACAAAATTTACGAACGTAGTTAATTTGAGTGGCGCCATCTATTACGTCCGAGCGGAACTGCCACTACTGCGTTGCTTTTATTAGGCGCCTTATTTTACGTACTATTTACAATGGTTTATACAACTGGAGTGATACCACGGCCTCTCAGAAACCCGGCGTGAAGCAGCAGCCCTGCATTGTGTTTCGTATACTCTGATTCATATCATGTAAAGTAAACTGACAGATGTCAATTGGTCATCCCCATACATTATCACTCATTTTGTACCATGCAAAATGTCAAAATGCATAGAAACTTGTCATTTTCATCTGTCAGTTTACTTTACATGATTATGAATCAGAGTATGAGTGATCAGTCTGTTCGTCTGTCATTATCACGTAAAAAATGGTTTTTATAGCTACGGAACCCGTCGTAGGTGTTTCCGACTTCGATTTTTCTGCTTACAACTTGATGGGAATCGGTAGTTTCCATAAATACACTTAAATAGGGTTCATTACGTTGCAGTATTTTTTATCAGAAACAATGATTAGGTATAATATTAATTATTGAGTAGGGTGGGTCGGGCTTGCCAAATGTTATAATTGTTCCTGATAGGGCAGCCATAATATAGACACAAAACCCATAGGCTCCGAACCGGTACGACATTCAAATCTTCAAGAAACGAGCCTATACCTTCCTAAAAGGCCGGCAACGCATCCGCACTCCTTCTGGTGTAGCTGATGTCCATGGGCGGCGGTGATCACTTACCATCAGGTGACCCGCTTGCTCGTTTGCCTTCCTATAATATAAAAAAAAAAAAAAAAAAGGCTGCCTATTGCTGCTCTAAAAAGAACTAGTGTTGTTGAACTATCGATAGTTTCACTGTCGATTGTGTTAAAACTGCATGGTTTTTAATATGTCAAAAGCCAACAAGGCTTACGATGTTTAAATAATTAAGAATAACAGATTAAATTACATATTGTAATTTTGCGAAAGAGTCTTACCAAATAAACAATAAATAACTGTAGGGTACCTATGTATAATATGTCGCAGTCATTTGGTTTAATCAGCTATTTGATTGGATGACTAGCGCGTTCATTGAATGGCGACGTTTAATTGAATATCCTACAGGACAACTCGTCCAGTGTTTATTATAACGTTTAACTTCTGACTGAACGTCATACATATGATCGTCGTTGAATGGGATATAGCTGACTTTAATCCATACTAATATTATAATGCGAAAGTAACTCTGTCTGTCTGTCTGTCTGTCTGTCTGTCTGTCTGTCTGTCTGTTACTCTTTCACCCCCAAAACTACTCAACGGATTTAAATGAATTTGGTACACAGATGATCTAGACCCTGAAAAGAACATAGCGCTACTTTTTATTGCGAAAAAGGGGTTGTAAGGGGTTAAAAGGGGGGTACAAAGTTACTTTTCCACGCGGACGAAGTCGCGGGCGGCCGCTAGTGTTTGATAAGTTCGAAACTTAAAATATAACTAAGTAACTTTAGATAAAATAAAATATGAAACGACATAATAACACACATTAATAAGATTTTTTTCGGAAATAAAATATCAAAACAGTGCTATTTTATTCGATCTGTACCAGCTGTTTGACGCCATCTTTGTTTTGATGAGCACCAACGCCGCAGTGGAAAAAAAATGAACTAAATTACAATCCCTTGACTGATTTTACGTCCGCTATGTTCAAAGAGCTAGACGTTGAGTGAGGCTTGTTCATTCAACGTTCGGTTTAGTCATTAAATTAAACGTCGCTATTCAATAAACGCGCTAGTCATCCAATCAAATAGCTGTTTCAACCAGATGACTGCGACATATATAAAGTGCAATAATATAGGCTGATACTTCACTATTCAATTTTAATTTGTACACAACCCTACTATTGCAAACACATCCGGAATCTCAGCTCCTAATCCTTAAGCTGTAAAAACCAGCTTCATTTTCAGACACTTTAATCCGCAACGTAATCTGTTTGGGTTGGTGCATGTCATAAATACAACTAACTGCAAATGTGGTCAGTAAGGCCGCAGTCATGTTCCAAGTTGCTGTGGCTCTTTGCCTGTTGGTGGCCGCTGTGGGTGAGTAGACAAACAGTGGTTAAGGGGCTATACGAATGAAACTCACAGAAAACCGGCGTGAAGCAGCCCCTGTGCTGTGTTTCGCTGAGTGAGTAAGGGTACCGGAGGCCCACCCGGGGGGAAGGGGATAAAAGGTTGGCAGCGCACTTGTAATTCCACTGGTGTTGCAAGTGTCCATGAGCGGCGGCAATTGCTTACCATCAGGTGATCCGCCTGCTCGTCCGCTACCTATCACATAAAAAAAAATATCAAAACCAGCAGAGTCGCAAGTGCGCTGCCCTTTTAACCTCTTCCCCCCGGGTGGGCCTCCGGTACCCTCACTCACTCGGCGAAACACAGCACAGGGGCTGATTCACGCCGGTTTTCTGTGAGGCAGTGGTACGTATCACTCCGGTCGAGCCGGCCCATTCATGCCCCCCACAGTTAAGACAATTAAACTAAAATAAAACATTTATGATAAGTTTACGCTCCTCTTCCAGCCCAGGCAGCCGACCCAGTCCTCATGAGACTGGTCCCGGGTGGAGCTCGGTTCCAGTACGTACCCAGGGACGACGGTTCCAACCAGGTCCACCTGGTGGATACGTGGGTGAAACTCAGCGACCTCGGCAGGCAAGGCCGCTTTAACGCCAACACACAGACTCGCTACCATCTGTTTACCAGGTCAGTGTCAATTTTCCTATCTTCTTTAAATATCTAAAAGGAGAAACTGACTGACACATAAGCATACCATCCAGACAATTCCGGCGCGCACCAAGAGGTTTTTTAACTCCTCGTTCCTGCCCCGAACCATTCAAGTCATGGAATGCCCTTCCAGTTTAAGTGTTTCGTCCTTCTTACAATCCTGGGTTTTTAGGCGGGGCTTGAAACGGCATCTCAGCAGGCCTTCAGGGTGAGAGTGACAGACTCAATGGACACTGTCTGTCCTTTTGTGCCTGTCAACCTCATATTTGGATCTCACGGCCGCTAACTATTAGTCCTGACCTCACTAGTCATTTTGATTGTCCCCAATCCTAACTATCCTAACTTCCTAGTCCTAACTATCCCTAATATTATAAATCCGAAAGTAACCCTGTCTTGTCTGTCTGTCTGTTACTCTTTCACGCCAAACTACTAAACGGATTTATATGAAATTTGGTATACAGATGATCTAGACCCTGAGAAAGAACATAGGCTACTTTTTATTGCGAAAAGGGGTTGTAAGGGGTTAAAAGGGGGGTATAAAATAAAATCTTTCCTTCAGGCAAAACCAGCAAACCAGCCAGGTCCTAGTCAACAACAACGCCGCTACGGTCCGCAACAGCAACTTCCGCAACAGCCGTAGAACCGTCATCCTCATCCACGGGTGGATGGGAGGCCCTACCCTCGGCTCCAACAGGATCCTGGTCCCTGGTGAGTATTTAAGGTATTACCAGTAGCGTTGAAACGTAAGGAGTTTGTTGGGAAAGAGTAAGAAAACATTTATTGACCACAACATATTTACACAGACAAAAAGACAAGATAAAGAAAACATAGAAGTTGCGGCCAACAAGGTTCAGCCTCAGCATGATGCTGCAGCCGCCGCTAGCAGCTGCTGCAGCGCTGAAAGAAAACACTCTTATTTTTACCAACAAACTGTATTCACGAATTTAGTAGGTTCTTCCAAACACACTCAAATATGTAGGTCCCGCTCAGCTCTAGCACTCCCCTGGTCTCTCGAAGATAGATCGGTCCTGGCTCTGAGCTATAAATTTTCTATTGATTGTTGACCTGGAGAACTGTTCAGGATACCGATTGACAGTTTCACTATCAATTGTGGACCTCGAAAAAAAAATTTTTATGTTTAGGACAATCAAGATGACCCCACTCCGCCTGATGGTAAGCGGCCGTGAGATCCAAATATGAGGTTAACAGGCACAGAAGAACAGACTAAGTACCTTTTAAGTCTGTCATCGTCACTCTGTCACTTTGCTCAAATGAAACTCTGTTACTTATTTACTATTTGAAAAGAATAACTACTGAGTTTCTTGCTGGTGCCTTTTCAGTAGAAATCGACGTTCCGAACCAGTGGTAGATTATTGTTTTGACTTTCATAAGTGTTGTGTATGGACCTAACTTG
The DNA here is from genome assembly GCA_014851415.1 of Cnaphalocrocis medinalis. Taxonomy (NCBI): domain Eukaryota; kingdom Metazoa; phylum Arthropoda; class Insecta; order Lepidoptera; family Crambidae; genus Cnaphalocrocis; species Cnaphalocrocis medinalis. The sequence continues at coordinate 4,743,451 of CM026302.1, forward strand.
AATGAAGATTTCTATTTACCGAAGGCCTGAGATGCCGTTTCACGCCCCGCCTAAAAACCCAGGATTGCTAGCTAACTTAGACCCTTAAACGAAGTAGAGCGAGCTACAAGTGTTTTTTAAACCTCAAAATACTCTTTCCTCCATTTCAGCATACCTGGCCGGCGCTGATGTAAATGTCATCGTCGTCGACTGGAGTGATGGTTCCAGCTGGGGACCCAACGGAGTCGCCGTTGGTAAGAACACTGCAACATCTTTTTTATGATACAGGGCAGACGAACAGACAGATCACCTGGTGGTAAGCGATCATCGCCGCCACTGGATACGCGAACCACCAGAGGAGTCACAGGTAATCTGACGACCTTTTAAAAAGAAAGAGAGCGTAAGTACTCCGTTTTTTGTAAAAAATTTAACGGAAATACCGCAAACGACGGTGCATTCCATAGTTTTTAGAATTTTGCAAAAGCTTGCAAAATCTTGTAATCACACAATGTGAGAAGGCATGGGTTTTTCATAGTGTGGCCCTGCCTCATAAACCAAAGGTGAATGGCCCGATGGCGCGTTAGGAGTGACACTGCCTCATAAAAAATTTCGTCTTGGGACACTGCGGTAAATGCGCCGAAAATATGCTACGTAGCTTCCCGCAGCTGCCAAGCCGAGTTGGATTCGCCGATCGACCTATTTCTTGAAGTTGGACTACCAAGTTGAACTTTTTGTCCGAGATATATTCGTCTACAACTTCCAGTGTAGAGCTTCCAAATTTTACAGGAGTGAGTATGATTTGGTTAGTCAACATAACTTAGAACTTTTGGTTTATAAGCCAAAGACTGGCCGTATGGTGAATTGACAACGCATCTGCATTCCTTTCGGTGCGGTTATCAATTAACATCAGGTGACCTGCTTGCTTATTAGTCCCCCTATCTCATAAAAAGAAGATTGATACCCTATCTCATTGTCACCAGGTCGTGCTTGCGCCAACTTCATCAATTGGCTGAACCGTGAGACCAGGGCTACTCCTGCGCAGTACCACGTCATCGGCTTCAGCGTCGGCGGCCACGTGGCTGGTATCGTTGGCAGACATGTCTCTGGCACTGTTGACTATATCACTGGTAAGTGTATCTGATATATCATCATCCGAGAACGCACAAAAGTGGTAGATGTAGGGTACCGAGCCGCTAAACTAAAGTGGGCATGGGCAGGCCATGTATGCAGAAGGGGAGATGGAGGTGGACAAAGGATGTTCTTGAATGGAGACCAAGAGACGGAAAGAGGAGTGTTGGCGGACAAACTGCCAGATGGTCCGACGACATCAAGGCTCAAGCTGGGGCAGCGTGGTCCAGGAAGACCCACGACAGAAGGAAGTGGAGGGAAATTGGAGAGGCATATGCTCTGCAGTGGGCAAATACATGCTGCTGAAGAAGAAGAAGAAGTATCTGATATCGTCTTCCTAAGACACAGACATTGTAGGGAGTGAAGAAACGCACCGGGGAAAGAGCCCTTAGCAAGTACCTGGTGAGCGTCTCCCAAGATTCGGTTCGTATGCCGAGACGGTAGGAAGGACCATGGGCTGGTGGAGGGACCTCATTATATCGTCTTCCTGCGTCTGTTTTCCTTAATTTTTAAGCTAGAGTGAATAGAGTCCTTTTGAGTAAGCCCTCTCCATCGTAGGCTTCATCTCAACTTTAGAATTCAGTATGGAGTCAAAGGTATCAGTATCACTGATAAGTGGGAACTCTGGTAACTTCAACATATCTCTGGTAACAGCGTCTGCATCTCTGGTAAGTGGCAACATCACTCTGAGCTTCATCAGGCATTTCTGGTAAAATTTAAAACTTATTACCCTTTCGGCAGACATCTATGTAACGTCAACGAACTGATGATTACCTCGGTGGCGCAGTGACTAGTGGGTCGCACTTCAATAGCTGCGCTCGTGGTCCCTGGTTCGATCACCGGGACATGCTAAAAATTTTACCTGAGATTTTCCGTTCAGAAATTCTCAGCCCGAAGTCTAAAAGTTGGTGGTCTTGTACCCCTCGGAAAGCGCGTTAAGATGTTGATAGGATCTAGTTCTGATTGACTGGCCAGATGGCGCATTTGGTAGTGACCCTGCCTCATACGCCAAAGGTCGTGGGTTCGATCCCCACCCTGGACAAATATTCGTGTGATGGACACCTGTATTTTATTTGTGTTTCCTATGTTGTCTTATATCTATCACACAAGTGCTTAAGCTACTTAGTACGGAGTTAGGTCAACGTATGAGATGTTGTGAGAATTTATTAATTTGTCCGCGATATGGCTCGAGCCCCCCACTTCCCTTAAATGGGGGGTGTGAAAAGGGGAAAAAAGTATCCTATGTTACTCTCGATCCCCTCAAATATCTCCACTTAAAAATCACGTCAATTCGTCGCTCAGTTTTGCCGTGAAAGAAAGACAAACATACAGACAGACAGACACACTTTCACATTATGGGATAACATTAGTATGGATTTATTCCAATGGTATCCTCCTCAGGTTTGGACCCTTCCGTCCGCTGGGAAGCCAATGAGCTGTTCCGGCCCAACGACGGGCGGTATACCGAGGTGATACACACCAGTGCTGGGGTGAACGGCTGGTTGGACCCCCTAGCGCAAGTTGACTTCTACCCCAATGGCGGACGCAATATGCCGGGCTGCAACTTGAGCGTTGTGTGTGATCATGAGAGGTGAGTAAAGTTGGTTTTTAAGTGAAATTGTGGTAGTGGGATAGCATTGAGCGTCGAAGAGAGCTTATTTAAGACCAAGACCTTAGTAAATAGTCATTGAACAAAATTGCGAACTTTGACGTTGGAGGCCTTGGCCTCCTTGGGTCTTGACCCACCTTGGATCAGTGAGCCAGCGTAGTAAGTAGGTGATGGTGGGTGGGATCAGGAAGTTGAGGGGGTGAATCACTATTTTTTCCGCTTTGGTAAGGAATTCCGAATTCGAATTTGTAAAGCTTTTTGCTCATGTCCTAACTAACAGTGCGTTGATGACCGTCATTAATTTGTTTTTTTCTTGAATTTTTCGAATACTTACACTCCGGTTTCTGATCACCACACCGCATCAGGCAAGCGTGGTGGTAAAGCGTAATCCCATCAGAGTAGCGCTGACTTGATTTCTATGATTAAGACCTTTGCCCTTTGGGACAGTAGCCTGATACTTGATTCTTTCTTTCCCAGGTCGTACCACTACATGGGAGAGTCCCTTAGGTCCGGCGGCTTCTCCGGACGCCGATGCAACACCCGGCATGACGCGCAACTGGGAAACTGCAACCTCAGCGGCAGCTTGAGGATGGGTGGCAGCAGTCCCAAACCTGGGTAAGAATTGCAAAAAAAAAAGTTTTTTTTAAGTTATTGTTAGCAGACGAGCAGGCGGAGTGAGTGTGGGTACCGGAGGCCCACCCGGGGGGGAAGGGGATAAAAGGTTGGCAGCGCACTTGTAACTCTACTGGTGTTGCAGGTGTCCATGAGCGGCGGCATTGCTTACCATCAGGTGATCCGCCTGCCCGTCTGCTACCTATCACATAAAAAAAAAATACTTACTTGGTTTGTATCTCTTTTCAGTTCCACTGGAATCTGGTGGCTGAGGACAAACGCGAACACTCCATTCTCTCAAGGCTGATATGGAATGTGATCTGTACCACATTAAGCAATAAAATCTTTATTTAATTTCTTTTTTATTTACCCAGTTGTTCTAGTACTTCTGGAATTTCAAATACTTTAAATAAACGGGATTAAACGTACATACTAGCACTTACTGCTTGACGTTTCGACTGCGTTACAACAGCCGTGGTCACAAGCGGACTGGAGGCGCGCGGCGTCGTCTGCTACGCCTGGCTTGTGCATCTTCGGATACCCTCTCGTTTTCGATATTTGCACTGCCACTGAAAACACGAAACGCTTGCGCGATGTAATTTAGCACAGCGCCATCTATTGGTTCATTTCGGAATTCCGGTCCCGAAGCGAAGTGAGGGCGGGCCACTATAAAACAATAAACCTAACTACTTATTAAACGTTTTATTTTTAAGTTATATTCAGATTTTGGTCTAGCGCATAACCTTGGGTGCAAACTATCTTTCGAATTTTTCGAGTACTCATACGGCTCGGGTTTGTGATGACCAATCCGCGAAACAAACCACGCTTGCCATTAGGCAGGTTTTTATAATTATTTAACCAATAGATGGCGCTGTGTCCAATTACATCGCGCAAGCGTTTTGTGTTTTCGGTTTACCTATAAGCCTTGTCGTTGTCTATAGAAGTTATCTCTTTATAAGTAGTATAGATATAGACTAGTGGCCCGCCCTCACTTCTCTTCGGGACAGTAGATTCAAACTGAACTAATAGATGGCGTTAGGCGTCGATTACATCGCGCTAGTGTTTCGTGTTTTCGGTTTACCTTCCTTACGGTCCATATCGTTGTCTATAGACGTTATCACTTTATTAATAGTATAGATATAGATCGATAGATGAAGGAAATAGTCTACAGTCAGCAACAAGTCCTTGCGTTTTGTATTAACCTCAGATTTATCTAATCAGATTTTTAAATTATACCACTTTTGTTATAATCTAATAATATTTATGGCACTTTTACAAGAAATAAGCTAACAGTGAAAGTTGGGTAGGGCTGTCTCCAGATAGAAATAAATAAATTCATTCAACATCTCATACATTAACCTGACTCCGTACTAAGTAGCTTAAGCACTTGTGTTACAGATATCAGACAACAGAGGAACACAAATATAATAGCTGCCTTATAATACACCCAGACACTAAACTGACACAAGTATTCATCACACGAATGTTTGTACAGGGTGGGGATGGAAACCACGACCTTTGGCTTTTGAGGCAGTCTTTTTTTTATGTGATAGGTAGCAGACGAGCAGGCGGATCACCTGATGGTAAGCAATTGCCGCTGCCCATGAACACATGCAACAAGTGCGCTGCTAACCTTTTATCCCCTTCCCCCCGATGGGCCTCCGGTACCCTCACTCACTCGGCGAAACACAGCACAGGGGCTGCTTCACGCCGGTTTTCTGTGAGGGAGTGGTATCACTCTGGTCGAGCCCGCCCATTCATGCCGAAGCATGGCTCTCCCACAATTAAATAATTTAAAAACTTAGCCATGACAGAGCCACGCTTCAGCATGAATTGGCTGGCCCGACAGAAGTGATACCACGGCCTTACAGAAGTTACCGGAAGGCCCACTGGTCGAATGAGGGCTAAAGGTTGGCAGCGCACGTGACTCTAAGTACTGGTGTTGCAGGTGTCTATGGGCGGCGAAAATCGCTTAACATCAGGGGATCCGTCAGCTCGTCTGCCAACTATCACATCAAAAAAACGTGCGCTCATTTCATTCTCCAATGATTTTTTTATTGCGTCGAAAAAATTAAAAAACATTTAACCCTATTTTTGAATCGCAATAAACGGTAATCCATAGATAATGTTTTATTATGCCTTGTGCATTTACTTAAATACCTGTTATCAGTCCGCGCGTACGCATATCAATCAATAATCATGTTACGAGCTACTGTCTTATTGTGTGTGCTGGCGGCCGTTGCGGGTAAGCATATTAAATAATTGGACACAGGACCACTAAATAATTGGACACAGGACCACTAAATAATTGGACACAGAATCACTTAATAATTGGACACAGAATCACTTAATAATTGGACATAGAATCACTTAATAAGTAGACATAGAATCTCAAAATAATTGGACACAGGACCAGTAAATAATTGCACATAGAACAACTTAATAATTAGACACAGAATCACAAAATAAGTAGACATAGAATCACTTAATAAGTAGACACAGAATCACTAAATAATTGGACACAGGACCAGTAAATAATTGCACATAGAACAACTTAATAAGTAGACACAGAATCACAAAATAAGTAGACACAGAACCACAAAATAAGTAGACACAGAACCACAAATAAGTAGACACAGAATCACTAAATAATTGGACACAGAATTACTAAATAAATGGGCACAGAACCACTAAATAATTTTAAATTAAAAAGTTTGTGCTAGGTTTACAGTTTTCAAAGTAGGCGCCCGACGTTCTCGATCTTATTATTTAGTGTTTTATCACGTCACGCGTCCGATGCATGCCTTGGTCACGGGCTAATTACACGTATGATCTCTTATAGCGTGCAACGCACGCAAAGTCATCAAGAGACGGAAGGAGAGAGAGAGGGAGAGAGAGAGGGAGAGAGAGGGAGAGAGAGGGAGAGAGAGAGAGGGAGAGAGAGAGAGAGGGAGAGAGAGGGAGAGAGAGGGAGAGAAAGAAAAGGAGAGAGCATTTATGTACATTGCCGTGCACAATATGTCCGTACTAACGTTTTTTTTAACCTCCTTCCAGCCGACCAAGCCACCGACTCAGACTCACGTTTTAATGGTTATACGGAGACGCGGTACCACTTGTTCACCAGGTCAGTATTTTCCTCATTAGCCATCATCATCATCAACCATCATCAACAATATTTCACAGACCCACAACAGAGACGACTTCATGGATCATTTATCATCAGACTAGTATGGTCATCTTTCAACATCATCTTCAACAATGATTAATTCATAGGAGAAGCCCGATGACCTAACCATCAGGAAAGTCTTTATTGACCATTTTCATCAGGCCACTGTCATTCCCATCCAACATCATCCATCATCAACCACCATTATTATTTAATGTGTAAAACTAAGCCTGGATTTGCTGCATGAACAATTTAACTATCAGGACATCATCCATTATCATCATAAACATGATTATGTATATTTTTTAATTTATTTAATTTATTATTATCACTTTGGTCCTACCAACAGACAAAACCCGCAAATGAGCCAGGTCCTCGAAGTAAATCACTTCAGTGCTCTCGTAAACAGCAACTTCAACAGACATCGGAGGACCGTGGTTCTAATTCACTCTATGAACAGCGGTCCTGTCACTGGGGCTAACACCGTTCTTATTCCATGTGAGTAGTCGGACAGGGGACATGGGTTAGGGGTTAGAGTTTAGGGGTCAGGGGCAGGGGAAAGAGTATATGGGACTGGGTTTGGAGACAGGGGATAGGGGATGAATACAGGGGGTAGGGCACATGGGCCAGGGTAAAGGGGGATAGGGGATGAAGATAAGAACCAGGGGACTGTGGACAGGGGACAGGGGACAGGGACAGGTGACAGGGGTCAAAGTTCAGTGGTCAGGGGTCAGGGGCAGGGGACAGAGGATAGGGGACTGGGGCTGAAGACAAGAGACAGGGCACAAGAGCCAGGAGGCAGGGGATGAATACAGGGGGAAGGGCACAGAGAACAGGGGATGAAGATAGGGGAAAAGGGAGATGTAGATAAGGAACAGAGGACAGGGAAAGGGGATGAATGCAGGGGGTAGGGCACAGGGCCAGGAACCAGAAAGAAAGAAAGAAATATTCTTTATTCAATTTAAGTCCTTATAGAACATTTATGAATGTTAAATATTATGTAATGAAAGCTACCGCTGATTCGGAAAGTCGAGATGAATCATCAAGAATGAATACAGGGGATGAATACAGGGGAAAGGGGACAGGGAACAAAGACAAGGAACAGGGGACAGGTGTCAGGGGCTGGGGACAGAGTACATGGGACAGGAAATGAAGACAGGGGAAAGGGGTATGAAGACAATCATCCGGAAACAGAGGACAGGTGTCAGGGGCAGGGGACAGAGTAAAGAGGACTGGTGATGAAGACAGGGGACAGGGAAAGAATACAGGGGACATGGGACAGGGGATGCAAACATGGGACTGGGCATAGGAGCTAGGGGACAGGAGATGAAGGCAGGGAACAGGGGGACAGGGGAAGGGGAAAAGGGACTGGGGAAAGGTTTAAGGGACTGGGGAAAGAGTATATGGGACAGGGAATGAAGATAGGGGACAAGGGTCAGGGAACAGGGGATGAAGACAGGGAACAGGGGACAGTGGACAGGGGATGGGGACAAGGAGCAGGGGACAGTGGACAGTGGACAGGGGTCAGGGGACAGGCTTTTTTTATTGGTTGGTTTACAATATTTTTTTATTGTAGCTTACTTGACTGGGAAAGATGTCAACATCATAGCTGTCGACTGGACTCGTGGGGCGCAATCTGCATCCAATGGAGTGGCCGTGGGTAAGACAATATCTATCTATCTATCTTCTATCCTTCTATATCTTTTTATCTATAAATATAATTCGAAGACTTTCGACTTAAGACTTTGAGGGATGGGTGACGAGAAGACTTAACGAAGCCTACCAAATGCTGCCCAGCCTAGCTGAATTCTTCTATAGGCTTCTCTCTCGAAGTTGTTTCTGCCTGATTGGTGCATTGGGGGAGACCTATGTCCAGCAGTGGACGAGCGTGGGTTGCTGATGATGATGATGAAATATAATTCTATACCTACTACCCTGCTGAAGCGGTCGGGAACTGTGTAGTGAAAGGCGGAGTTGGGGGAAAATCAGGCGTTGTATTTTTCAATTGAACATTCAAAACAAACGTTAAAAACTAAAGGTAGCGCAGGTTTGCGCGGTGTTGGGCAAATTTGTCCCTGGTACTCCATGACAGAATATTGTATCAAAGTCCTGTTAGGACTTGTTAGTAAGACCTTTTAATGACCTTTGACCATATTTAGGTTTCAAGATCTGATAGACCTGAAGATTTCTTACTTAAGCTTTTCCTCTCTGCAGGATTAGCAGTAGCTAACTTCATAAATTGGCTCAACCGTGAGTCTGGAGCGTTCCCAACTCAGTACCACATCATTGGATTTGGAGAAGGAGGCCATATCGCTGGCATCGTTGGTCGAAACGTTGATGGGAAAATCGATTACATCACTGGTAAGTAAGTAACATATCCATATCTGCCGCAGAACTGACAATTGGCGTAAACGAGTTCTGGAGTGGAGACCTCGTATTTGCAAACGTGGTGTAGGAGTGCCTCAGGCCAGATGGAGTGACGATCTGCGCATGAGGTCTGGCTGGAGCGGATGCGCCTGCTCCCGATTGGGATTCCGGTACCCTCACTCACTTTACCAAAACACAACGCTACTTCACGCCGGTCTTCTGTGAGGACGTGTTTCACTCCCGTTGAGCCGGCCCTTTCATGCCCAAGCATGGCTATCTCATATGTGATAACCAATCCGTATTAGGCAAGCAATCCGTATTAAGCGTAATCCCATCATAGTAGCGATTACTTGATTTCTTTGATGGAGGCCTTTGCCCTGCAGTGGGACAGTATATAGACTGATGCCTTACTTTTACAGGTCTGGATCCTTCCAAGACTTGGGAGGCAGCCAACACCCTTCGTCCTAATGATGCTACTTACACGGAGGCGATCCACACCAGCGCCGGCAACAGGGGCTGGTTGGAACCCCTGGCCCAGGTGGACTGGTACCCTAACGGGGGCCGTACGATGCCTGGATGTGACTCGGCTGTTTGTGACTCAGAGAGGTAGAGACTGGGTGTACTAACGTTCATAATCATCATCATCATTTTAGTTGAGGTCGAAACTGAGCGGCATGATCGTTCCATAATTTTGTCGATCCAGTTCATTTCAAAACAGGGTAGCATGATCGTACCATCGTCTTCTGGAAGAAGATCCATGCCAAAACTGAGTGGCATCACCGTACCACCGTTGACCGTACCATTGTCTTTCTCGAAGCAGTTCAGGCCAAAACTGAGAGGAATGATCGTACCATCGTCTTCTCAAAGAAGTTCAGTCCAAAACTGAGTGGCATGACCGTACCATCGTACCATCGTCTTCTCGAAGCAGTTCAGTCCAAAACTGAGTAGCATGACCGTACCATCGTCTTCTCCAAGAAGTTTAGTCCAAAACTGAGTGGTATGACCGTACCACTGTACCATCGTCTTCTCAAAGCAGTCTAGGCCAAACTGAGTGTCATGTCCGTACCATCGTCTTCTCGAAGCAGTTCAGGCCAAAACTGACTGGCATCACCGTACCACCGTTGACCGTACCATCGTCTTTTCGAAGCAGTTCAGGCCAAAACTGAGTGGCATGACCGTACTAACGTCTTCTCGAAGCAGTCTAGGCCAAAACTGAGTGGCATGACGGTACCAACGTCTTCTCGAAGCAGTTCAGGCCAAAACTGAGTGGCATGTCCGTACCATCGTACCAACGTCTTCTCGAAGCAGTTCAGGCCAAAACTGACCAGCATAACCGTACCACCGTACCATCGTCTTGTCGAAGAAGTTCAGGCCATTTCTTTGCTTTCCAGGGCCTTCCACTACATGGGCGAGTCTCTGTCCCGCGGTGGCTTCTCAGGGCTGTACTGCAACTCCCACCAGCACGCTGCCACTAGCAACTGCCGAAACATCGGCAAGTTCCAAATGGGCGGTGCCACTTCTAAGAAAGGGTATGTTTTTAGGTTTATTTTTTACTAGTGGCCCGCCCTCACTTCGCTTCGGGATAGTAGCTCAAAAATGAACTAATAGATGGCGCTGGTCGATTTCATCACGCTAGTGTTTCGTGTTTTCGGTTTACCTATGAGCCTTGTCGTTGATAATAAAAGTTATCTGATAATAAAAGTGACGACCCGGTTGGTTCAGTGGTAGTGAATGCTGCGTCTGGACCAAGGGTTGCGGGTTCGATCCCCGCACAGTACAAACATTGGTGTGCATGAACATGTCTGTTTGTATTGGTCTGGGTGTTTTCTATGTATTATAAGTATGTATTTACAAAAGAAAAGTATTATATGTATATATTTGTAATCCCACTGTTGGTTCTGATATCTGTAACACAGGTGCTTCAGCTACCTATCTCAGAGTCAGATCAATGTATGTGATGTAGTGAAAATATTATTATTATATCTCTTCATAAATAGTATAGAAGATAGATGTGATAGATAGCAGACAAGCAGGCGGATCACCTGATGGTAAGCAATTGCCGCTACCCATGGACACCTGCAACACCAGTGGAGTTACTAGTGCGCTGCCAAACCTTTATCCCCTCCCCCCCCGGTGGGCCTCCGGTACCCTGACTCACTCGGCGAAACACTAGTACAGGGGCTGCTTACACGCCGGTCTGTGAGGCAGTGGTATCACTCCGGTCGAGCCGGCCCATATCATACCGAAGCGTGGCTCTCCCACAATTTTTATCCTTACATACTATATTTTTTATACATAATACTTATGCTACTTTTTCTACTGCGGTAAGGTCGCGGGAGTCCCTTGGATGCGGGTGGTACAGGACCGATCTGTGTGGAGAACTTTGGGGGAGGCCTATGTCCAAATTGTCCAACAGTGGCCGTCTATTGGCTGACAAACGATTTTGATTCTGTTTCTTTCTTTACAGAGTGACTGGCGTGTGGTACGTGCGAACTAACATGGGCCCCCCATTTTCTCGGGGCTAATACGAGTTTCTTACGATTTTTATACTGAGAAGAGGTAATTAAATAATGATAAAAACTTCATTTAATTTTATTTCATCTACCCTAAAAGCATTTCCAGACCAATCGATCGATTATCGATCAAAAGCATCGGTCATCGATCATAAGTATCGATCATCGTACAAGTATCGATCATATATTAATTATTGCTAGTCAAAAGCATCGATCGTCGATCAAGCGCATCGATCATCGATATTTTTTTTCGCTTAGGTATCTTATTATAAATTGGGGTCAGTGACCTCTATCACGTAATGTAGGTAGCTTATACAAAGTCTTTTGGATATCTGTCAACATATCAGAGGTCAAATGAAGTGAAATGAAGGTCAAAGCGATTTTATTAAAAATATCCAAGATCCTGAACTATTAAATTTTAAAAACAATGAAATATTGTGTGAAATACAAATGCCTCGATTTTTTTTATGGTATAGGTAGCAGACGAGCAGGCGGATCACCTGATGGTAAGCAATTGCCGCTGCTCATGGACACTTGCAACACCAGTGGAGTTACAAGTGCGCTGCCACCTTTTATCCCCTTCCCCCCGGGTGGGCCTCCGCGATAGGTCGATGATATTACCAAAATAGGAGGTCCTGCTTGGATCCGAGCAGCTCAGGACCGGGAACTTTGGCGGAAAAGAAAGGAGGCCTATACCCAGCAGTGGGTACTGCCGGGCTGATGATGATGATGATGACGCGGGTTTCTGTATTTCAAAGTAAAACACAGTAAGTGGAGAATAAAACAAAAATACCTTGAAATAGTTACTTCTTTAATTTTGAAATCAAAGTCATCCAAATAAGATTCTTAAAACGGTGTCCATTTGGTTGCTTTTTGTTGGATAGTGTTCGAACTGAAAATGCAAAATAAAAATATAAAAAAATACAGGTTGTCCCAAATCTTAATCACAATAAAAATAATAAAAACATTCTACCTAAGTTCTTTTAAAAACAAAGAACATTAAAAATATTTCAGGGGAAATGCGGTAAAAGGTAAGCAGCGTACTTGTAACTCCACTGATGTGGCAGGTGTCTATGGGCGGCGGCCATTGCTTACCATCAGCTGGACTGGACTAAGATGCGCACCACGACAAAATTTTGTCGACTCTCGTTCGCGAGAGCGCTCCGCACCGCTCATCGCTCAGTCAGGTGAGCGAGAAGCAACTTGCGCCGACGCAATTACAAGTGTCGGCAGGTGCACCGTCTGCTCGTCTGCCACTTTACTTACTTTAAAAAAAACTCTCCTTTCCTCCAGATTGAGTCTCCGGTACAGGAGACTCAAAATACTTCGGCTTCCCACTTAAACGACGGGTCCCAAGACTAAAATCGTATCTGCTAAGTAAAAACATACCAGATACACCATTATTCTTGGGACCTGTCGAATATTAAATACTGTACTTACATTCAAGAATTAACTTAAGTTCATGAGTTTCTTCTCATTGAAGCTGTAAAAAACAAAATAAATATTTAAATAAATAAATTCGCCAAATCACAGAGACCAATCAATCTGATGAGTACCAGTTGACGACAATTAACTGGGGGCGTCAACTCAGAACACCCAGACCCAAGAAAACTTAGTAAATGTGGTTTCCTAAATTGAATTGACCAGGAATCGAACCCGGGACAAAAAAACGTGTTCTACCAACCATTCTGAACAATATGACTAGTTATTTTGTTCTATGATTTTTTTTATGAAAACGATCAAGTCACGTGACCGATTTTGTTTGAAAAATTGATTTTATAATCGAATTTCCAAAAGAAATCAAACAATTTGTTGCTCAGAATGGATAGAACACATGGTTAAAGAGATGTAAACTGATACAACCTGTAGATTAGTGTGATTCTATTAATGTTTCATATTTAATTTTATTAATTTCAGATACTTACTAGTTCTATTTTTGGGGTCTGAAAATGTAACAATAAAAAACAATATTAACAAATAATTTTGTAACAATAACAATAAAATATGATAACATCACATGCCCGAAGTATGTTCGAAAAATTCGAAACATACTTTTCCTCGAGCCGGGAATCGAGTCCGAGATCTCAAGATTATGGGCTATGGCCCGATTCTTAAACCACTAGACCAACGGGGTTTTTGCATGTATTTATTATTATCTGTAAATATTACCATGTTTTTTTGCAAAAAACAGAAATATTCTTTATACAATTTAAGTCCTTACAGAACATTTATGAATGTCAAATATTATGTACGCTCGCTGATTCGGAAAGTCGATTTCTACCGAGAAGAATCAGCAAGAAACTCAGTAGCCACTCTTTTCAAATTATGATCATTACAATTTTCATTCTGATAATAATTAAAAAAAACCTTATTATGATTATAGCAACAGTATGATCTACAATGCTTTATATCGTTTGAATAATCGTCAAAGTAAAATTATTATATATATTTAATAGAATAGGAGAGGAGATTAAGTTTATGTCCAGGAATCCTTATCATCTAAATAATCTTCTACATTATAGTAGCCTTTCTGCATCAAGAAGTTTTTAATATTAAATAAATAATTATAAGAACTAATTATATAATTATACAAATACTTCATATAACCGGGACTAAACGCGACGAAATTTAATAAGTACATTTTAGCATTTACTGTTGCAACGCAGTCGAAACGTCAAGCAGTAAGTTCTAAAATGTACTTTTTAAATTTCGTCGCGTTTAGTCCGGGTTAAATATGAAGTATTTGTATAATGCAAAGCGAAAGTTTAAAATAATTATAATTATATTAATATTCTATAATAATTTGTACTCACTTCCACCAACAACTGATCCTAAACCTCCCAGGACGCCGCCCAGACCTCCTAAGAGAAAGTTTTAGTTAACTCTTAACTCGCTTTATGGCTTCAAGAAAATAATAATACCTACGTAATAAAAAGATTCATAGTCATAGACAATTTTCAGGGGGAATGGCTTCGCCAATGCACCTTTAGGTAGGATATTGTCGAAAATTTGACTTGGTCATTTTGTTTGGACTCCCCAAACAAAATGACCAAGTTATATGAAAGTCATTTCAACTTATTTAAAGTCATATAGTTAAAATTATTAGGTACTTTACGAGTATAATAGTAAAATTAAACATAATAATTGATGTATCTGTCGCAGCCGGATCGTATAATCCGCCGAATTAAATCACGGCTAGCTGTTTTGAAATGCGGCGGATCAACGATTAGAAGCATTGTCATTGAGATACGTTCTTCAATAAGGCGGGCGACGTTTAGCCATAAAACACAACGACGTCTATGACGACGAATATGACGTACAACATCTTATTATGAGAAGTGTTGCCACAACACAAAGGTTAGGGTTATTTTTTTATGGCCACCCAGAAATCCTTAATTTTATTCCGGGTGGTCATAAAAAAAAATAACCCTAACCTAACCTATCATCATACAAAGGGTGAACATAAAAAATGGCTAATCGTTAAACCGCCGCATTTCAAAACGGCCCTGTGTTGGAAAACAGCTAGGCGTAATGTAATATAGCGGATTAAACGATCGGGCTGCGACATATCCACAAACAAAAAAAGTATTTTATATTATAGAGTAGGTAGGTATATGAATTTCAAAAAATCATTGAATAAAATTAAAAGTTGTTTAGAGTGCTTATTAGAACAAGTGGTAAAAGAGATCTAAATGTTCAAACACCCTGTAGAACCAATGGAAACCGAACTCATGTTAAGATGGCGATACGTTTAAGCCACTGAGATACCATGGGTCGCTCTTAACTATAAAATTAATTGGGGGGGAAAGGAGTCAAAGGTTGACAGCGTACTTGTGACTCTCCTGGTTGTGTTAAGTATGTTTTCTTTTTTTTTTATGTGATAGGTAGCAGACGAGCAGTCGGATCACCTGATGGTAAGCAATTGCCGCCGCCCATGTAAACATGCAACACCAGTGGAGTCACAAGTGTGCTGCTAACCTTTTATCCCCTTCCCCCCCCGATGGGCCTCCGGTACCCTCACTCACTCGGCGAAACACAGCACAGGAGCTGCTTCACGCCGGTTTTCTGTGAGGCAGTGGTATCACTCGGTCGAGCCGGCCCATTCATGCCGAAGCATGGCTCTCCCACAGTTAAAAGTCTCCCAAGTTAATGTATTATATAAGTTCAACAAGTGTCAAGTATGTAATGTAATATCAAAAACTAGTTAGCCGTCTTCGCTTGCTGTGCCCTCCCAGGGTGTCACATGAATACTTTAGTAATTTCTGTTCCACATTGTTTTGTAATGTAAAAGTAAAGTAAAGTATCAGCCTATATACTGTCCCACTGCAGGGCAAAGGCCTCCATCATAGAAATCAAGTTATCGCTACTATGATAGGATTAGGCTTAATCACCACGCTTGCCTAATGCGGATTGGTGATCACAAACCCGAGCTATGTTTGAAAAATTCGAAACATACTTTTGCTCGACCCGGGAATCGAACCCGGGACCCCGAGATCACGGCCCGGTACTTAAACCACTAGACCAACGGGGCGTTTTGTAATGTGATATGCAATAAATGCTTTGAATTTGAAATGGTGCAGCTGTCTATGGGCAGCGGCAATTGCTTACCATCAGATGATCCGTCAGCTCGTCTGCCACCTATCACATAAAATATATTTTTACATACTAGTATAGGACGTAGCAGGGCAGCTAAAGCTGACTGCGACGCGTTTCCTGTAAAATAATAAAAGAAAATAAGAATAGTATCACAACTATTAATTGCTAATTTATTATCTATTATAAGTTATTTTAAAATGTAACATATAAGAAGCTGTATATTTCCTTAAAGAGAAATAAATAAATGTAGCGCTAGTTTTTACTCGACTGGCTGGATGGCGCGTTTGGTTGTGATATAGTACTTAAATACACAGACACTAAACAAACACAAATGTTCATCACACGAATGTTTGCCCAATGTGGGGATCGAACCCACGACCTTTGCCGGATCTTCTCATCAGAATCAACTTTCCGATACCGGTGGTAGAATCGCAATATGTCTATTTATTTTTTAGTATATCTTATGTATCAAGAAATATAATTTAATTTCATTTAAATTATATACATTATTTTTAAATAGTTTTAAATATTTTCTTTATGTATGACGATTTGTAAGTGCTATGTACAAGCCTATGCAAATAAAGAATATTTTGACTTTGCGTATGATTCAGGGTCACTACCAAATGCGCCATCCGTCGTCTCAATAGTATTGATACTATTGCACTTTTAACTTATTTTGATATCGAATACTCCAATAAATACACAAGCCATATCATCCTTGTTAGACGTACCGATGCCATAGAAAATACCACTTAGGCCAGCACCAAGCGCATTTCCTATACCTCCCGTAGTTGGCAAGACATCCTCTGTAACATAAGAATAATCCATTTAATAGTAGACAGTCAATATTAAAAATATATTAAAATAGAAGTCATTTATTTCAACTGATATAAAGTCATATAGTAAAAATTATTTCTTAATTATAGGTACTTATTATTTTTGTTATACCTACCTATTGTTATAATAAAATAAACTTACGCGGAAGTCGCTGCGGCAGACAAAGAGCTGCACCTAGCTAAAAATAAAACATAAAATAATGTAATTGTAAAAATAAATAACAATAATGCGATGTTTTATTTATTTCTCTTTCACATTATAACCAAAATATTACTTCATATAAAAATTATAACATCAAGATTACAATGAATTGGTCTTGTAAGAAACTGGCGTCTGTACTAGGAAAACCTGTCAGGAACAGTATTGGTCCTAATATACTGCCTTGAGGGACGCCATATAATGTAGGGAGATCTTAGCTTATACTTTCATCTATTGTGACAAACTAGGCACGTCCCGTTAAGTAGCTCTGGAAGAAATCTAGTTGTGTACATCTTATGCTAAGGTTTGGAAGTTTTTGAAGAAGTAATGGGACAGAAACCGTGTCAAAGGCCTTCCAAAGGCCAAGAAAATGAGAAATGTATAAAATATCGATACGTAGTATCGATCTTAGCTGGCCCAGGCAATAATATCGACAGTTTTATTGGGAGATTTGCTGAAAGTCGCAGGAATTCCTTGTATGCGGGCGGCACAGGATCTGTGTGTAAAATATTGGGAAAGGCCTATATCCAGAAGTGGACTTTTTGATTTTAAAATATAATGATGATGGTGATTTATTCTAACATTTCAAAGACTTTATTTACGTAAATATATAACAATTTATTCGAAACTGTAATTGAACTTATCAATGCCAAAAGTCTGTTTGTCTCACTATTTTCAAGGATATAAACACTTTAAAGTATCATTTTGTAATTTAAAACCGTGGGAGAGTCACGCTTTGCATGAATGGGTCAGCTCACCCGGAGCTTCAGAGAACTTAGTGTCAGCCCGAAGTCAGAAAGTTGGCGGTCTTGTACCCCCGTGCCTCGGAAAGCAAGTTCACCTGTGGTTCTGCGCCTGATCCCTCTTCAGTCATGTCACACCTCTTGCCCTATTCAAATGAGGGTTAGGAGATAGAGAGTGCATGTGTGTGCGCACACACGTGCACTCTCTATCTCCTAAATACACTGTGCACTTTAAATGTCCTGCGTCAATGGCTGATCGATGAGGCCGCCAAAGCAGGTTCATCTTTATCATCATCATCCCGGATGTACTCACTGCTATATGACGTAAAAATAAAAGTCAAGAGTGTTCTTAGCTAGTATGTAGATTAGATGTTTTTTTTCCCAGGGGAAACCAACATGGCCTTCACCTTGCCACATGTAGGAGACAAGGTGGTGTGTGGGACTCTAACCCTAACCAAAACCCCTGGGGTGTCCATCTCAGCGCAATCGCGGTCGGATACCCCACAGCCGGGACTGGACCGTACCGCAAATCGCGCTCGCCACTTTGAGCCAAATTGTTTGGCTTAATGCAGCCCTTCCCAAATGCGCGACCTACCAGGACACCCAGTAGGGTATTTTCCCTCGCGGAGTCGTGATTTTGATCAAGCCACTCCCCAGTAGTGGCATGCTCACGTACTCCGAAGCCCGTTTAGTCGCCTCTTACGACAGGCTGGGAATAGATTAGATGTCTCCCAACTTAAGATGGCCGCCACCACAAAATGATGACTTGCATATTTTTACTTGATTCCCAAAAAATAGGTATCAAAGAAAGGGCTTGAGTAGTAGTACTTATACATACATTATGACAACTTGTCGGGGTTTTATACATATTTAAATTTTAGTCAGTTATTTTAGGAGAGCATTATAAAACTTACCATTAAAGCGACTAAGAAGAAAATCCTCATATTTGCCGATTCTTTGCCTGTTTTCGAAACACTAGGAATGCATAAGGAAAAATACTTCTTTTATACAGCAATTAGGTATACAATGATATGGAAATAGAGGTAACTAAATTTAATTGACGTTAAATGCAAAAATGTACGTCTGTAAAAATGTGAAAAATACTTTTTTCGCCTAAATGTGTATCAATGTGCCTTTTACTCTCCATTGTTATAAGTAGCAGACGAGCAGATGGATCACCTGATGGTAAGCGATTGCCACCGCCCATCAGTGGCGGGGCAAGATCTAATTTTGATGTGGGCAAGACTGATTTCGCGAGGCCCTTTTCTGTTACCACGAGGCTACCTACCACTGCCCACACGTGGGCCACTGCCCACACCTTGGGCGCAAGGTGGCGACCTCTGCCGCCCATAGACACCGGCAACTCCAGTAGAGTCACAAGTACGCTGCCAAACTTCAACCTCCTTTCACCCCAATGGGCCTCCGGTACCCTTACTAGATAAAATCTTTCTTCTGTCGTGTCACACGGGTCCCATCGAAACAAAAGGGCGAGAGAATAGAGAGTGCATCTGTGTTTGTGCATACACTTGAGCTCTATAATATAGTGGCCCGCTCTCACTTCGCTTCGGGACCGTAATTCAGAAATGAATCAATGATGGCGCTGTGTCTAATTACATCGCGCAAGCGTTTCGTGTTTTCGGTTTACCTATAAGTCTTGTCGTTGTCTATAGAAGTTATCTCTTTATAAATAGTATGGATATGGATACTGCGTACCTACGTGGCTGATCACTTCCCGTGTCGAGCAAAAGTATGTTTCGAATTTTTCAAACATAGCTCGGGTTTGTGATCGCCAATGTGAATTAGGCACGCGTGGTGATTAAGCCCAATCCCATCTAGTAGCGATGATGGAGGGCTTTGCCCTGCAATGGGACAGTATATAAAGCTCATACTGTAATATACTTTGCTTTTTATGTGTAGGTACTTATTTTCTATACCTACTAGTGGCCCGCCCTCACTTCGCTTCGGGACCGTAATTCAGAAATGAACCAATAGATGGCGCTGTGTCCAATTACATCGCGCAAGGGTTTCGTGTTTTCGGTTTACCTATATGCCTTGTCGTTGTCTATAGAAGTTAACTCTTTATAAATAGTAAAGATTGGTGTTCTGTGTTCTACCTATTGCTGTATTTATAAATTTTTGTATTGTACTTAGTAGTGTAATGTATTTTGTCTGCGGTCAATGTTTTACCTACTTACCTTCGCTATGTGTATTCTACCGAATATACCATGGGGAATGCTCTGAGGAATTGTTCGGATTGATTCCTGCCGCTTCATTTCGCCACCGTTCCACTCGACAACAGTTCCACCCACATCATTTAGATGCTTGGCAATCTTCAACTGTGCGTTTCTCAAGAAACTTTCTGCCTCGAACTACAAAACTATGGAATGAACTGTCACCAGCGGTATTTCCGAACCGATACGACCCACAAACCTTTAAAAAGCGAGCGTATTCCTTCTTAAAAGGTCGGCAGCGCATTTGCGACTCCTCTGGTGTTGCAGGTGTCCATGGGCGGCGGTAATCACTTACCATCAGGTGAACCGTCTGTTCGTCTGCCCCCTATCTCATAAAAAAAAAAAACCTACTTACTTATACAAGGTGAATTTTAAAAACTATCCCAATTTTTATGCTCGACTTAGAATCTGTAAGTGAACAGCTTTCTCCTATACTCTGATTCATAATGTGACTGTAAACTGACAGATGAAAATGACAAGTTTCTATGCATTTGACATTTTTCATGTGTCAAATTGAGTGATAATGTATGGGGATGACACATTGACATCTGTCAGTTTACTTTACATGATTATGAATCAGAGTATAGAAACATGGGTCGAATTATGTTATGTCAAATTATTTTTCATACATACCAGACTGATCACGCGATCGATATAGTATGGGAAGTTCAAAATGTTTTGTCGTATTTCGACTAATGTTTCTTGGAGAGAGTGTACATACAGATTCTGAGTTCAGCTTAAAAAATTGGATGGTGATTAAAACTATTTGGGTGGTTATTAAAAATTCCACTTGTATATCTGTAGCGCTACCATGAGTTGATATCTAAAACTGACATAACGTAAGCTATTGCTCTGTCTCTTTCAAATGCATCACAATGAAAGAGACAAAGCGATAGTTTTCGATAGCGAGGATAGTATTTAAAACTCATGGTAAGGCTACCCATAGTACTACTTCAACCGACACGTCTAAAATAGATTCTACCGATTAGTCGACGATCGATCAATTGGCTCAGTAACACCCTTATCTAGGGGGAAGGGGGTATTGAAAAAAAAAAGCTTATACACTTAATCATTAACATTTATTTAAATAAATTATTACAATAAATTAGTGCTATCAAACTGTCGATATTTTCCATACGAAACGACAATCCTATCGACAGTAACATCGATACTATTTTAGTTCCAAATTCTACCAATAGATGGCGCTAGCAAAACGTTGGTTTTTTTTTTGGTTGGAGGCCCAATTGGGGGGGAAATGGCGTTTATTTATTTGTTCAAAACTTTATTGCACACCTAGGTTAGGCTAGTTCTTCTATTGCAACAAATGTTTGTTGCAATAGATGAACTTAATACCCAGGGGCATTATCAGGGGGTTGAAGGTTGGCAGCGCATTTGGGACTCTACTGATGCTCTCTATTTGCATTGTCTGTGCCGTGACACCCCGTTGTTCTAGTGGTTTAAGTACCGGGCCATGATCTTGGGGTCCCGGATTCGATTTCCGTGTCGAACAAAAAGTATGTTTCGAATTTTTTGAACATAGCTCGGGTTTGTGATCATCAATGCGTAATCCTCTTAGCTATGACTTGATTTCTATGATGGAGGCCTTTGCCCTGCAGTGGGACAGTATATAGGCTGATACTTTTATAAAACCGTAAGCCCAGAAATGAACTTCCTTTTGAAGATATATTTTACAGTACCTACACAATATTAATGTTTGTATAAATTACTGGTATGGCCCACCCTCACTTCGCTTCGGGAACGTAATTCAGAAATGAACCAATAGATGGCGCTGTGTCCAATTGCATCGCGCAAGCGTTTCGTGTTTTCGGTTTACCTATAAGCCTTGTCGTTGTCTATAGAAGTTATCTCTTTATAAATAGTATAGATATAGAAGATAGAAGAAGAAGAAGATATGCATAAACAAATAAATTCATGTAATAAGACGTCTGCCAAGACTTGCGTTTAGTATGTACATTAACAATCTCGTTTTATATTTTCAGGGCTGATTTCCGTCTGCTTCTCGAAAGTTATCTGAAAAAAGAATTACTTAAGTAAAGATTAATTGCAATTATAATCTTACGTAAGTGTTAATTAATAGATTTTTTTTCGACAATTTGAATTTTCTGACAATTAATCTTGTTGAAGCATACGTGCGCAACTGTAGGTGGCAGATGAGCCGACGGATCACCTGATGGTAAGCGATTACCGTCGCCCGTAGACAACTGCAACACCAGTGGTGTCACAAGTGCGCTGTTTACTTTTATACCCCCCTTCCCCTGGATTGGGCCTCCTGTAATCTCACTCACTTGGCGAAACTCAGCGCAGGCGCTGCGCGCTGCTTCGGTGGACTTCTGTAGAGCCGTGGTATTCGAGCTGGCCCATTCATGCCAAAGTTTGGCTCTTTTACGATCTTTTAGTTGTGCTTTTAGCCTTTTAACTCAATTTTGCATTAGGTATGCGTAGTACGCACGGGAGCTTAAAAAAACCTATCCCATGAAAAACTAGCAGGTGACCCGCTTGCTCGTTCGCCATCTTTAATATAAAAAAAGTAAGTGGGTTAACTGGTTGAGAATGTCCCTGGGCATTAAGTTCGCCTATTATGTCTAGTTTGTGCAATAAAGTTTTAATAATAGCAGGTACCTGCTAATTTCTTTACATTCCTCCATCTGCAATAGAAAAAACATAGGTAAATATTATTACAAAGATAATTACTTATGTCTATAAAATTTATAAAGATATATTTTTTTTTGTATGTGATACCTAGGTAGCAGGCGAGCAGGCGGATCACCTGATGGTAAGAAATTGCCGCCGCCCATGGACACTTACAACACCAGTGGAGTTACAAGTGCGCTGCCAACCTTTTATCCCCTTCCCCCCGAGTGGGCCTCCGGTACCCTCACTCACTCGGCGAAACACAGCACAGGGGCTGCTTCACGCCGGTTTTCTGTGAGGCAGTGGAAATTCTCTACAGAACGAAAAAGCGCGATGTAAATGACGCCTAGCGCCATCTTTTGTGTTACATTTATTAATTTGTGTTATATTCTATATTCATTTATCTGGTAGCGGGAATATATTAAAGTGTTCATCACACGGATGATCATAATTTTTAATGATTTAATTCAATTCCAGTTGTCCCTACAAGGTAAGTAGGGACAACGGGAATACGCCATCAATTCAGTCTAATCACGATTATCTCTTTTTTTTTAGTGAGGACAATCAAGATGACCTCACTCCACCTGATGGTATGTAGCCGTGAGATCCAAATATGAGGTTGACAGGAACAAAAGAACTAATTTTTTATACATAGAATTGAATGCAGAAGTAAGAACACTTACTGGCCTCATTTCTAGGTGCTGTAAAAAACAATAATCATATTAAAAAAATAGCTGTTACATCCGTATGTCATAGACATTTTGTGTCACACACACGGACAGACAGACAGACATGATGAATCAGGGAACCCTAAAAACGTCTCGGCAATCCCAAATATGTCATTAAGAATGTCATAATCGTAGTATACTCCGAACATTCTCCCATGCGCTTTGCTCGGCGGAATGCTCGCCCGGGGGCCCCGGGGCGGTTCCCAGGGCGCCCGATGAGTGATGAGCGATTGTTCAAAATCTTGACAATCGAATTATTCGAATGATTTCACAATTAGTAATCGAGTGATCATTTATCATTTGAATGATTATTTTCATTGGGAGGGAAAGGGGGTATAAGGATTGCCAGGGCTCTTATGATTTTACTGGCGTTGTTGGTATCTATGGGTGGCGGCAATCGCTTACCATCAGGCGATCTTTCTGCTCGTCTGCCACGTACCTATCACATAAAAAATGTTTGGTAATTCACATAAAAAAAATACAAGGTCGGCCACGTACTTTGTATCGGTCGAAAAAAATATCGACTTTCAGAAAGTCGTTGAAGAAATGCTCAGAATGGGAATGTGAAATTATTTGCCGACACACCCTGTATAAAGTAGGCTAAATCACTTACTTCCACCAATAGCTCTGCCTAGGCCACCCAAGACTCTTCCAAGAAGTCCTGAAAAATACGAAAAAGTCAACAAAAAGTCATACAAAAGGTAGATACATGTACGCTTTCTACCGCACTCAGAGACGTTAATCAAACCTTAATTAAATAAGTAAGTTGGTTAGTTAAAAATAGTCTGTAATAATTACAGTTAACGCCCCGTTGGTCTAGTGGTTTAAGTACCGGGCCGTGATCTCGGGGTCCCGGGTCCGATTCCCGGGTCGAGCAAAAGTATGTTACGAATTTTTCGAACATAGCTCGGGTTTGTGATCACCACACCGCATTAGGCAAGCGTGGTGATTAAGCCTAATCCCATCATAGTAGCGATGACTTGATTTCTATGATGGAGGCCTTTGCCCTGCAGTGGGACAGTATATAGGCTGATACTCTCTCTATTATAGTTATAATGCAACGTGAAAATTAAAAGGGGAGGGCAGCTCCCCCCCTGGATCATGTTGACGTCCCTACTAATTTAACTTATCGATTAATTTTATCGATAGAATAGAAAAAAACCATTTGGGGAAAAGGAGTCAAAGTTCAGCAGCGCACTTGTACTCAACTGCAGTATTGCAGGTCTATCGCTGACCATTAGGGGATCCGTTCGCTCGTTTGCCACCTATCACAAATAGGACCTAGGCACCTATTTAACATACCTATTTTAATTTTTTTTTTATACGAGTAAGCATCTCATCCCATCATAGTAGCGATGACTTGATTTCTATGATAGAGGCCTTTGCCCTGCAGTGGGACAGTATATAGGCTGATACTTTACTTTTTTTTTATAAGCATCTAGCGTGTATAAATCTGATTTGCCCCCCTCTGGCCCAGAACCTGGGGGTACCCATGGATACTGGTAAGTACGCACCAGTTAAACCCGTGACAGTTGACTGAGCACCATCCGCTGAAAAATAAAGACACATTAATTCCAATGGTGGGGACAGCGGGAATTATTGTTTCAACCCCTCTATACCCACTTATTTACATGGTGGGGACAATGGGAATTATTGTTTTAACCCCTCTTTACCCACTTATTTATATGGTGGGGACAATGGGAATTAATTTATTTATTCTTGTTGTCTCTACTTATTTATCTGACGAGAACAACTAATTATTCAACGTGCCATTTATAATTTTTAACTTACCAAAATGGCTATTTATAACTGCCTCTTTAAATAAGTGCCATTTTAATAATATACTTTTAATAAATTCACGGGCAAGCATGGGCCCACCTTAGACCTCATCTTCACCTTACATCAGGTCGGGGTCAAATGCTTGTCTGTCTTGAATAAAAAAAAATAACCCTCTGTCTACACTCATTTATCCGGTAAAGAATTTAACTATACTTACCTTTTATTTCTGTTCTCTGTACTCATCTTTCCGTTGGCGACAAAGGGAATACGGTTCAAGGTTCAATAAAATTATTTAATTGAATTCCTGTTGTCCCCACCAACCTGGTAGGGACAACAGGAATATCCCATCAACTCAGTCTTATCACAAATACCGGTCGAGCTGGCCCATTCATGCCGAAGCGTGGCTCTCCCTAGGTTTCGACTTACCCACACCAGATAGTAGACCGCCCACGCCAGCTCCCAGTAAATTGCCTAAGCCTCCTGTATTTCTCGAGCCGTTATCTGTAACATGAAGTACAGTCAGCCACACATCAGGTTACCACACCTGTCAAATTTCCTCAATCGATATTTCCTAACCTATACCCAAAACTGGAATTCAAGACCAAAAAATCTACTACAATGTTGCTACCGCAATAAAATGATCGTACCCCTTTATTCTAAAAACACTCGCTGATGTAATTTATTTATTGGTAATTGTGATTCTATTTAAAAAAATAATTTTACTAACTTTTTTTCATTTAAATACAAGACACTTTAATAAAAACTTAACCATCCGTAATTTTAGTTTCCAAAGCTGGTATTGCGGTTCGGAAAAACCGTGGCAGAAAGTGTCGAGTAAAGCGGACGGTAGTGGACCGCCATCCATCCAGGTGGCACGGACGTAATATAGCTTTGACAAGGGGGGTGTCCCACATTGCACAAAACACCCCCTCCCCCCCCAACCCCGTGCTCGGATTTAACAATTTCCCTAATTGTAATAATCCTACTACTATTATAAAGGCGAAAGTTTGTATGGATGTATGGATGTTTGTTACTCTTTCACGTAAAAACTACTGAATGGATTTGAATGAAACTTTACCACAATATAGCTTATACATCAGATTATCACATAGGCTACAATTAATAACAATATATTGTGTGGATTGTCCAAAATATGACGGTAAGTGTCAAAATTAACTCCACGCGTACGAAGTCGCGGGCGGCCGCTAGTACGAGTATTTTATAATGCGGCTCTCCCGAAGTGCGTTATTACATGTACATACGCATTCTTGAAGAACGTGAGGTTGATTCATTGATTGGCCGTCCCAGGGCTATCTACAATTTGCCAATTCAACCTTATGTCAAACCAGGCCTCAATGGGGGGGTCCGGACCCCCTGGACCCATACGTCCATGCCAGGTGGTATGGAGGCACGGGATCGCCAGAGTGGAAACAGAGGGAGGAGGCCTACATCCAGAAATGGATCCACAATAGGCAATCATGATGATGATGATGAATAACTTACCCGAAGACTCCTGCGGCATACAAAGGACGGCGGTTACCTTGAGGAATAATACAACTTTATTAACAAGCAAATTCAAAATAAGCCATGGCGGCACGGAGGTCTGTCCTCGACAAGCGCGATGTTATCGACACGCAATGCCATCTATTGGCAATGGTTGGAACTAATAGCAACTGTTCCGGAATAAAGTGAGGGCGGGATACTAGTCTATATATAATCTATATTTATAAAGTGAATTTCTATTGACAACGACTAAGGCTTATATGGTAAACCGTAAATACTATAATATGGCCTCAAAGAAAATATATTTATTATCTACAATATTTTTTTAAAAGTACCCTAAGGAGGAATAGATTAGATTTTATAAAGAGTATATTTTTGTTTGAATTGCTTTATATTACTTTAAGTTTAAGTAGTTATGTTTTAGTTTATTTTAATAGTTAGCTTTAGTTATATTTAATATGTAACTAAGAATGTGCATGCCAAGAGTGCCAAAATATAAGAACTTTAAATAATTATTTCCTTACAACATTTGAATACCATATTTTACGCAAATAAAATTATTCTTATCAAAAAAAAAACAATGCGATGTAACCGACGCCCAACGCCATCTATTCGTTCTGTTTAAGTACTACTATCCTGAAGTAAAATTACGACAGGTAGTGGTTAGTAGGTTTTTTTTTTTTTAATGTGATAAGTAGCAGACGAGCAGGCGGATCACCTGATGGTAAGCAATTGCCGCCGCTCATGGACACTTGCAACACCAGTGGAGTTACAAGTGCGCTGCCAACCTTTTATCCCCTTCCCCCCGGGTGGGCCTCCGGTACCCTCACTCACTCGTTGAAACACAGCACAGGGGCTGCTTCACGCCGGTTTTCTGTGAGGTATAGTATAAAAATAAACTTACCATCAAAGCAATTACTATAAGTGTTCTCATTTTAGCCGATTTGCTTCTCTGTTTCAGAAATACTACAGGTTAAGTAATAAAAACACTTCTTTTATACCAATTACATGCCTTTAATAATGATATGGAAATAAGGGTAACTTATTTTTATGGACGTTAAATGCAAAATTGTATTAGTAAATGGGATAAATACAATTTACTATCTTGTTATGTAAGACTGGCCCGATTGCGCATTTGTTAAGGCAAGATTAGTCTTGCCTTACCAAATGCGGAAATGGGCATTAATTCTTCTAATTCTTAATTGTTGTTTTAATTGGTTTGAAGTTAGCTTATAATAAAACTAACAAAACTACCTGAAAACCTGGCCACGCCTATGATACGATACGTCATCGAAGGAGCTTCCTGCTGAGTTAGTACGAGTACTAGTGTAATCCTAGCACGTTAAGTTAATGCTACGATTTCTTTAATAAAATATACTTCGAAGTGAGTATTGGTAATCGGGACGCTATAATTAAAAAGATCGTGTTAAGCCTACAGGATAGTGCGAAGTGAGATTAGAGTCTATATTATTTATAAACAGAACTTTGTGGCTGAGACAGCTGCCAAGTTGAAATAGAACAGAGCTGGCCACACTGTGAGAATGCACCCGAAAAGATGGACTCAGGTTGTCACGAAATGGCAGCTTGTAGACAGTCGCCGTCCAAGAGGTAGCCCAGAAAGAGATGGCGTGACAACCTGGACCAGCACTCCGATCACTGCCAAAAGCTAGCAAAGAGTAGGGACCAGTGGAGCCTATTAGGGGAGGCCTTTGTTCAGCAGTGGGACAATACATACTAACAATAAAAAAAACTTTACAAAAAACCCAAGCCAACCGCGTTTAAGGGGCTACACGAATGAAACTAGCGCCACCAACCTATTTACACTGATTGTGGCGAAAAAAAGATATTTTTGAAGAAAATAAAACATTACAGACTTAGATCCAAGTAAATTGGATTTTTCAAGATGCAATACAATATTTCTAACACGTTAGCGTGTTTTATAAATTGTATTGCATTTTGAAAAATTCAATTTACTTTCATCTAAGTCCCATCCCATTGGTGATACGTAGTGAGGTTTAAGACCACCCCCCCTCCCCTTCTCAACATCACGTGTATTTTTAGTACCTACAACGAATCTTAAAATTTTCTGAATATTATCTTAATTTAAATACAGGTATAAACTATAATCTTATTTTATTCTGAAATTAAGGACCATAATAAAAATGTCTACACCAGGTTGCAAGTTTTTTTTTATTGCCATAACAATAATAATAAACGAAGAGTGTAATCATAGGAAAAACATGTATTGTACTAGTACATGAATAAATTGTTTTAAAATCGCGCGTTAGACGATAAAATAAATACACGAGATATCTTACTACTACACCCCTCCCCCCCTCCCCCTTGTGTTATTTTCGTGATTTTTATCTTCGATAAACTACCCCCCCCTTTTTATTAATGGACAACCCCGTAGCCGCTGAAAATCAGCGTCGACGCTGGCCTTATTTGGCCAGTGTCGACAAAAGCTGAGTGGTTGCCTATTTGGCACTATAATTGTCGTTAATGTTTATACATTGTTTTTAAAATCTTCTTGTTTTGGGTCTAACGACGGTGTGAGCTAAAAGTATGTTTCGAATTTTTCGAACATAGCTCGGGTTTGTGATCACCGCACCGCATTAGGCAAGCGTGGTGGTTAAGCTTAATCCCATCATAGTATTTAGCAATGACTTTGATTGACGATTTCTATGACGCCTTTGCCCTGAAGTGGGACAGTAGGCTGATACTTTATTTTACTTTTTATGTCCCGAAACCAAATTAGGGTAGGCCTCTAGTTAGGTATTAATAAAACACAGTTCTGTCAAGACTATTTTAATAGAACCATTGCAATCTTGTTTTCCATTCCAATGCTGGTCATCCATTACCATCTCCAAGGTTGTCTGAAACAGAAATTAAAATTAATTAGCAATTAAAGTTGTACGTCAAAACGTTAAAATTGCGCATAGCAAATACCTAAGACTTTTATTTAGAAAAATTTACATTTTCTAACACTAATTGAAGTTTATTGCATAATAAAAATTAATTACCTAATGAAAAGGCAACTCGAGAAACCACTAACATAAGACAATTAGTGGCCCGCCCTCACTTCGCTTCGGGACCGTAATTCAGAAATGAATCAATAGCTGGCGCTGTATCCAATTACATCGCGCAAGCGTTTCGTGTTTTCGGTTTACCTATAAGCCTTGTCGTTGTCTATAGAAGTTATCTCTTTATAAATAGTATTGATGATGATGATGATTAGTTTTTATGTGTTGGCAGACGAGCAGACGGATCACCTGATGGTAAGCGATTGACCGCCCATGCCCTGCAACACCAGTAGAGTCACAAGTGCGCTGCAATCTTTAGCCCCCTTTCCCTTGGGCCTCCGGTACTCTCAATCACTCGACGAAACACACCGGAGGCGCTGCTTCACGCCGGTCTTCTGTGAGGCCGTGGTATCACCGGTCCTGACCAACTTCTTATTTTGATAATCGCATAATTTTTTCTCAAAAAATATAGATAGATAGATACTGTTTATTCCACAAAATATTACAGAACTTAATGCTTTTAAGGTAATTTACAAATACAGTATCGGTGGTCTTATCGCTAATATCGATCTCTTCCAGACAACCTTCGGGTAGAGGGAATAATACAGCGAATGAGGGCTACCGCGTGTGGAAAATCCGTTAGATGGCGTACGTGTAAACTGAGGTCCAACTACACGGTGATTGGTTATTTTTGATGTGAGATGTCAAAATGTCACTGAACGACCAATGACGTCGAAGTTGGACCTCAGTCTACACGTACGCCATCTAACGGATTTTCCACACGCTGTTATGTAGGTAATATGAGTATTTGCGTAAAACATGTACCACAGTTATAGCAATACAATATATAAATATTTTTGTACACAGTTATAAGCAATTAAAGATATTCTTATTCTATTCTACTTCTATTCATGGTATATAACATTTAGTAAGTACCTGCTTCTTCGTTACATTCTTGTGGTAGCTGAAATAGAAAAAAAAAACTTATAAAATACTTGATGGCATAACATAAGCCTAACATAATGTCTGCACTTCATAACGAATACACCATAACCAATCATGTCATGCTCTCTCTTTCTTCCGGGACTTAGCTAAGCGCTTAGTTGAAGGCACGGGAGACCTTTAGGCAGCTACTTCGCGCAGCGAATTTCCATCGCTATTCCAACGAGGTAATGCTGCCAGCATTTTGAGGACATTGCCACAGGGGCGTCCACTGCTGGACATAGGCCTCCCCCAAAGTTCTCCACACAGATCGGTCCTGTGCCACCCGCATCCAAGGGACTCCCGCGACCTTCACCAGATCGATTTTTAATATAGATATTTAATATAATACATACTTATACACAGAAATATAATACATTAGAGAAACAACAGCAACGAACAGTAAAAAACGGCGGTGTTATCTCTTGTAGAGATTTCTTCCAATAAACATTTATGTAGAGGAAAAAAACAAGAAACATGTAGGTATTCGTTTACTTACTTCTATTGCGTGCATCTGAAAAAAAAAACCGTGTTATAACTTTGTAATCTAGATAATAGACGCAAGAACAAACAATACAATATTAAAATATATATAAAATACATAAATTAACACAAAATACAAAAGAACAAAAAGCACTGTGCCAAAATAGGCGACCGCTCAGCTTTTGTCGGAGCTAGCCAGATATAGCTAGCGCCGACGCTGGTTTTCAGCGGCTGGCCTGAAACATTGCGCCTCTGTTCCCCTCTGCCACCACTATAACAACCCAAGTGTAAACAGAGACAGAGTGAACAGAAACGCAGCTGGGGGGCAAGATGAGACACATAAGTAATAAATGTAACTAGGTGACATACAGCATCAGATATACAAAAGAAAATAACAACAGTGCAAAACAAAGCAATACATACAGCAACATACGAACATCAGGAAATATATATTTAAATATATACATACACATACATCTATATATATATATAATATATATATATATATATATATATATAAACCTACATACAACACATACATACATAGTGAAAACACAAAAGCGACATGGCGTCATCAAGCATGATTTAATTTAAAACAATGGAAAGGCATAGCCTATCTTTGAAAAATAATGTTTTAATAATTTTAGCGACTTGAAATAATTAAATGCGCCAGATAATCACGCCAATCAACCTGGTCTCAAACTAGGGCAACCCCTGTAGTATGAGTGCCAGATGACGATAATTACTGGGGCGTCAACCCAGAACACCCAGATCCAG
Organism: Cnaphalocrocis medinalis; assembly: GCA_014851415.1. NCBI lineage: Eukaryota > Metazoa > Arthropoda > Insecta > Lepidoptera > Crambidae > Cnaphalocrocis > Cnaphalocrocis medinalis. The sequence continues at coordinate 4,775,356 of CM026302.1, forward strand.
AAAATTTCGTAAAATGTAGTTTTGTAAATTCACTGACCGGGAATCGAACTCGGGACCTTTCGCACTTCGGCGAACATCTTAGCCACTGCGCCATCGAGGTATCATCATCAGCAACCAACGCTCGTCCACTGCTGGACATAGGTCTCCCCCAATGCACGCCACCGCTCCCGATTTTCGGCCACTCTATCCAGCTCACCCAGCCAGCCTTCGAATGTCGTCATCCCATCTTGTAGCAGGGCGTCCAACACTACGTTTACCGAGTCGCGAGGTATATATACATTAATATTAGAGGGATTATATACTGGTTGTTTCTGTCAACATATTTTATATTCCTTTAAGGTTTATCAACCAATTCGTATGGGGAGTCAAAAACATTTTCAATGAAATTTCAAAAATCGTAGAATAAAATTACTTTTAGAATATTTGTTAACAGACGTGGTTAAAGAGATATTATTGTCCATAGATACAACCTGCATATTATTGCAATACATTCAACTTTGGTATGCGATAGGTGGCAGGCAAGTAGAGGGATCACCTATGGTAAGCGATTGCCGCAGCCCACAGACACCTACAACAAGTGCGCTTAAAATCTTTAACTTGCCCCCAATTGGGCTTCCAGTACCCTCACTCCCTCGACGAAACACAACACAGGCGCTACTTCGGTCTTCTGTGAGACCGTGGTATCTCCGGTCAAGCCAGCCCGTTCATGCCGAAGCGTGGCTCTCCCAGGAAGCTTACATAAGTAATAAAATATGTTTTACTTACTACCCCCAATGATAATTCCAAGTCTTCTGAGGACGGGTCCAAGATATCCTAAAAATATTAAACATAGATAGATAGATAGATTATACACATTAAGTAATATAATATGTGTTACTTACTACCGCCAACGATATCTCCAAGTCTTCTGAGGATGGAACCAAGACCTCCTAAAAATAAAAAAAAAACATAGATAGATAGTCATAGTCATAATACACTCGGCGTCAAAAAAATCGCACATCTGCGTAGTTTTCATACTAACGCGCTCATATCACGGCTTCGTATATAAAAAAGTAAAACATTTGATTGCAATATTTTTTACGTAACATGGTTTTTAGTCGTGAAAACTTCCTAATTTTCCCAAAAACATAAAAAAGTAAATCAATGTTCTTGTCCCATACAATGTTCTATGGAGCTGAAAAACTGATTTGACCGGGAATCGAGCTCGAGTCCTTTCGCGCTTCGGGTGAACCTTAGCTACTGCGCCATTGAGGCCGAATGTTAATTGCTTCATCATCATCATCAGCCTGTTGCAGTCCACCGCCGGACGTAGGCCTCCCCAAATGCTCGCCACTTTGATCGATCTTCGGCTACTCGCATCCAGCTCCAGCCAGCCCTCTTGCGCAGATCGTCACTCCATCCGGCTTGAGGCCGTCCTACACTACGTTTACCAAGACGCGAATTTGAAACCAACATCGTTTTATTTTGGAATTTTGTGACACCCTGTATATATTAGGATTTATTTTTACAATGGTACGTACCAGTAAGTCCCCCTACAACATAGTAAAGACCGTCGCCTGAAACAGAAAAAAACAAGATACATAGATACATACTCCCCTTCCGGCCGCTTTGGCAACCAAGTTTGACAACCAGTTGCCAAAGACGAAAGATTTTTCTTTTTCCGCTACTGGTTGCGTACAGAGAATTATTAAATTAGTTAATAATTAGTTATTGCACAAAATATTACAGAACTTAACTTTAATATGGTAATTTACAAATACAATATCGCGGTCTTATCGCTATCAGCGATCTCTCTCACTATCTATTTATGCGGTCTATCGGCTAGCAGCCGGCCAATTCTCGGTTTTCGCCTTTCGACATAGAAATGTCGAGTCGACTTCATGGAACGCACAACCAATAGGATAACACAGATTACAGTCGACATTCCTTATCTTGTTCTCCTATTGGTCTATGCGTTCCATGAAGTCGACTCGACATAGAAGGCGAAAACTGAGAATTGGCCTGCAGGGTAGCTAGACGGGGGTTGGGCCCACAATAGTTATAATGCAAAGCGAACATCTTGTTGGTATAATGAATGACAACCCTACAATTGGCTCTATTATGTTGGCACTCAAAGAGATTATTTATAAAACCAGTCTCGGTTTGACCCTACTGCCCAGAGGGCGTGTCGCTGATTTGTGCGATATGACGTTACGTAATTATTTTATGTGTAAACTCATGTGTTAACACCTAGTTTCTCTGTTGATATCAGTGCCCTATGGGACTGTTTATAAATTCACTAATATCGAAGCATTTAAGCTTAATTTGTCTTGATGTGTACTGTTCAGTATCTACTTACTAGCATAACCATGCCAGACAGCCAGGGTGCAATGACTACCTATTGGCAACTTGAGACTGCTAGTGGTATTGTTGGAATAATGCTGGTGACATCAATATGTGATACAATATCTTGTTAATGGTAAAATTGTGTAAGGAAAATGAACCATGATATAAACCTTTCCAAATAAAAGCATATTGTTGACCCAGATCCTTATTCCTTGACAGTTGTCATGATAAATTAATTGCTAACGTTTAATTACATTCTCCCTCTCCTATAAAACTATTTCTTGTCTTATTATAAGTTACCTATTTCCATAAACGTGGAGCCAACAAACTGGCTGACAGTGGTGCCGAGTTCTCCTGAAATAAATAATATTCAATGAAATTTATTTATTTACTAGTGGCCCGCCCTCTCTTCGCTTCGCTTCGTAATTCAGAAATGAACCAAAAAATGGCGCAGTGCTAAATTACATCGCGCAAGCGTTTCGTGTTTTCGGTTTACCTATAAGCCTTGTCGTTGTCTATAGAAGTTATTTCTTTATAAATAGTACTAGTGGCCCGCCCTCATTTCGCTGCGGGACCGTAATTCAGAAATGAACCAAAAAATGGCGCAGTGCCAAATTACATCGCGCAAGCGTTTCGTGTTTTCGGTTTACCCATAAGCCTTGTCGTTGTGCATAGAAGTTATCTATAGTCTATAGTATTTATAAAGAGATAACTTCTATGGACAACGACAAGGCTTATAGTACGAGAGCCCACGACCAAAACCATGTCTCATAGCAATACGGCAAAAACCCTATAAAATCGTTAGATTGTATGATTCTGAACCCGACTAGGCGTGTAGTAACGGTCGAAAGTGTAGCAACTGCGTGGGAGGCCATTTCTGCTGTGTCAATAAAAAAAGACAGTCGGTATTATAGCAATACGTCTGATAGTGAAAATGTACATAGATTTTATAATTGTATTACGAAAAAGTTTGTTTTCAGACATTTTGCGCGTAGCATATAGCCTGAGCGCATTTTTGAAAATGTCAAAAAATTTAGCCGACCTGTATCATAGCAATACGGATAATTTTTTTTTCAACTTTTTGTATTGCTGCCAGGATTACCAAAAACCTGTTTTCAGACACTTTCAGTGTAGCATATACTCCCAAAAACGAAAATAACGTTTCGGAGTCGCCTGACCGACGCACACTGGGGCAAGATACCCTTATTTCTGGCATTAAATCAGTTTACTGGCTAAATGGCTTTTGTAGTCACTAAATTGAACAACGGGGTAACGTAACGATTCGATGTTCAGACACCGATATATTAATAATAATGCTCGGAAATATGGAATTTGTAGAAACTGGCGTCCAAATTTCTATGGATGTTGGTGTTGGCAATTCCCGGCGTTACATTGATGTTTCACGTTTATACGAGACATTGGGATCCCCTCTGGCAAAATCTTTACCTGCTTTCCATGCAATGACCGGCTGCGATTATAATCCCGCGTTATATCGCAAAGGTAAAAAAAGACCATTTACGATGCTAAAAAATTCGAAACGCTATCAAGAAGCTTTCGGTGATTTGGGCAGCTATACTTCTGATAGTGACAGGGTATTCCCCATTTTGGAAGAATTCACGTGCAGATTGTACAACGAAAAAAAAATTAATAACGTCGATTTAGCTCGACTCAACATTTTTTCGAAGACATATAAAATTAAAAACGCCGAGGCTTCGACAACTCTGAATCTTCAGTTATCCAATTACGACGCCTGCAATCTACCACCATGCAAAACGGAATTGGAGAAACATTTATTACGAACAAAATATATTGCACAAGTCTGGAGCAACGCTCATACCAAAACCCCAACCGAACTGAACCCTGCAGACTGCGGATGGTATGAAGACGAGGGACGATTTCAGTTTTCGTGGTTCTCTGGCAACCAACTACCTGAGTTGAGCGACGTTATTTTTGACGACAAATCATCATCCACAACAGGTACAGTTTACATGGATTTTGCTGTTAATTTCATAAATAAGTTCGTGATTTTCACTAAAGATGTTTATTTTACAGAAGAGGACGTTGAAGATCTCCTGAGCGACGTCGAGAGTGATTTTGAAGACGACGATTCCGAATCCGACAGCGATTGAATACGATAATATTTTGTAACTTTAAATAAACCGTTTTTTTTTTCAACTTCATCCTAGTTTCCTTTTGTGCGATTTATTTCAGTCCTTCAACTTCAATGTTACGGTTTCGGGTAAATTCTTTGTTAATTATCATCTAATAAATTCAGGGTCGCAACGTATTCATTGATTTGTAACAGAAAATTCAAGATGCCTCAATACGATTTTTAAATGATATCTGGGTATCGAAAAGTTGTCTGATAGAGAAGGTACTACACTTAATTTGTCTGATATACATTTTTTGCACATGTGGACAACTTATTTTATCATGTCCAACAATTTTCAGACATATTGCTATGATACCGATCGGTCAAATTTGTTAACATTTTCAAAACGGTCTCAAAATTTAATGCGTTCACATTTCCGTCTGAAAATTGTTTTGTTCGCATCAAATAACCAAAATTTACTAATAAAAAGATTTTCAGACGTATTGCTATGAGACATTTTTTTTGTCTCATTTTTATTTTTGTTAGTGATTTTACGGGTTTGCGCTACACCACTAACGTCTGAAAATATGTTTCCGGTATCTCAAAACTACCATTCAACTACAGTCTGCAAATCAGACATATTGCTATGATGCAGTTCGGCAAAATTCTTTGACAATTTTGAAAATTCGGTCAGATCAAACGCTACGCGGAAAATGTCTGATATTGGTATTTTCGAGTTCAAGATAATCGTATCTATCGATTTGATGCGGTTTTGGCCGTATTGCTATGAGACAAAAATTTTGGTCGTGGGCTCTCGTACTATTATAGGTAAACCGAAAACACGAAACGCTTGCGCAATGTAATTGGACACAGCGCCATCTATTGGTTCATTTCTGAATTACGGTCCCGAAGCGAAGTGAGGGCGGGCCACTAGTATCTTTATATAGAATAGTATAGAAGATATAGATATGGTCGTTAATGTTAGCACGCGAGTGTGTAAGCTTATATTGTTTTACTTTTAGTATTTTACTTACTACGTGGAGTTGCAGGGTTTGATTGTCCTTGCTGCTGAGGGTCTGGAGCACAAAGTACTGCGCAGACCTGAAAAAAAAAGTAAAAGATAGACAGACAGACAGAAAACTAAAAGCTAAATAAATAAAATGCGCCAGACAATCACATCATTCAAAGTAGAGCAACCCCTGTGCTATGAATACCAGATGGCGAATTAACTGGGGGTGTCAACCCAGAACACCCAGACCCAAGAAAATTTAGAAAATGTAGTTTTCCTAAATTTACTTGACCGGGAATCGAACCCGGGACCTTTCGCGCTTCAGGCAACCACCTTAACCACTGAGCCATCGAGGCCGTCTATACTCACTATTGGACGGAGATCGCGTCAGAACTGTATGAATAACTTTGAAGCTATACGGAGTTTGCGTCAGAACTGTATGAATTTGACACCATACAGTTCTGACGCGAACTCTGCTCAACAGTGAGAATCATCATTATCATCATTTTCAGCCAATAGACGTCCACTGCTGGACATTGGCCTCCCCCAACGTTCTCCACACAGATCGGTCCTGTGCCACCCGCATCCAAGGGACTCCCGCGACCTTCACTAGATCGTCTGTCCACCTGGTGGGAGGCCTGCCACGGCTGCGGCCTCCACTCAAGGACCTTTCCACCTCAACAGCCGTCTGTTCTCCTCGCAATGAGCCCTGCCCATTGCCACTTGAGCCACGCAATTCTTTGGGCTATGTCTGTGACCTTAGATCTCCTGCGATCACGTAAGGAGATTCCGAGCATAGCCCTCTCCATTGCCCTCTGAGTGATTTTGAGCCTTCTTATGCGGCCCATTGTAAGCGGCCACTTGATAGTGAGTAAAGAGTTTTTGATTTTGATCATCTACTTTTGCTGTTGACTGTACGTGATGGGGACCCGGTTGGTTCAGTGGTAGTGAATGCTGCGTCTGGGCCAATCCTGGTCCAGTGAAAACTGATATAATTGACAATATTAATTTAAATGAAGGGCACAAGCCATTGGTATGGGAACGTATGAAGAAAGCAACAGCGTTTAAGAGGATAAGTGAGCCGGAAGAGATTGCAGAATTGGCTTTGTTTTTGGCGAGCGATAAGGCCGCCGCCATAACGGGGGCGTCTGTAGTTACAGATAATGGATATATGGTGAAAACTGTGTCTTGATAGACCTGGATCAGTCGCCTGCCGTTTTTATTATTTTTATTTTGTACTAGCGGCCGCCCGCGACTCCGTCCGCGTGGAAAAGTAACTTTTTACCCCCCTTTCCACCCCTTACAACCCCCTTTTCGCAATAAAAAGTAGCCTATGTCCTTTCTCAGGGTCTAGATTATCTGTATACCAAATTTCATTTAAATCCGCTGAGTAGTTTTGGCGTGAAAGAGTAGCAGACAGACAGACAGACAGAGTAACATTTGTGTGCATGAACATGTCTGTTTGTATTGGTCTGGGTGTTTTCTAAGTATTTACAAAAGAAAAGTATCATATGTATATATGTATTTGTAATCCCACTGTTGGTTCTGATATCTGTAACACAGGTGCTTGAGCTACCTATCTCAGAGTCAGATCAATGTATGTGATGTAGTGAAAATATTATATTTTATTAAGATATTATATTATGGGGACACGTACGCAAGTGGAAATAAAATAATCAAATCGTATCTTTATAGAACTTACCAACAAGAAAACAGCGACTATAACCCTCATTTTACCCGACCGCAGAAAGAAGGGTTAAGTTTTTGTTGTTGGTTTGTCTCTGTAACAATGCATTTCCTACTATTTTTTACTTCTTATATAGAGGTGTTGAACGATTTAACTTGTAAATTAAAGTAAATTACGAGCAAATGTTAAAAAGTAGGTAGTTTTGTCTTCTATCGTAGGTGTAATGTATCTACATAGTTGCTAACGTGTAAGTTTTAGAGAGTGCGTCAATTGGGTATTTGACTAAATTTTTTTATGTGTTTAATCAAAAGACGCCTCAATTTAAGAAACATCGTTGAAAGAATCACTCGATTCTCATTTGAATTACCTGAGATATCACAACTTTAAGAGCACATATTTTGGGCAAGCCCAAAAACGCTCTATACAAATGAATATTGTATTGTGACGTCACAACTCAAACTTCTGTGTGCGCGTCTACTGAATTTTGTTTGGTAGCTATATATAGGTAGGTAGTTTCGGTTTTATAATAAAAGTTGGTGGAAAATGTACGGGTGGTTCAATGATATAATGTAAATAATAATATAAAAATGGACTTGCCCATGAAACTTTGAAGGCTCACAAAACCAGCTAGACGTTATATTTTTAACTGAAAATGTTGGCCATTGGTTCTTATTTACCAATATTTTGATAGAGTATCAATATTTTTTAGTATATCGAGATTAGTCAAATACCCAATTATAATACTTTAGGTATTTCACGTTGTTTACATTCAAATTTGTGATGCTGTTTCACTATTGATTGTTGATCTCGAAAACTATTCAGAATAGCGATAGTATTCCAATTAGTATCGATACTACAGATAATAAAATGTCAGCCTGTATACTGTTTTATACCCAAAATTGGAATTCAAGACAAAAAATCTACTAAGTACAATGTTGCTACTGCAATAAAATGATGGTACCACAGTATACCCCTTTTTTCTAAAAACACTCACTGATGTAATTTATTTATTGGTAATTTTGATTCTACTTATAATTAAACAAAATAATTTTATTTACCTTTTTTCACGTAAATAAAAACTTAACCATCCGTAATTTTAGTTTTCAAAGATGGTATTGCGCTTGTAACACTTCGGGTGTTAATAACATTTGGCATCTACCTAAGTACAACATTTTAACAATGTATGGAAACTTGATAGTCTGCATAATAAGAAAAATAATGCCAAAACGGTTGGCCAAACCTAAAAACGTCACTTGAAAATTACATATATGACTTTAACAGATTTGACAGTGACGTATCTGTCGTAGATCTTTTGGTCCTGAATTCCAGTTTTGAGTATAGGTGCCACAGAGTATATGGTATTAATCATAATCATAATATTTATTGCTTCATAATGGTAGGTATTATGGGTACTACAGGACAAAGACATCATAGAAAGTTATTGCTATGGAATTGGAATACAACTGAACACAAAGTTATGTATCAAAATCAAAATTAGCATACAAATAAGAAAACAAAATGTAGATTAATTACATGTATTAAAATGAGTAATTAATTTAATTGCCAAAATAAGATAAAGACGTCATAAAGGAAAAGAAGTATAGATCATCAATGAATACAGACTTGCCCTATTATATCTTTATAAACTTTTATAACTGCGGGAGAGCCGCCGAAAAATGGGCTGGCTTGACCGGAGTGATACCATGGCCTCACAGAAGACTGGCGTGAAGCAGCGCGAGGTCTAATCGAGGGGAAACCGCCGCCCTGTAACACTAGTAGAGTCTTTAACCCTCTTCCAGTTGGGCCTCCGGTGCCCTCACTCACCCGAAGAAAAACAGCGCAGGCACTGCTTCACGACGGTCTTCTGTGAGGTCGTGGTATCACTCCGGTCGAGCCGGCCCAATCATGCCGAAGCGTGGCTCTCCCACTGTTAAAACTGACTTATCTAATCGGGTGATCCGTCTTCTTGTCTGCTATCTATCACATAAAAAAATAAGGAAGTATACTTTTCATACCATTTTTTTCCCAGGGGAAACCATCATGGCCTTCACCCTGCCACATGTGGGGGACAAGGTGGTGTGTGGGACACTAACCCTAACCAAAACCCCTGGGGTGTCCATCTCAGCGCAATCGCGGTCGGATCCCCATAGCCGGGACTGGACCGTACTGCAAATCGCGCTCGCCAATTTGAGCCAAATCGTTTGGCGCAATGCAGCTCTTCCTAAATGCGCGTCCTACCAGGACACCCAGTAGGATTGTTTCCCTCGCGGAGTCGTGATACTGAGCAAGCCACTCCCCAGTAGTGGCATGCTCACGTACTCCGAAGCACGTTTAGTCGCCTCTTACGACAGGCCGGGAATACCTTGGCAGTATTTTTAACGCCCCTAGCCACAGAGTACATACTTTTCATACCAGGTGCAACTCTTTCACTTTGAGACCCATGGGTCTCATAGTAAAAGAGTTTGAGAACCATTGACATTAATTATCTCCAGTTCTTATATAAAGGTGTAATTAATTAAAACACTTTAGTGTTGCTTAAACAGACGTCACAATGAAAACCTGTTTCTTTGTTTTTCTTTTGGTAAGCATCGCTTTTTTTTTACATAATTTCCATACAATGAACTTTATATTTCCTTACTCTCTATATCTCAAAAGTTGAGGTTCTAAGTTACTATTAAAAGAAGGAAATTGGAATATCTTGGACATATAATGCGTGGTCCGAAGTATGACCTTTTTTATATGATATGTAGCAGACGAGCAGGCGGATCACCTGATGGTAAGCAATTGCCGCCGCTCATGGACACTTGCAACACCAGTGGAGTTACAAGTGCGCTGCCAACCTTTTATCCCCTTCCCCCCGGGTGGGCCTCCGGTACCCTCACTCACTCAGCGAAACACAGCACAGTGGCTGCTTCACGCCGGTTTTCTGTGAGGCAGAGGTATCACTGCGATCGAGCCGGCCCATTCATGCCGAAGCGTGGCTCTCCCACAATACAAGGCAAGATCCAAGGAAAGAGGAGCCCAGGAAGAAGTAGAACTTCTTGGCTTAAAAATCTGCGCCAGTGGTACAATAAAAGCACCCGTTCTCTGTTTAGAGCAGTGGCTCTTAACCGGTGGTCCGCGGACCACAGGTATTCCCTAGAGGCATTCCAAGTGGTCCGCGAAGACATCGTATTAACAAGTGACGTGACGTGATGAGTCGAGTCAACACCAAAGTCAACACAACGCAAACGGCGCAACGCATGTCCGAAGTGTGTGGTCCCTGACACGACAGACATTTGGTAAAGTGGTCCCTTATGATTTAAAGGTTAATAACCACTGGTTTAGAGCAGCTGTGTCAAGGGTTCAAGTCGCCATTATGATCTCCAACCTTCGTTAGAAGATGGCACTCAAAGAAAGAAAAGACTCTCTATATTAGATGGGACACCACAAGAGAGATAGGAGGTAGGACCAACGGCTTAAAGTGCTTTTAGAGGCACGAATGAGACCACCAACTTCAAGACTTCGGGCTGATAATAAATTCTCTGAATAGGAAAACTCACGTACACATTTATGGACCGATCTGGGAATCGAACCCGGGAACCCAAACGCAACCGTCGCTTTAAAGTGTGACACACTACCCATTGCGTCACCGACGCAGTTTTAACATTACTTAATAACATTTAATTCTTGTCGGTGACTCTGGTTCTCTGTCGGATTACATCATTTCTGATGCGGTCCTTCAGAGATACTTCGAGCATAGCATAGCCCTTTGAGCCGCAGAACTGACAACCGTTGGAGCCGTAAAGTCCTTGAGTGGAGACCGCGACTCGGTAAGCGTAGTGTTGGACGCCCTGCTACAAGATGGGATGACGACATTCGAAGGCTGGCTGGAGTGCTGGATGAGAGTGGCCGAAAATTGGGAGCGGTGGCGTGCATTAGGGGAGACGTGTCCAGCAGTGAACGAGTGTGGTTTGCTAGTGATGATAATGATGATTTCATACTTGTATTAAATTTTCAGGTTGCAGCAGTGGCTTGTGCTCCCAACGGTAAGTACGTAAAGCACAAAACTGTCAAATTTCCTCAATCGATTCTCAACCCTACTGTCAAACACATTAGGTTGACTATCAATTGAGGATTGACAGGTTGTGGTAATCTGATGTATGGCTGACTGTACGTAAATTTACCGTGGAAGAGCCATATGTATCAGTTTAATCTGAAATTACCAGTGTTAAATTAGAAAAAAATGCCTGTACTCGTATTAAAATTAAAAACTCGTCGTTTTGCGTCAGGGGTTAAAAACCCTAACACAGAATTATTAAAATTACAGATTCACCACAAGATGAAAGCAATGAAAAACCGCAAAACACAATTGGAGAAATTTTGGAAGCCACGTTTTTTGGAAAAAATGAGGGTAAGATACTCCCCTAAGTTTAAAATAAAAATTTGCTTTTTATGAGGGAAATGAGCACATAGCCAGAGTGTTACAGTTTATACTCTAAACTGGAATTCAAGACCAAAAAATCTACGACAGATACGTCACTGTCAAATCTGTTAAAGTCACTTATGTCATTTTTAAGTGACGTTTTTAGGTTTCGCCAACCTTTTTGGCATTATTTTTCAAATTAAGCAGACTAAACTGTCAAGTTTCCATACATTGTTGAAATGTTGTAGGTAGATAAGTACCAAATGTTATTAAAACCTGAAGTGTTACAAGCGCAATACCATCTTTGAAAACTAAAATTACGGATGGTTAAGTTTTTATTAAAGAGTCTTGTATTTACGTGAAAAAAAGTAAATAAAATGATTTTTTTAAATTATGTATAGAATCAAAATTATCAATAAATAAATTATATCAGCGAGTGTTTTTAGAAAAAAGGGGTATACTATGGTACGATTATTTTATTGTAGTAGATTTTTTGGTCTTGAATTCCAGTTTTGGGTATAGTTCCATTTATCAACACCCAGAGCCGAGTGCCCTGTACACTTTCATTTGAGTGACATGACGCGTTTGAACACCTCATAATTGTATTTAACACTTAGCAAGCAAATAAATATTTTATTTCATTTCATTTTGCCTGTCGTTGGTAGATCGTTGGTGGGTCTTTTTTATATTTACTTTAAAAAGGTAATATGTAACTTGATATGGCATTTTTGACTTTAGTGCAAAAATGTGTGATATAGAATCAAATTTCAAAACTGGTAAACACTTTTTGACCGCGACTGTACTTCTATGATTGTAATCTGTATTGTGTAGAAAATAAATAAATAAATTAGGCTAGCGGTGTAATTGCCTAATCCTATCATAGTAAGTAGGTATAGTAAATATGACTTGATTACTATGATGGAGGCCTTTGCCCTGCAGTGGGACAATATATATACTGATTCTTTACTTTATTTATTTGATTTAAATGTTTGTTTTCAGAGAAAGTTCTTTCTGAAAATGGAGTGCATGGTAAGTAAAATTATAAATTATGAAATAAATACCACTTATAAATTATAATAAATCAATAAATTCTTACAACATCTCATACATTGACCTGACTCCATACTAAGTAGCTTAAGCACTTGTGTTACAGATATCAGACAACAGAGGTATCACGAATCTAGTACTTATTTACACCTAGATACTAAACAAACACGAGTGTTTATCACACGAATGTTTGTTCAAGGTGAGGATCGAACCCACGAACATGAGGGATTGTGTGTTTTAACACAACTCCCACAATATGGGTATCTTCTCTATATTCTCTATACTATTTATAAAGAGATAACTTCTATAGACAACGACAAGACTTATAGATAAACCGAAAACACGAAACGCTTGCGCGATGTAGGTAATTGGACACAGCGCCATCTATTGGTTCATTTCTGAATTACGTTCCCAGTAGGGTATTATTGGGCATTCTACTTCACTTTTTTGGTTTTTCAAAAATCGCTCACTACGTTCGCTAAAAACCAAAAAAGCGAAGTAGAATTCCCAATACATTTTTGAAAAACCAAATGTGAAGTAGAATTTCCTATGCGTTTGCGTTGATTGGTTTCTCAATTCTCATCACTGTCTGTCTATTCGTTAATTTCAGTGCCACTTAGGCACGTAATTAGCCCAAAACGGATAGATAAGTGTTGATTTAAAAATATGGTTACGTTGGAACTTACCGTCATTCTATTGTGACTAATACACCGCTGCAGACACGTTATATACAAAATAATGAAGTTCGTCAAACAAAAAGAATCGCTTAAATTAGAATGCATCTGTCCTGCATCATCTGATGAGCCAAAACGACACGGAAATTTGTTACCTAATACAATACGTTGTATAGTTTGTGGTCCGTCTAATAGTGGAAAAACCAATTTAGTGATAAGTTTATTATTACATAAAAATGGTCCAAGATTTTGTAACCTTTATGTGTATTCAAAATCTTTGTATCAACCTAAATATTTATATCTTGAAAAAGTTTTGGACATGGTTCCTGGAACATCATTTAACAAATACAATCACAATGGCGAAATTTTGAGTCCACATGATGCTTTACCCGATTCGATCATAATTTTTGACGACGTTGCTTGTGAGAATCAAAACAACATTAGAGATTATTTCGCCATGGGACGCCATAAAAATATTGATTGTTTCTATATCAATCAAACTTACACAAGAGTTCCAAAACAACTTGTAAGAGACAATTCAAATCTTGTTATTCTATTTAAGCAAGATGATGTTAACTTGAAGCATGTATATGAGGAACATGTTGGGGCTGATATGTCATGGACCCAATTTCGTAAGATGTGCTCTACTGTTTGGAATAAACCATTTAGCTATCTTGTTATTAATAAGGATTGTGATAAAAATAACGGATGTTACCGATCGACGTTCGATACATTCATAGTGATAGACGAACATACATAAAGACGGTTGTGTTATTTATCAGCCACTCCTATTCATGATTTGAACCTGAGCGGAATACTTTGAAATGGAGAAAAATCTTAAAGAACAAATTGTAAAATCAGCAGCAGCTGTTAAAAAAAAAGTTGCGATGATAAAAGATGTTGAAAATACAAATAATAAAACATTAGAAACAATCTTCAAACCTATTGTTGATCCACTTACATTATTGACCAATAAAAAACAAGACGCACGACGAGATAAGGAAGATGAGTACTTTGAGCCAGTGATGAAAAAGTTTAAGAATGACAATAATCAGTCAATCGAAGATGAGAACCAATCATTATTTGCCTCTGATGAAGATTACAATGAATCTATTAGTGAAGAAGATGAAGACGATGTACAAGAACAATACAACGATTACAATAAAACCCTTGTTGTATCACCGTCTGAAGACCACAATGTAAGCGAGGGATCATTTAAATCTCTACAGTCATCGCCAAGTCTTAAAAATCAATCACTTTCATGGTCAACATCGTCTGAAGTAATGACAGATGTTCCGTTTGGAATCAGAAATGAACGAGGTAAACTATTACTAGGCAAAACACGTGTTCATGACGACGGCAGCATTCTTAAAATAGGAACACTAACTGTTAAAAAAACTGTTGGCTTAAAAGAACTTTTATTCAAAAAGAAACCAAATTTAGATGTAGTATCATATGATGATTTACAAAATTACAAGTTACTTCTTATAGAAACCAATGCTCATCGACGTAATTATGAATCATCCAAACCAATTAACAGCAGCAAAGGATTTAAATATATGAATGTAATTAAGCCTTTGTTCAAATTCTCTCGAAATCTAACTACAAGTGTAGAAAGTATTCCTCAAGGTAAAGGTATTTCACTTTTAAAGACAGTAAAATCAAACACTGATTTAGTTTACTGGAATGATCCAAACGAGTTAGTCGAACGATTGAAGTTACTATTTGCATCATGGGAAGCAGGAAACACTGGTGTAAATAATGAAATAATTGCGATCATTTCGGAACTGCATGAAGCTGGTATCATAAATGTAGAACATATAAAGAAGAAACCAGGAAAATTGGGCAGTATTCTTTCCGTAGTCATCCCATCAAGACAGCAATGAATATAGACAAGTTTGGTCACCATGTCCATAAACGTTTACGATTGACAGAATATAATATTGGAAACTTCAATGAAGCATTGGTAAAATCAGATACCGGTCACTACGATTTAAAATCTTCTAAATTAAAAGGGTTATCATATCCAATCGAAGACGACGAAGCAGTAAATAAAGCTTATTTAGACAAAACCATTCAAGAATTAAGAAATGAAATTGAAAAAGTGAAGCTCGAAGTTAAATTTCATTTGAAGAACTTGGAAACCTTTACAACAGAACATTTGAATAAATCATTTTACTCAAGGTCGGAAATAGACAATTTGATTCATGTAAAAATAAACAAAAATGAGCAAAAAGGACATAATTGATGAACTTCACAAAGCAGCCAGAAGAAATTTTCCGCGTAGATGCACAGTTATAAAAGGAATTGATGATCTATGGCAAGCTGACCTCATAGATTTACAAAAATATTCCCATTTTAATAAAGGACACAAGTATATATTAGTAGTGATAGACACTTTGTCAAAGTTTGTATGGGCAAGTCCTTTAAAATCTAAAGAAAAGAAATGTGTTTTTCGCGCAATGCAACAGATTTTTAAAAATTCATCTAGAAAACCTAAACATTTGCAAACAGATTTAGGCAAAGAGTTTTATAATGATATTTTCGGTCAACTGTTAACAAAATATAATGTAAACCATTATTCTACTTACTCCGTTAAAAAAGCTTCTATAGTAGAGCGAGTCATACGCACGTTAAAATCACACATCTTTAAACTTTTCAGTTTATATGGTTGCTATCGATGGCTGGGTCAATTACTAAATACTGTGATAGATAACTATAACAGCACTACTCATCGCATAACTAAATTTAAACCTATTGATGTTAATAAGACAAATGAAATAGTTGTATTGCGTAATATTAGCAAAGCGTACAGAAATCAAAAACACTTAAAACCTAAGTTTCAAGTAGGTAATCATGTACGTATTAGTAAATTTAAAGGAGACTTTTACAAAGGTTATACTCCGAACTGGTCCACAGAAATATTTGTAGTAACAAAAGTGAATAATACGAATCCACCAACTTATAATTTGGAAGATAAGCATAAACAGGTTATATTGGGGACTTTTTATGAGTATGAATTACAAAAAACTAAATATCCAGATATTTACCTCATCGAAAAGATTATTAGAAGAAAAGGAGATAAATATTTTGTGAAATGGTTAGGTCTCAGCAATGAAGAGAACAGTTGGATAAACAAAAATGAGATAGTTTTGTAATATAAATGTAGTTTTAAACCAAATCTATTCATTCTAAACATATCAATGAAGGAGGGAAGTGGTATTATAGACATCTTAATAAACCATTTACCATTCGAGCTTCATTTACCTGGTTATCAATATTGTGGTCCCGGAACAAACCTACAAAAACGTTTGAAAAGAGGTGATAGAGGTATAAATAAGTTGGATAAAGCTTGTATGTTCCACGACATCGCTTACAACGATAACGATTTAAACGTTCGACGTGAGGCTGATATGATACTTTTGAATATGGCTAAGAAACGATTAAACGCTAAAGATGCTAAGAAGGGTGAAAAAGTAGCATCATGGATAGTAAAGAATGCTATGAAAGCAAAACTAAAGGCTGGTGCCGGTACCCGTTCATTCATGTCAGCTGTGAAAAAAATTAAATCTCAACTTAAAAAGTTAAAATCCACATGCAGTTATACAGCTATTAAAAGTGCATACGCCGCAGCCAAAAGAATATTTAAGAATAAAAATGACACTCGCTTACCGCGCTGTATTCCTCTACCAAAATGCGGTGGACTGCTACCTTTAATCCCGATCTTTGCGGGGTTATCGGCTTTGGGTTCCTTGGCAGGTGGAGCAGCTGGCATAGCAAAAGCAGTGAACGACTCTAAAGCAGCTCAGAAAAGTCTTCAAGAGTCTGAACGTCATAACAGGATGATGGAAGCGGTGGCGGTTGGCAAAGGATTGTACATCAAACCTTATAAAAAGGGCGCAGGGTTATATTTGAATCCTTCAAAAAACTAGTTAAAAGGCTGCCTAGGCGTGCACTAACAGATTTCGATATATTAGAGCATGCTACTGATATTCCATATTTCCGCGGAGTATTTATGAGAAATACACTTCCATTGAAACCTAGAAGAATGGAATGTGCAGTACTAAACTTGGATACCTCTCATAATCCGGGAACGCACTGGGTAGCCTACGTCAAACAAAATGATTATTGCGAATACTTTGATAGCTTTGGCGACTTAAAGCCTCCATTAGAATTAAGAAATTATTTAAAAAACATGACAATTAATTATAATATTGAACGATATCAAAAGTTTGATAGTACAAATTGTGGTCATCTCTGTTTAAATTTTTTAAAAAAATATTGGAAAAATCATTTAAATAATGAATAAAGTACATAATCTATATCAGTATAATCATGTCTTTCACTGTGTCTATAACGGGCAAAAACGCTTCTTCAATAACAAATTACTCTCCTACATTAGAATTAAGTGGAGAGTATGAGTGCGGTCTTTTGTATTTTTCTACATTCAACTCTATTCCTAATATAGATGAAAGAAATAATAAATTTTATTACGGAAATGGTGGAGTGATAAAAATACCGGAAGGTTCGTATGAATTACAAGATATTTGCGATTATCTTCAGTGCAACATTAAAAATGCTACATTGAAATTAACTGCCAATAACAATACTTTAAAAACATGTATTTTCTGTTCGGAAGATGTTTACTTTGATAAAACAGATTCGATTGGCAAGATCTTGGGTTTTGGCTTTGAAACGGTAAAAGCGAATATAAAAACCGAGTCTCGGTATCCTGTCAACATTTTACCGACGACAATAGTACGCATCGAATGTGATGTTGTAAGCGGATCATTTGTGAATGGAAAAGCGAGTCATATTATTTACGAATTTGTGCCAAATGTACCACCTGGTTATCGAATTATAGAAATACCTAAGAACTTAATATATTTTCCTGTCAATCAAAGTTCAATAACCGCAATCAATATTAGATTGTTAGACGGAGAAAATAAGCAAATTAACCTACGCGGTGAAGAGGTACAGCTGTATTTACACTTCAGGAAAAATGTTAAATTTCAATAAAAACCCTACTACCTCTCGAAATCAAATCAGTTCCAAGAAGACATTGCATAAAACAGCACCACTTTATACGAAAAAGCAGCTAACCAAACAAAATAAGACCTTTTTGAAAATACTTGGATTGTTAAAATGAACATTTTAAATATTGCTCAATCTCCGTCTCATGACAACAGCATTGAAAGTTTTGAATTTCATTCATACAAGCCATATGTAACAAGTTTCAACAAGAATGATGAAATACGAATACCCATTAATCAACAAGATTTGTACGTGTTACCTGCGCTCAGCAGTTTGTATATAGAGGGCAGAGCCGATGTGTATAAACACAACGGTACTACAAAAGAAAAGGAAAGAGTATCAAATGTGCATTTTGTTAACAATTTCGCTTCATTTTTATTTCAAGACATTCGTTATGAAATAAACGGTATCGAAATAGACAGAGTCAAAAACGCAGGCATTACAACCACAATAAAATCTTATCTATCGTTAAATGATAGTGAGTCTAAATGTGCAAATGTTTGGGGTTGGTCCCCTCATGGTATATCCAATACTAATAATGGGGTATTTTCTACCTCTATTCCACTTAATAAGGTATTAGGTTTCGCAGAGGATTATGACAAAATAATTATGAATTGTAAACATGAATTAGTTCTTTTAAGAAGTAACACAAATCTCAATGCTTTGAAATTAAATGCGGGCGAAGCTGTGCAAGACATAATAATCGACAAAATAGTATGGCGAGTCCCACATATTAAAGTATCAGACCGCGAAAGAATTAATTTGTTAAAACAATTAGAAAGAGACCGAGCGATAACAGTTGCGTTTCGCAATTGGGATTTGTACGAATATCCATTAATGCCTAAAACCCGAAAACATACTTGGTCTATTAAAACTTCATCACAAATTGAAAAACCTCGAATGGTTGCGATTGCTTTACAAACGAATCGTAAACATAATGCCACCATGTCAATGGCAGAATTCGATCATTGTCATATACGTGATGTAAGAATTTTCCTGAATTCGACCTACTATCCATACGAGAGCCTAAATATTAGTTTTTCTGAAAACAAATATTCGTTAATATATGAACAATATGCAAGATTTCAACAGTCTTATTACGGACGCCGAGCTGAGCCGTTGTTGGGCTTAAGAGAGTTCAAAGAGACCGCGCCGATTTTCTTAATAGACTGCAGCCGTCAGAACGATTCTCTAAAATCTTCAACGGTTGATGTTCGGCTTGAACTAGAATCCGACGCAGAGATACCCGACCAGACTTCTGCATATTGTTTGATATTGAACGATTGCATATTTGAATATAAGCCTTTAAGTAATATTGTGAAGAAGTTATCATGAATAGCAATACGATTATTGTAGATTTGCAAGGCTTTAAAAATGAAAAAAATGATTTCATATTAAAAGAAATGGCAATAGGCACAAAAGAATATACTCAAACCTTTTTAGTAAAGCCTCCCTGTTCATTCTCTGCTCTCACTGTCGAGGAAAAGAAACGCGTACGGTGGATAGAAAAAAACAGGGGCCTCCGATGGAGCGAGGGTTATATTGACTTAAGGGAATTTAAGAGGCTTATAAAACCCTATTTAAATAAGTATAAAATCATAGTAAAGGGAGAAGAAAAAGTTAAATGGGTGCGAGAAATATGTAACCATGAAAATGTGATAGATATAAGCTCTAGGGATATACCTAATTTAGACACTTTAAGTAAAATATATTGTAAAGACATTCTAGTATATAATTGTTTTCACCATAGCAACTATTGTGCGTTAAGAAATGTAATTTGTGTTAGAAAATGGATTGTAGAAAATAATGTATCAAATTCTGATTTATAATAAAAATGTATTTTGAAAAGAACAGTGTATTTCTTATTAAAAATCCTTTATATTCCCTACATTTATACGTAATTGTAAATAAAACCCAAAATAACATCAAGGTTGTTTATTAAATTTCAAATAAATAGATAGTACGTACAGTTCATTACAATTAATTTTAATTTAAATGTCTCTCTGTAGGCGTATGCGTGACAAGATATCCCACGCAATAAGCCCACCTGAGAAGTTTAATTTAAAGAAACGTGTAGATTATAAGCTTTTTAAAAATTATAGCTATAACCGCTCAGTTTCTTTGATATGGCGTTGATGAGCCCTTCTGTTTGATCCAATATTGGATCAATAGGATCCGTCACCACGTACTGTGTGGAGAGGACGTCCTCCGATCCCTCCTCGGTATGCTTCTCCAAATCAATAACTTCAATTTTAATTATACGTCTGCTTCGACAGCTCGACGTATTTTTTATAATGAATGATGTTCTTGGATCTTGGTGGTGACGATGTTGGAGATAGGATGTCCGCTGTTTGTTACGCTTTTGTTGGCGAGCCCGAGGCTTTTTAATTTTTCGTTGAAAAGGCGCCTCTTCTATCTCTTCAGCCCAAGGCGGGAACGTCGGGAATATCTGTGACCATCCTTCTAACGGATCCTGTGCATCTTGCAGTGGAGAGGGCGGGTTCTGTTCTTCTCCATCTCGTGAGGTGGCAGATACATTTGCGGTGTTCTGAAAAAAGAAAACGATAAGTTACCTCGTAATGGACTACACTCTCCAGAAAAATAATGTATTTGTATTAAAATAACTTACTTACCATGTTTTAAAAAATGTTGTGTACAACGAAACGACTTTTTTTAGCGTGTTATCAAAGCAAGTGTCATTTTCATGCGCTTTAAGTAAATATATATATCACTTTAGTGTGTAAGTGTGAGTTTGTAAGCGAACGAAATTAAAAGCTGACACAGTGCGTTTTTCCTTTGTGCGTGGTCTACTTAGTTTGTGAAATCAGCAACACGTGTCTAATAATGTGATATGCAAATAAAGAAATATGAAATAAAATAAACAAGTTCAGACATGATTTTGTGTTAAAGGTATAATAATGTAAAATATGATCTACTTAAATTTTGATGAACCAGGTAAAATTATGACATATTAGAATGAAACAACGTCAATTTACTGCAATAGGTATATTTATTTTAAATAATAATAAGAAATTTTGTTAATAACAAAAATAAATATGAAACAGTGTAATTAGGTTTTTTTTCTGAAATATTATATTTCTTTACGTAGGCAAATACAGAGTTATGTTACTAACATGGTTAGGTACTACTCAAATTTTCAGTATTACATCAGAGTATGCTCCTAGTATATAGAAATTCGTATAACTATAATATATTTTTAAATATACCGATCATACCTACATATTATTACGCTATTATAATAGAAAACACAGTGAAAACATACCATAATTTCAATAACTCAATAAAACTCTTAAAATATGCTATTCCAATGACCCCATGATAAGGTTGAAATTTTATATTTTAATATAACGCGTTTGTCGTCATTACCTGACAAGGCTACTTTATCCTGTTCTTGGGTAAATATTTCATGTTTAAGAGATTTAAATATAATATTTTTTTCCGTAAAAAAATATTCTCATTTAATATCCTATAGTAATCTTTAAAATGAACATTGTTCAAGACCTGTTTTTGCACACCTTTTGCTTTTTTATATTCCTGTTTTTCTGTTTTAATGCAATATAACTTTGACCTTAGACCTACAAACTCAGATATCAGATTTCCACCTAGTTCGTCTTTAAAAAGGCCTGGCACTTTTTTGTTTAAACCTGGAATGTCATAACTGTTATTTAAAGGATAATTGCTGGTATCGAAATAAGGTAGGAAATGTATCTTTAAATCATTATAAAAATCTTTACTTTCGATTGAATATAGAAAACTGTCAGTATCCGTATAGCAAAGTTTCAACTTTTTATTATAAAAAAGTTTCATAATGGAGTAATGAAAATCAAACATATGACTTTTAGATATTTCCAAAACAGAAAAACCAATATAAATAGGCTTATCCAAAGTAATTGTTTCAGGATTCATTTGAACAGCCACAAAGTTTTCTGTAAAAATAGTGTTTAAGCTTACCCTTAACAGTTCTATAAATAGAACAAGATGTATTCGCCTTAAGCGTCGACGTACAATGTAACAGACTTTAATGTAAACATCGCCGTAAGTTGAAACCTTGCACTATGATAAGGCAGTTCTATCAAAGTACTTACGTAATACTTTGTTGCACAGTTAGAGTTCAAGCAAATTGGAATTGTATAATCTATCACACAGATGCGAGTATCGCCAACCGTGTCTACCGGTCTATAAATAGACGCATTCTGATCGCTCAGTCGCGCCTAAGAGCGCATGGCGAATGCTCCCCGTGCACGAACGGAAATACTTAATTTACAAATCCTCGATGACAATTAGATTACATGCATGTCAGAATTTGAATTTTAATAGTAATAATAATTAAACTCTATTAATATTTTCGCTTAAAGTCCGTGATTGTCCCCTTGAAAAGTGCAGCAGCACATTATTTTAGCATGGGTATTGAACCTTTAATAGATATGATGCGTAATTTGAAGTTTGAAAAATATGCTTGTTGTTACGGAAACAATATACCCATTTAAGTGCAATATTGATCCCTTTCCACCATTTTGTTATGATGTCTGAAAATCAGTAGGTACCTAGTATACTTGTGTTTGTTTTCAGGAACCTTGATTTCTTTTTTCATAATAATACATCGTATGAGCCTCGAACATACATACAATCTAGCATTAATGACGAACACAGCGTTTGATTGTTTTAATACCTAAAATAAACAATTATATTCGGTCGGTTGCTTTAGTTCATTTAAGTCTAGTATTAGTATTTCCAAAACCAGGTTTTGGCTTATCAATGATTAAAGAAAGTCGTTTTCTGAACTCATCCTAAATATATTTTTTGCGCTCTTCAACCTGTGTTTTGATCTCTTTCGTTATACGCCAAAATTTAGTTTCTAATTTGTATGAAAGGTGAAGTAAACACTCAAAAAGTCTTATCCATGCATGTAAAACATAACGCCTACTCAAAAAAAATAGCAACTTTTACGGTTATCTCGCAAACCAGCAACGCGCTTTTACTTTTGACTTCAGTATTTGATTCCTGACGGGTTTTATACTATAGCAAACATTACTCACATTCAAAAGCAAGTTGCTGGTTTTTTAAAAAATGATTTTTATAAATTTGCCGTACATATGGATTTATATCTATATAAAAACAATGCAACAATACGTTCGGTAAATATTTCCTTTTAAATGTAATCTACATACCTTGATCTTGAACAGACATAACGAAATTCACTTGTTTTAATAGTAATTTTATAAAAATAAAGTCTCAACACGCAATGATTGTATGAAAGGTGAAGTAAACACTCAAAAAGTCTTATCCATGCATGTAAAACATAACGCCTACTCAAAAAAAATAGCAACTTTACGGTTATCTCGCAAACCAGCAACGCGCTTTTACTTTTGACTTCAGTATTTGATTCCTGACGGGTTTTATACTATAGCAAACATTACTCACATTCAAAAGCAAGTTGCTGGTTTTTTAAAAAATGATTTTTATAAATTTGCCGTACATATGGATTTATATCTATATAAAAACAATGCAACAATACGTTCGGTAAATATTTCCTTTTAAATGTAATCTACATACCTTGATCTTGAACAGACATAACGAAATTCACTTGTTTTAATAGTAATTTTATAAAAATAAAGTCTCAACACGCAATGATTACTATTACAGTTATTCGTGATTCAGAAAATCAGGTAACTTTGAAGCGTAACTCTGATCGTGAATACAATCAAAGGAGGTAGGATTTTTTCTGATGTGGTAGTTTAAAGTGTGGGCAACAATTAATGTATTGCTGGAACATGATTTCACAAATCATATTCATATTAAGTTAAAAAGTAAATAAATAAATTAGGTATGTATGTTATTATTCTCTAACGCTGAAAGGCTTACATACCTACATGCACCATAATTCATGATGATTCGGAGGTTCCAAGTTCAAACCCTCCCTCAAGTATTTTTTTTTTATTTCTTTTTTACTTATGATTGGGTGTTGTTACATTATTCTACTTTTTAAATTGTTTTTCTATTAGATATAACCGAATTAAGAAAACAAAAAAAGTTTAATTTAAATTTCAACAAAACATTATTTAGGTAAACGATATAGAGATATCCAGCGTTGTTTACACATACGTTTCGTATTGACATACGACGCCGCGCGTCTAATGTCCAGTTATGCGAGACACCGAGCGCCCGTGTTATGCTTACGGCGCTAATGTCTAGATAAATTGGCTAGATACGTTAACATGAAATTAGATGACATAATCAAACCTGCATCGCGATGGCAAAGTTTTAGTTTGGAGTTTGTATATATACAAAATTGAAACATGGATTTAGTGGATGTCACCTAAGACCGAAAAACCTTAGTAGGAGCATAGGGGCCCACTCTGAAACGGTGTAAGGTCTAAGGTGTCTATCTGAGATGTCTGTGATGATTGATTATTTACCCGGAGTGATCAACTGGGTTTATAACTTTCAGAGCAAGATTCCTCTCACCAAGTTTGGCAAGAAACGCTAAACGAGGTAAAGCACAAAGAAAGACGAAAAATGAACAATGAACAATGAAACACGAACCAAAATCTGGTAGTCTCCGGACTGTAAAGTTGAAATCGAATTGAGAACGAAGTCACAACAGTCCGGGGACGTAAATCCATTATGCTCCAGCTTTTGTTGAATTGGAATTGTCGTTTCTAAGTGCCATCAACAACTGACCGAACATTGCATTCGGTCGACGAATGATACTTTTCTCAACTTAGACACTTAAATTAACGGGTGGACAGACAGTGAAGAGAATTGAGAAAACTAATCGACGCAAACGCATTTCTATTGGAATTGTCGTTTCAAAGTGCCATCAACCACTGACCGAACATTGCATTCGGTCGACGATTGCTACTTTCCTAAATTAACGGGTGGACAGACAGTGATGAGAATTGAGAAACCAATCAACGCAAACGCATAGGAAATTCTACTTCACATTTGGTTTTTCAAAAATGTATTGGGAATTCTACTTCGCTTTTTTGGTTTTTAGCGAACGTAGTGAGCGATTTTTGAAAAACCAAAAAAGTGAAGTAGAATGCCCAATAATACCCTACTGTTCCCGAAGCGAAGTGAGGGCGGGCCACTAGTCATCCATACTAATCCATACTAATATTATAAATGCGAAAGTAACTCTGTCTGTCTGTCTGTCTGTCTGTCTGCTACTCTTTCACGCCAAAATTACTCAATGGATTTAAATGAAATTTGGTATACAGATAATCTAGACCCTGAGAAAGGACATAGGCTACTTTTTATTGCGAAAAGGGGGTAGAAAGGGGGGGTAAAAAGTTACTTTTCTACGCGGACGGAGTCACAGGCGGCCGCTAGTAGTATGTATAAAAGGGCTTGAGTAGCAGAATATATTTAAGTACTGTCACAGAATACATAATAGTCTGTGACAAATTTTAAATCCAAGATGGCCGAAATTAGTGTCAGGGGTTTTTTAAATTATTATTTTCTTACGAACGATATTTACTTATTGTTGCGTCGGGCCACAAAATAATTACACTCAGAAGTTAGACTCAGCCTGATTTTGAATTTAGAAGAGTTCGTTGACATATGCTAGGGTTGTTGCCCGGCATGAGTACATAAGCGCGCGGCCTCTACCATAGACCTCGACAGTTTGACAATCTTATGTCATAGGCTAGGATTAATGTGTATATGACACGTTTTTAGCTCTTAGTGGGCAGCCTCCTTTCTGTGTGTAATTATTTTGTGGTCGGGCGCTAAAAACTTAGTAAGTATAAATTGTTCGTTTCCTTTTTCAGGTGTCGTGGGAGCACTCATGAGACTCATGGGAGATATCGTTGGAGAATGTAAGTATTTATGTTATAAGTGGCAAACGAGCAGACGGGTCACCTGAAGGTAAGTGATTCCTGATGGTAAGTCATAATGAGACCAGATCACATACATTGTCCTGGTACCAAGGTTTTCCCTTGTGCAATGGAAACCATAAACAACCAAGGCACCACAAACACCAAGACCCAACATAAATATCTGTTTCATCAATGAACATTTGTGTTAGTGTAGGAATCGAACCCGCGACCCTTACGCCTCAACCGGCACTTAAAACACTGCGAGAAACATGGATCGAAGTATGTCTTTTTTTTTTACTTTTCATACAAATCAGACTGATAACGCGATCGATATAGTATGGGAAGTTTAATTTTTTTTGTCGTATATCTTCTTTGAAAGTTATCTCTTTATAAATCTATAGTATATTAGTATTTAGTATAGTATTAGTATATAGATTTAAAAGGAGATAACTTCTCTAGACAACGACAAGGCTAATAGGTAAACCGAAAACACGAAACGCTTGCGCGATGTAATTGAGCACAGCGCCATCTATTAGTTCATTTCTGAATTAAGGTCCCGAAGCGAAGTGAAGGCGGGCCACTAGTCGACTAATATTTCTTGGAGAGAGTTGTACCTACATTTACAGATTCTGAGTCGAGCTTAAAAATTTGGATGGCGATTAAAAATTCACCTTGTATAGTCTGCGGCATCTAACAATAGCGATGACAGTTAGTTTGAGCACTTGTAAAAAGGAAGACTTTCTACTAAAATTGGATTCTGCGCACTCAAGGTCATCGCTATTGTTTCATACCGCAAACTATTTATAAAATGCTTTGTCATTAATAGTCAGTCGATTGGCTAAATGTTTAACACATAGTTATAACCTACAACTTTAGAAGAAACAATCCTGTTTTTTTTTTTCAGTTAATGATGCAGATATACCTAGCGATGTTATGGATGCTATACACTCAGGTAAGTAATCTATCTTCTATACTATTTATAAAGAGATAACTTCTATAGACAACGACAAGGCTTATAGGTAAACCGAAAACACGAAACGATTGCGCGATGTAATTTAGCACAGCGCCATCTTATAGTTCATTTCTGAATTACGGTCCCGAAGCGAAGTGAGGGCGGGCCACTAGTAAAGAAATAAAATAAATGCGCCAGACAATCACACCAATCAACTTGGTCTCAAACTGGCGCAAGCCCTGAAGGTATGTACTATGAGGACCAGGTGACGATAATAACTGGCGGCGTCAACCCAGAACACACAGACCCAAGACAAATTAGAAAATGTCGTTTCCTAAATTGACTTGAACAGATTCTTTGTCCTGCAGTAGGACAGTATAAAGACTGATACTTTATATAATTATTACAATACTAGTGGCCGCCCGCAACTTCGTTTGCGTGAACTTTATGACTCTTGACATAAAGATGATTATTTAAATAGTAGATTGGGCCAAGGAATCACGTAGTCCCATCACCTAACTTGTAACCCCCTTTAAGTTCGAAATATCCTTCCTTATCGGATCTCATCCAAAAATGCTCATCACATTTGACAATTTTGCTTTCCATTTCATTCCATATTAGTTATGGTGTAGCTGGGCTCTTAGAGTTCTTCACCAGGTGTTCCATGATCTTTGATTTTTTTCATGGCATCTTAAAATGCTCATCAATCTGAACAACTTTTGTTAAGGTGCCATTGACCTACCTCTTATAGTTTAGCTGGGCTGTTGTGGTTCTACATCAAGGAGCCTGGTCTTCAAAATAAAATATATCCTATAAGTTGCCCTGATGTTACAGCTATACAATAAAAAAAGTTTCATTCGAATCGGTTCAGTAGTTTCCGAGATTAGCGCGAACAAACAGACAAACAGACAGACAAAAATTTTAAAAATCATTGATTCATGTTCTGTTACTGTTTTTTAGTCGTCCTAAGTTATTTTGAGATAAATATCTTCAATGTACAGACACAGCTTTTTTACATTTTTATTATATGTATTGATGATAATTATTTTGATTCTTTTTTTTGCAGCGGCGGAAGCCGAAGAAAATTCAACAGATTAATAAAATTTAGTATGTAAGTATTTTCATTAATCAATACATTTGGAGCTACGTTTAATCTGCTATCTTTTTCATAAGGTTTTGACGGGTCAGCAACAAAAAATAACTTAACCTACCCAATTAACTTATTCAGCACTAGTGGCCGCCCGCAACTTCGTTTGCGTGAACTTTATGACTCTTGACTTAAAGATGATTATTTAAATAGTAGATTGGGCCAAGGAATCACATAGTCCCATCACCAAACATGGAACCCCTTTTAAGTTCGAAATATCCTTCCTTATCGGATCTCATCCAAAAATGCTCATCACATTTGACAATTTTGCATTCCATTTCATCCCATATTTGTTATAGTGTAGCTGGGCTCTTAGAGTTCCACACCAGCTGTTCCATGATCTTGGATTTTTTTCATGGCATCATAAAATGCTCATTAATCTGAACAACTTTTGTTATGGTGCCATTGACCTACCTCTTATAGTTTAGCTGGGCTGTTGTGGTTCTACATCAAGGAGCCTGGTCTTCAAAATAAATTATATCCTATAAGTTGCCCTGATATTACAGCTATACAATAAAAAAAGTTTCATTCGAATTGGTTTAGTAGTTTCCGAGATTAGCGCGAACAAACAGACAAACAGACAAACAGACAGACAAAAATTTTAAAAATAATTGATTCATGTTCTGTTACTGTTTTTTAGTCGTCCTAAGTTATTTTGAGACAAATATCTTCAATGTACAGACACAGCTTTTTTACATTTTTATTATATGTATATAGATAAAACCTATTTTCACCATATCAATAGCAATAAAGAATTTTGCTTTTCAATTAGTTAGTTGCTCTTTTTCATACAAACGTTCTGAAAATTCTCCGTTTATTAAAAAATCAAAAAGTAAATTGATTTTTAAACTGCATAAATTTTTGTATGGTCCAATTCCATTGTTAACTCTTTCATTGTTAACTTTAAAAGAACAATACTACTTATTACAAGGACTTAAACATTTTTTTACAGACCTGACGTCCCAAAAAGAAAAGAAAGAAGGATCCTGAAGTATCAAAAAGTAAAGAGAAGTCATTAATATAATATAATAAAGTACATCATCATTTTAAATATGGTTTTATTTACCTTATGGACAGTTAGCAGGGCTTCAGGGTGAGAGTGACAGACTCAATGGACACTTTGTCAGTTCATTTGTGCCTGTCAACCTCAAATTTGGATCTCACGGCCGCTTACCATCAGGCGGTGCGAGGTCATCTTGATTGTCCTCAATATAAAAAAAAGAGTGGAAATGTTCCCCATGAAAAGGGAAGATCTTCCGATGAGTCGGGGCTCGGGGATCATCTTGGTTGGTCGTATATCCCAAGTAAACTCAAAACACTCAACAAGATACGTCACTGTCAAATTTGTTAAAGTCACTTATGTCATTTTCAAGTGACGTTTTCAGGTTTCGCCAACCTTTTCGGCATTATTTTTCTTTAATATGCAGACTAAACTGTCAAGTTTCCATACATTGTTAAAATGTTGTGGGTAGATGCCAAATGTTATTAACACCTGAAGTGTTACAAGCGCAATTACCATCTTTGAAAACTAAAATTACGTATTGTTAAGTTTTTATAAACGCGTCTTGTATTTACGTGACAAAAAGTAAATTAAATTAATTTTTAAAACTATAGAATCAAAATTACCAATAGGTAAATAAATTACATAAGCGTGTGTTTTTAGAAAAAAGGGGAATACTATGGTACGATAAATTTTATTGCAGTAGCAACATTGTAGTAGATTTTTTGGTCATGAATTCCAGTTTTGGGTACCTATAGAATGCAAGCTTTGCTTGTCGTATGAGAATTTTCAATCTTGTACGGAACAGGCAAATTAGCGCCATCTGCTGTTGGTTGGTTGGTACTTTAATGGTAAACTTCTTTCTTCGGGCGATGGTAGGTGTCGCCACAATCATATTGTAAAATTTTAGGAACATTCTGATTGTTATAAAGTATGGCAGCCTTTACTTCGTGAACTGTTTGTATGGACAAATCTATAGCTAATCCATTAAATACTTCCTTAACTTATTTTCGTCAAAAAACCACATTACTTGTTGAATTAAGCTTGCAAGTGGAGTGGAGTGGAGGCCCATCGGGGGGAAGGGGATAAAAGGTTAGCAGCGCACTTGTTGCATGTGTTCATGGGCGGCGGCAATTGCTTACCATCAGGTGATCCGCCTGCTTGTCTGCTACCTATCACATAAAAAAAAAGTTCTCTAACCGCGATTCGAATGCGAATCTCAAAGATTAGCCACGTAAGCAGGATATACAGGGTGTATTTGTGAACATTTACATCCCTTTAACCACATGTTCTATTAACCATTCTGAATAACATTTGTTCTATGACTTTTGCAAATTCGCATAAAAAAACATCTTTCCATACAAAGTCGGTCACGTGACTTGGTCATTTTGTGAACAAATGTTGTTCAGAATGGTTAATAGAACACGTGGCTAAAGGGATGTAAATGTTCACAGATACACTCTGTATGTGTCTGTTAGTATTTCAAAGCGGTAATAGATGTCGCTACTGGTTTGCAGATCTAAACATAGAACAACACATAGTTACAACATAGGATAACACAAATAAATGCTAAACATGTTAGAATTTTATTTCGCAAGGAGATAAGTAACGTACCTACTAAAAATTTGAAAATCAATTAGGTAGGTACTATAAATTGACTAATTGTGAAAGAATCACCTTCATAAATGGTTGACGTAACTATATTATCTAATACCTTCGAACACGTACCTAATTTCTAGAAACACAATTCCAAGCAGACAGCGTTTGAAAAGAAAAATTTGCAGAACCGTTTTTTACCGCGTGAGAGCCATGTTTCGGCATGAATGGACCAGCTCGATCGGAGTTGGATACCACGGCCTCACAGAAAACCAGCGTAAAGCAGCGCCTGCGCAGTGTTTTGTCGAGCGAAATTATGTTTAAAATCCTTGAGTGGAGACCGCGACTCGGTAAGCGTAGTGTTGGACGCCCTGCGACAAGATGGGATGACGACATTCTAAGGCTGGCTGGAGTGAGCTGGATGAGAGTGGCCGAAAATCGGGAGCGGTGGCGTGCATTGGGGGAGACCTTGATGATGATGATGATGATGGTGGTAACCTGATGTGTGGGCTATCTGTACATTATGATAAACAAAGGATATAACATTAACAGATATAACTTAACAGATATGACGTAATACTTCTTCATGGGGCGATGGTATTTACTCCGTAAAGGCATCCACACATCACATTAGTACAATCTATCAAATTTCTTCAATCGAACTTCATCTTTATGTCAAACGCGTTTGGTTTAATATGAACTGAGGAAATTTGACAGAATGTAGTAAACTAATATGTGGTTGTCTGTACATATGAATGAATGAGTATAATACTATTAATTAAGAATATTTTAATCAACAAGTTGTAAATTAAATGAAAGCAATTTATATGTTAATTTTGTTATTTCGAAACAGAGCTTCTCAAATAAAATGTACCAAATTTTTTTTCAGTAGCAGACGAGGAGACGGATCACCTGATGGCAAGCGCCGCCGCCTTAAGGCCCTTGCGACACCAGTAGAGTTACAAGTGCGCTGCCAACCTTCAACTTTTAACCCACCTAATAGGGTATTTGACAAAAAAAAATTATGTGTTTAATCAAAAGACCTCTCAATTTAAGAAACATTATTGAAAGAATCGCTCGATTCTGATTTGAATCACCTGAGATATCACAACTTTAACAGCACATATTTTGGGCAAGCCCAAAAACGCTCTATACAAAATGGCTACAGGCAAGTGACGTCACACGCTCGTATCTTGTATGCGCGTCTAGTAAATTTTGTTTGGTAGCTATATCAAATGTTTCGTTTAAGTAAATGGTTTCATAATAAAAGTTGGTGAAAAATGTACGGGTAGTTCAATGATATAATTCTTTTTTTTAGATTTTATACTTTAAAAATTGACCTGCCCATGAAACTTTGAATGCTCATAAAACCAGCTAAACTTTATATTTTAAACTGAAAATGTTGGCCATGGGTTCTCATTTACCAGTATTTTGGAAAAATATAAATATTTTTTACTATATCGAGATTAGTCAAATACCCTATTGGGCCTCCGGTACCTACCCTCGACGAAACACAGCTCTAGCACTGATTTACGCCAGTCTTCTAAGAGGCCGTGGTATCAGTCCGGTCTAGCCGGTCCATTCATGCCGAAGCGTGGCTCTCCCACGAAGAACCATTAGATAGATAGATATAATAATAATAATAAAAACGTTTATTGCTCTCATATATACTTAACCTAGTTACATAATGTCACGTATGTGTACAAATCGGTATGCAAGCAATTCTTAATTGCTCAGAAAATTAATATAAGAGTGAAACAAGAGTGATTAACAGTACAATAAGGCGTTCTTATCGCTTGTAGCGATTCTTCCAATCAACCTTTAGGTAGAGGAAAGAAAGAAAATAGCGTGTTGGCAGTGGCGTAAGG